>VZTX01011810.1:350962-396776 GCA_013400915.1 Pardalotus punctatus
AAAAAAAAAAAAAAAGGCAAACTATTGATGAAAATAAAAGCTACTCAGTTACTCGCTTTTAAAAGTTTCACCCATGATGAAGCCATGTGGAGATCTAAAGGCTTCTTAATGCCAATGTTGTCTCAAGTGGATAAAAACTACCTTTAAAAGCCTCACTCAGTATCAGCCCAAAGTTCCACAATTTCCCTAGCTATTTCTGGAGTTACTTTCAGCTGCAAAGTTGTCTTCTGTAACACTTCTCAAACAAAAACCTAACATAAAAAAATTTTAAACAAACTCAGTGACTCATGTTTCACATGACATCTGTAGCCCTGCTTTGAAATTCAGAAACGTATACAGGCTTTCCCAGTTTGGTTCAGCGTGGGACTCATTACTATTAACTTTCTGTGGTGACCTTAGGAGACCCTCTCTCCAAACACAAGTGGAAACTGTACAAAGTTCATTAGCATTTGCCCAACATTCCACTAATGTGGAAAACTTCTCTTTACATCACTCCTAAACTAGTTTCCATTTTTCAGAAGTTGTTAGACACTGATTAGATGAAATTATTAGTCCCATTTAACATAGCTAGAGGCTGAGACAATCCCCCAATGACATTAAAATGCTAAGAGTTTCAACTCTGCCTCCTCATAACACACATGAAAAATTAATTTTATCCCCAAAGTGGACATTAACCACAAAAATGTATGTGGTGTGATCTCTCTCTCTGAGCTATGCAAGCCTATAATTTACCTCTTCTGGTAAAACCGTCTGACCCTGCTGCCAGTTTTCAGTGGAACATAAAACACAAACCACTTCATCTCCTGTGAACCACATTTGCAACAATGATCTATGGCTCTTTAGAGGTAAAATGCAGGAATAACACTGACACAGCCAGCAAATCAAATAAAAAGGGCCTGGATCTCACACACATTCTCAGCCCATCACTCAAAGGAAGCGTTACTTAAAGCAGTTGGGTTTTGCCACCGCAAAGATGCTGCCCATGGGTGCTGCCCAAGGGCAGACACAGCTTCCAGCTGGGATCAAGCTGGAAGAGAGATCTGCAGCAAAACCTCCATGCCAGGCACAGTCCTTCAAGTCTGGAGTCCCTTTCTTCTACTTAGTCTCACTAGATTTAGCTCCAGATATCTCAGTTTAACACTTATGTACATATCATAAAGGGAAAAAATAAAATCAGAGGCACCTTCCACTTAAGTATTTGATTTGGCTGGGAAAAAGAGTATTCTCAATGATGCTGTTACTGACACCCGATCTTTATGTACACCAATCCAGGTTAGTGCTCCTATAAAGCTTTTTCAGTTTCTTTTAATCTTACTCTTAGATATTTTCTTGGTACAGTTCTCCTGTTAAAGTTTCATATTAGTTGAGGCAGCATTTGTTACTCTTCCATCTACACAAAGCAGCTCGAAGATAAATGAAAAGCCCTCTCCCACATGCCAATGCACATGTTTTCATGTCTAATCCCACATCCATCACAACGCCCCTTCAGCTTTTAAAGCACAGATCTCAGGTTCCTGCTGGGGACCACTGAGTTTGCAGCTGGGTGTGACCAGAAGGTGCCCAGCTCTACAGCCCGTTCAGAGCCCCCTGGCCTGGCACTGGACACACTCACATCTCACAGAAAATCAAGCCCCAGCACCAGACTTGCACCAAGAGGCTGCAAGTGAAAAATCAAAGCAGCCACATCTCTCCTGAAGCCATCGTGCTGCAGCTGCTCAAACTGAGCTGTGAGAAACAGGTTTTTTTATTTCCCAACTGGCCTACAATTGGTTTGACCTTCAAATTTCTCTGCAAAATGACCCAGATAGGATTTCATACTTCTTTCTCTGACATTTAGCAAGGTTAAGGAGCCTGCTGTCTCAGCAGGTTAGGGAGCTCCTGATTCATGGGTGTGGAACAGTGTGGGACAACTGCAATTTCTCCTCCTGGCACCCAGGACGGGGCACTAAATAAACTTCAGGATGCAGACACTGCAGCAGTTGGAAAGTTCACGGAACTGCACTTCACAACACAAAGGAATAAATACTGTTTTGCCAAACCATGAAGCAGAAAGATTTTGAATTCAAGTGCATCAATTCCAACCTGTTTGAATGCTCATTTCTATCATACTTTTCCAACAGCAAAACTCTAAAATTATTCATTTGTTGCAAATTTCCGTGTCCATTTTTGACTGCTTGTTCCTATTTTCGAAGCAGATGTGGGGTTTTGCTAAATTCATGCATTGCTAAGTTCTCTGCACAGTCAACTCCCACATCCTTTCTTGGTAGCTCCTCATTTTCTTAGTGTCTAAAATAAAAATTCCATTTGACAAGCCAAAAAAGCTCATGAAGAGCAAAGCAAAACCCAGTCTTTTAACAACACATATTAACTTATTACAACAGGAACCATCTTCTTTGCCTTCAAACTCTGTGCTCCACTCAGCACCCAAGTCACACAGCAATGTGGATATGGATTTTAAAATAGCAGGGACCACCTTCAATCCCTGAGCAGGACTCGGTCAGACATGGGCTGACCCAGTGGGCTCCCACCACCAGTACTCAAGGAACAGCATCAATTAAAATAAATCTATTTGCCTTCTGACTCTTGTCTCCAGAGGAGAAATATACAGGATGCAAAGAAAAAAGTATTCTGAATTACTACATAATCCAGAAGGAAACTCATTAAAAGGATTAAGGTATCTGTTCCTTTTCTGTATACATATATTGAAGCATATTTCTTGTGCTCATAACTCAATTGCAAGTACTGAACTCAGCTTATTATTCCATCTGAGAGCTCAGATGTGCCTGAGCTGGCCCACTGTGCCCCAGCCACGGGAGGCAGGAACTGTCTCAAAGCAGCACCAGCCCTCTGTTCTGTAAACACAAACAGCAGAGCCAAAATAAAACACTGCCCTGGTACAAGCCTCGTGTTTTATCATCAGTTCAATGTTAAAAGCTCTTTAAGATATTGCACAAAGATAGACTAATCCTGTCTCACTCTTCATCGTTCTTCTCACCAGCTAATTTTATTCATGACATTCTCTGCAAAACCACAGCACCTTTATGTACTGGGTAAGATTTACTTCATAATTGCTAATTAAAGGAGTTAAGACTGCAAACCTGATACACAAAACACTACCTTGTGTGAATTAAGGAACCTAATACCAGATTAAGGGATCTAATGCAGCTTTGGTTCTGAGAGGATGGTCCCAGATCTGTCCTGCCCTTTGGCAAGCTGGTAACTTTAAGGGCCACGTGAAATCAGCAATCAGTTTTAAGTCTGGCAGAGAAAGTTGCTCTTCCAGAAGATAGCCGAGTTGGAATAGCACCACCAAAGGTGATTAAGTAGTTATTCTATGTCATCTAACTAAATATGTACAGATTTATTTAAATTCACAGCATACCAACTGGGGCTTATTTTAGGCGTAGAATTTGGCTTTCTTTTTAAACATTAACCAAAGAAGACAAAGGCTTAAATTCCATTATGTTAATTTACTCTAATAACAAGCCTCCTTCAACATGCCCTCAAATTGATTTTTAATGGTTTTTAATTCAAGGAGATAAAATAAGCAACTACTCATGCCCTTTTGACACTTTAATTAGCGCCAATCTATATCATGGACCTAATTAAACATGGGGGGAGGCGGGAGGGAGGAGGAGGGAAGGGAGGAAAGGTCAGTGTGTGCAAGGCAGAATTTGCACTGCGGCAGCCTCTGCTCCCAGCCTGGGAAAGCTGCTGGAATGGAGCAACCCCACACACCCCACACGAGTCCTGGGTGCTTCCACCACGGCACTGCCTGCTTATGTGCAGCTCACGGGGGCTGAATGAACAGTGCTTTCCATCATTTTGATCTCCCAATGTTTCTCTCGCCTCTTTGCTCCCGGTTCCCATGGCAACCAGCACGTTGTGGTGTGACTGCAATGCTGCTGCAGACGCATCCCCGTCACCGTCACCGCTGCTCCGGACGGCAGCGCAGCCCCGAGCTCCAATTCCGGCACACGCTCCCACTGAAAACCCCGCTCTATCTCACTTGTAGGAGCCAGGCTCCCTGCTAATTGCTGTTCAATCCCTTATCTTATCAACAATCCCCTCAGCCCCAAGGCAGGGAGAAGTGAAGCTTCTACTTTCCTTCTTTCTGCACAGTTTCCTTGGGAATATTCGAACATCTGCTGTCACAAAGAACTTTTGTAGGGCATCAGCACTCAGGGTCCATTTCAATCCCCATATATAAATACATTTGCATTCCTGTGACGGTGCAGACATTCAACACACTGCTCATGTCGTAGATTTACCAGCTGCCCAAAAAAATTGGGTTGGAGGTGCTTAGTGAGCTGGCATTTGGGGGGTTTATTCCCTAAGCTTTTCCTTGAAGCAAAAAATAAGCTTTTGGTGACCCTTCCCTGGGACTGAAAAGGTGCCTGCTGCATTCATGGCATCATCAGCGATATCTGCACAAGAAGCTCAGAAAGGAAACAGCAAAATTAAGGTGCAGCAGAACACAAGCCATCAAAATCCAGTGAACAAGCCTCAAAATTCACTTCTAATCCTCAGCCATGCCCGATAACAGACAGTAATAAAACCTTCTCTAAATTAGACAAACACAAGGCTAACCCTGCAGCAATTTTTTTCACCTCCTGCTGTAGGCAATGCCACTAATTTGGATTTTTCCTCAGGAAATGTTGCCATCTAGTGACTCCACGTTGCTGTACACATCACAATTGCTACTAGAGGGAGGACCTCGTTTGTATTCACGATTCCCCAGGAAGAAAAGTGTGACTGATGACTCAAAAATAGAGTTACAACTGCATGGTGATACTAAAGAAAAGAAAAAATGAAAAAAATCACCACTCATTTAAAACTGTTCAGATGAAATATATTAAACTAAGAAAGAAAATGTCCTGTAAGACTCCCTAAAAAAATAAACAGCAAAGGAAGGAAAAAGGAGTCACTGATTTTCTCCTATTGCTCTACAGTTCTGTTATGATTTCAAATTCTGTTGCCCTGCTACAGACTCAGATTTCTTATCTGTGCAAAATTGGCAAGTTTCATAAAATAAACATTGTCTTTCTATTGCAAATGGTTTCTGCACAGCCACAGGGTTTCTGACATAAATAAACGGGCACCATTCCTGATCACATCATACCTTTCAGCAGGTGGGAGACAGTTTTGTGGTCAAAGACTAAAATGACCAAGATGAAAAGCTTCCCCACAGATTGATGTGCTTGAGTGACACAGGAGAAGACACCTGGGCTCACCCAGAGCTGCAGGGAGCGTGTGCAAAACTCACACTTGTAACTTCCCTCACAGCAAACGTGTTGGGGGGGTGTTTTCAGCAAGAACTAACTGCTTAAGTGATGAAAGTCAGGAAAATAATACCTTCAAGCATACAGCAAGCTCTTTATTACAATGCCTGAATTCTTCAATGGTGAGAAGATGCCAGAACAAAAGGTTTGGCCGCTTTGAAGTCCCTGACTGTCTCCCATCACTGCCTGCCTTCCACTGACGCTCAATTTTCCACTACACCAAGTGCTGCACATTTTATGCAAACAATGTCAGAACTGCACAACGCCTTTAACGTTAGAAACTTGGCAACAGTTAGAAGTAAATGTTTCAGGAGTTACTGAAGGAGAACTTTAGGTAAGATTTAAAAGAAAAAAAAAAAAAAAAAAAAAAAAGCTCAAAGCTGATATTTAAATACAAACTACAGTCTTTTCCATCAGTCTGCAAATATAGGAATATTGCATCCACTGCCAGAAGTAAGAGCTACAAGAGTTTGGAAACCTCATTATAAATTGCACTGATTTATTGGTTATAGTAACTTATAAATTTTCAATTTATACCAACTTTGAACACTGATGACAGGAATCAGTCCTATGCTGTAATTATAATCTAGGGTGGCCTGGTTTAGTCTGTGGGTGCATAGAAAATGCTCTTCCAACAAACCGTTCTATAAAATAATAGTGACAACAATTAAGGCTGAAATCCAGACAGCACCTTGGTGCTGCATCCAGCTCTCCTTATCAAGAGAACTGAAAGCCAAGGCCTGACAGGCCTGGATTTTACAGCAGCCAAATCTGCCCCTCTTCATCTCAAATACAGCAGGAGTGGGTGCCTGAATGCAAGAGAACGTTTTTAATTCAAATTTTCTTTTAAATAAGCTCAGTTACACGGTAAAGAACATTCAGGAAGGGAACTTGAATTAAAGGCTGAAACACAGCCCCCTAAATATTGCTCCAATTGTGCATTTTCATCATCGTCCAACACGAGTTACTTCCCAGTCTGATTGAAATAAGGATGGGACAGAGAGGGTTTTTTGGCTTCTGGTTTTACAAAAATGCTGGCACATTACTCATGTAATCATTACTGGAAGTGATAGTTAAATTCATTTTGGAAAAATGAAAATAGAGTTGCTGGTTTTAATAAATTTTGAATGACTATGGCCTTGTAAGTTGGGTAATTCACTAAAAAACTAATTAGAAATGCAATCAGGTTGCAAAGTTTGTCCAACTATGTTTAATCTATTTCATCAGAAAGGATATCTATCAAGAGGGCAGCTATTCTTAAGGGACAATATACCTATCAGTCATTTATAGGAATAAAAAAAGCAATGCAGTCAAACCCATTTTGTAAAGGTTAATATAGTCTGAAAAGAATTTATCCCCAATTTTCTCATTTCCAGGACATGCTGAAGCCCCAGAGAGTCCAAAAATAAATTTTAAAAAAGCTACATATTATTCCTGTGACACTTTCAATGATGAAGTCTCTTCAAAAGCAGGAAAAGTAGGTTTTGGGAAGGATGGAGTTCCCAGAATTTAAAGAAATGAATACTGCAGAAGGCCAGCAGTCTCAATGCCAACTTCAGAAGCTACTGCCCAAACAAAATTGGCCTCAGTGGAGAACACAGGAAGAAACCCTCAAAAACACTGCCTTATTCTTTAAAAAAGCTAGATTTAAACACCAGCTTCAAGTAACAAAGATTACCCAGTATTCAAATTACTATGAAATCACATACTGGAAATACAAATTAACATTATTTATTAATAATTCTCTGATAATACATCTCTACATGCAGCCGTATTCCCTACAAAAAGCTTCTCACAATCCCTAAGCCCACAGGATTTTGAGGAGTCCTGAGGAATCAGTTTTATGTTCAATTATGGAATTGTGTTTAGACTCAGGAACTGCCTAAAGGACAAATGGTTCCTTTAATTCCAAGCATTTTGAGTATTTCCCAGTGAAGTCACTGCCTGCTCTTCTCACCCAACGTTTGCCACAGCAGCTCCAAAATTTGCTTCCACTTGCAACCCCACTACTCAGCACCTACAAAAAGCACCACTGAAAACCCCAGTATGTGCATGAAGCACTGTTCAAACGGATCAGTAATTCTTACTGATGTCTCCTGGAGGAGTGGAGGTCACTTAGCAGCTTCTTCCTGAAGCTCTGCTTCTGGAAAATCAAAACCATCCCATCCATTCAAGCACTTCCTTAACAGGATCATTACATTTTTTTCTTCTGTTCATGTGAAAATTAAGTATGCAGGTCTACTGTCATCCCAACAGTGAAAGCATCTTGAGAAAGCTAATTAAAGCTAAGAACAAACACTTTCACCCCCTCTGCAGCTTATTTTTCCCCCAAAGAAGGATCACAGTATGTTCTGCTATGGAAAACAGAAAGCAACGCTTACTAATCTCTAAACTCTCCTGACACAGCCAGACTGGGCATGTGCTGATGGGCAAAGCCAGGCTGCAGCATTTCTGGGCAGCCTCTTATGGATCACTGACTTTTCCCACAGATCCCAGTGTTTCCAGGGCTTCTACCATGTCAGCAGTTATGCAAAAGCTGCTCATGGAGAATTTAATTGCCAGCTACTGTCCAGGAAAAAAGGCAGCACAAGCTGTAATTGCTCACTGAAGGTTGAGTCACCTTCTTTAACATCGTCTGAGCTGCTGGCAAGAGGCAACTGTGGTGGAAGAGGGGTGGAATCCCAGCTCTCCCCACAGGGCTTGTGTGCAAAGACTGGATGAGGTGGCAATCTCCAAGGATTCCCCATTCACTGAGGTCTCAGCCTTCCAGGCACAAGTGACTGATAAGAGGAAGGGAAATAAAAATACTTACAAAGGTGCAAAAGGTCCTTTTGTTACTAACAGGCCACAGACCCAGGACTGACTCCCGAAATGGCCACCAGCACCAACAGCTCCCTTTTACTGCATTTAATAATACGCTTAAGATATCTAAAACTCATCTGCTATTTTCTACACAAACTTCACACCAGTGTTTTTTACATTGCCTATATACACATAAAGATTTAATTTTTGCCATTAGTAGAAATTTTTTATTTAAATCTGGTGAACTGAGGTTACTTATAACAATTACACAAGCTAAGGCAGCTGGACTGAGCTTCTTGTGGGTGTTCGGGGAAGGGTGGGTGTGGGTTTTTCTTCAAATGCACCTATGATGAAGTAATCAACCTTATCTGTAATAACTAGAGAAAAAAAACCAACACAATTTGTCTAAAAATTAGTTTAATTTCGACCAATATATACCCAGCATTGAGCTGGCTGTATTTTTCTCTCAAGTGAAGCCTTTTGGGAAGCGCCTCCATGCCTCTACAGGGTGATTCTCCTCTGCTGCTTCTCTCATGCTGAATTGTTTAGGTTTGTATAACATGATTGGAGGGTGCTTTTAATGATCCTGTAGTGTATTTCACTGTAAATTACTAGGAAATACTCAGCCTTGACAAAGCTGAGATATAACACAGTTTAGAACTGGTCCCAGCTCCATTCCAGTGGCATTAGCTCAAAGAGACAATGGGAATATGAAGCAGGATGAGCACGTGAACAGTGGAATAGCTTTGGAGAGTTCCAGCACACACACACACACCCCCTACACCCCCAACTCCAGGAAAAGGAGAAAAAAGATCTCTGCAGGAGACCTTACCAGTAGCACTGGGCATTATTCTCCAGCAGCTTGTCTACCATGTGCTCCACCCTGACAAACCAGCTCGGCACAGCTTTGTAGATCAGCGGAGTATCTGACCTGCGGAGGGGAGTGGTGGAGAAGGGAATAAAACAAACAAAAACATCTTGAAGTGCTACATTATTTATAAAGTGCTCTTTAATATTTATTTTTGCACATGACAGTCCCCTTTGCACAGACTGAGTTCACTGCTGCTGAAATGTTATCACAGTTAAAGGTTGGGGTTTGTTTGGTTTGTTAAATTACACAAACTGTTACACTTATGTGAGCTACTATTTTGAAATCAAGTCCTGGGAAAAAAAAATTCACAGCCTTCAAACCCAGTAATTCAAAGGAGTTTGTACAGCAAGAGCAATCATGAGAATGTTAAAATGATACTCGAATTTGAAATCTGTGCTCCTACATAGTACAACATTATGAACTTCAGTAACTATTAAAATGAGTCATATTTCAGTCTTCCACATGAGCTCATT
Source organism: Pardalotus punctatus (assembly GCA_013400915.1). NCBI lineage: Eukaryota > Metazoa > Chordata > Aves > Passeriformes > Pardalotidae > Pardalotus > Pardalotus punctatus. The sequence continues at coordinate 360,391 of VZTX01011810.1, forward strand.
CTGCATCTCTTATGTGTATAAAGACCTGAAATGCCTGGAAACATTATACTGTGTTTTTATTATTTGCATTTAAAATAACAATCACAAATCATAAAGACGAAAAAGTACCCAGGATTAACCAGAAGAAAGTTCCATTCCAGGAGAAAGAAAGAAAAGAGATCCAGATAAGCACATAAAAGAAGTTTTAAATATATCTTAACATATTCCATACTTCAATCAGCAATAAGAGAAAATCCATATGGGAGGAGAGCAGTTTCACAACTTGGAATTGCTTAGAAATGGCAACACTATTGGCCAGAGCACAGACTGAGCATTTCCTAAATTACTTGGCAAAATCAGTACCTGCAAGCATCTGACTGCCATGTCCCAACCCAGGCCCTGATTTATCAGCTCCATAGAAACTGCTTAAGGTGCTGGCTGAATGTTCAGGTTGCACACACATCATTGTAAAGGATCCTGGGATCCAATAGTGGGCACAAGTCACTGGAGGAGAGTGCAGACATCGCTAATCCTTCCCATCCATCCCATTATTCCAACTTGAAGAGCCCTAGGGGGTAGGATCTGTCTATGGGTACAGAGGAGCAGCAACAACACTGAGAAAAGAAGGTCATTCTCCCTTAGCATGAATCCACCCTACAAGTATTTCTTAAAAATAATGCTTTTGTTTAAGTTACCGTGGTTCAGAACTTGGCAACACACAAAAATCCACCAGCAAAGACCCTGAGAAACTACTGTTATCTCCCCTGTGTAGTGATTCGTACAAACAACCAAAGTTTAATTCATTTTACTTATGTCCACAGCAAAAGCACATTTGAAATCCACAAACTGCTGGAGATTAGGATGTAAATTAAAATTGCTACTGTGCCAGCACTTGCTAAAGGTGCACCTGCCTGACCAACAGAAAAAAGAAAATCCACAGCAAAGATTGTTCACACCTTAAAACCTGAACTCACAGTGCACAAAGCCCAATAATAGAAAACACATTGCTTCTTTTAACACGGTATTTCAAAGGATATTTCATTTTAACTATAACTTGTATGTTTCAATGTGCTTAAGTGTTAAACTACCTATAACCTTAAAGGAATTGGTGACAGCTCGAAGTAATAATAATGTAGTTGTGTCCTAGCTATTAAATGCAAACCTACTGATAGTTTGCTACTCAAATTTAAGTCCTAAAAAGGGAACAGTTCAGTTCACTCATCACACAGCAGCAAGAACACAGTAAAAAAGAAAGCATTCCCCAAGCTAGGAGGTGTTTTGAGTTCACCGAGTATCTTGTTGCAGATGTGCTGAAGAATGATGAATTGCCATCACAAGATCTTGAGGAAGTGGAAACAGGTAGAATTAAAATTGATGTTAGAAATTTCTCACATGGTCTTAACATACTGTTAAAGGAAGGCTGGGACAATGAAGTGGCACCCCAGTTCTGTGAGGACAGACAGGTGACAGGTGGGGCTGGCTGCACACCAGCCATGGGACACTGAGTGGCTTCAGACAGGGAGGATCCATGATGACAGAAGAACCATTTCCCAGGCTTTCAACCTAACACGAAGTCTGTAACACCTGAGAACACTCCCAGCACCCACAGGGCTCTGTCCCACCTACATGAAGGCAGTAAGAAAGGGGAGATGGCATCCTTTCCCTGAATATTTTTCTTCTGGCTGTACTGCCAAGCAGTGCCTCAGCAGGAGACCTCACACATTTCTGCCCCTCGTGACTGGGGTGAGGAAGGTTGAGGGATCCAGATTCAACTGGATTTTACTGTAGAATCAAATAAGAAATATCCATTGCTGGGTTTTGTTTTCAATCAATAACAGGGGGAAAACCACCCAGACAGACCTCAAATCAGACTCTGATGCTTACAAAATTCCTGCCTAACCATTCCTCTCTGCCTCAACTGAACAAAGTTCTGTTCTTACAGACAGATCCTTCAGAAACACATCAGAAGAATCAAATCACAGTAACTTGTGATCTTACCCCGCTTTCTTGCAATTTAGGAACCAAATGATCAATACTTGAGCCATAAAGATGCTTCTCAGCTTTGCCTTCACAGCTTTGGGGAAGTCAAAGCTCCACATCTGTCAGGGCAGAGCCTCCCAACACGGCTCCCAGTGGAATGTGAGGGACACTGTGGCTGTCACTGCCAACAGCTGCTGAACTGCTGCCGAGAGCATGCAGACCCTCGAGATCTCCCATGTGCACAAAGCCCTTTTGACCAATGCCCTCCACTTTCAGCAATTCCAATAAAAACAAATTCTAACTGAAAAATATCTACTGATCCCTTACCAAGCTGTTGTGTTTTTCATATTCTAAAGTTTAGTTGGCAGAAAAAAATATTACACAGAGAAGGACCCTATTTTCATGATATGTAAAAAAAAGAAGGCAAATTTCTCAATATCCCAATGATTCAACAACCTCCTGGTTTCAGGGAAAAGCAGTAGTACATTAAGAAGAGTCTGATTTCAAAGTTTTCTTACATTAATCAAAATGACTTATAATGATGTTCAAAGTTAAGAACTACTCTTCTACTTTTAGCATATTCCAATTATGGTTTGATTTGTGATGGCAGTGAAATGAGCTTTTCAAGTAGAATCCATTGTTCAGTTCTTCCCACCAGATAATTTGCTGCTAGGTGCTGCCTGCAACTTATCATCAATCAACAAAAATGTCAACAGAGTGGCAGAATTAAGGATCTTCTACAGAATCAGCAATTCTACACCCCTGGTTTGTCTCAGAAGGCCATGACTGGATATTTGAGTTGCTACACAAGAAAAGCGCAAGCGTTGCTTGATTTTGGGGCTGCTATTTTTCAAAAACTGTCCCAAATCATCAAGGACGTAACACTTTGAAGAGCAATTCCCCTTCTTCCTCTAGACAGCTGCTAGAAACAAACCAATCATGCTATTCAAGATCAAGCAAAGGTTATTTTTGCTATAAATTGAAGATAAATGTACCCTGCTAGAACACTTCACCTGGCAGAGTCAGAGCCAGACAGAGGCTCTTAGAGCTTTTATCACACTTATTTCAGAACTAGGGCTGTACACAGCATGTATGACTTAAAATCTTCAAGCCATTTCAGATAATTAAATTAGATGCTTAAAGTGTGTATTTGCTCATAATAAAAATTTAATACTCTCCTAAAAGATTACTGAGGATTTTTTTTTTTAATTTGACATTGTTCAGTGATTTTTTGAAAACCAGCTGCGAAAATTTCAAACCTGAGAGGACACAACTAAAAGCATGCTTTATTTCTAGATTAAATCTGTCTAGCCTGTATTCCTCACAATCAAAAACTTGTTTGTTCACTAATACTGAAAGCCCGTGGAAAATTCCACATGGAGACTTCTAACAGAGACATCCACCTAGGGATGTTTCCACATTATAAGCAACTGGGCTTCTTTCAAAGAAATGAGTAATTTTACAACGCTAAAAACAACTACTATTTAGCCATTTTACACAAAACACACAAAGCTTTCAAAACAAACATCTAAAGACCTTCTGTGATATATCTATTTGGATACAACTCAAAGGGCATCCAAAAAATCCTTTCCCATCACTCAACTGCTTAGAAAATAACCCTTTTTCAGACTTTTCACAAGAGTAGTTAGTCAGGAGTTCTACACTGAAAAATGAGCAACCTGTACCTGTAGTACAACCTGTTCTGTACTACAAAAACACACCTGTAAAATCACAAATAGAAACTACATTTCAGCTTAAATTCATGGCAGATTTATGGCAAAAAAAAGAAAAATTACTTCATGACTAAACCAAAACTGAAGCTCTCCCTAAACCCATAATCTTGGTTTTAGTTTTGTCAGGAAAATCAAGCAAGGGAGGGGAGAAAAAATGGGAGAAGAACTTCTGTGTAAGAAACCTGAGCTGAAAGGCAGGTGCAGGTGTGTGCTTACCTCCAGCAGAAGGGGTAGCTGTGCTGGAAGGTCGTGCTGTGAATCAGCCGGCCCTTCTCCTTCAGCCATCTGATGATGTGCTTATCTGCATCCTAAAAACACACATTTTCCTTGGAATACACATTTCACTCTGTAAGCTGCTACAGGATTTCTCTCAGATACTCCATTTAATTTAAAAAACCTCTATGAATAATCCAGCATTTACACACACATACAAAAAAACCCGAAAAGCTTCTATAAAATTTACACGTTTCCTGCAGGGTCACTGCCGAACACTACATCTGCAAAGTTATTTGCTCTCCAAACCCCTGTTTATTTACAGTGTCTTCAATGTGCCCCTGCTGTCTGGATAAATGAAAATATATCAATTAAAGCATCAGTCCTTTTTTACCCTTAACTCTCTTTCCACATACACACAAAATTCAAATTTTCTGAAGCAGCAATACAAGCCAGAACCCACCTTTTTTAATATCTTAAATATTTTATTGACTCTTCTGATTCTGGGGCAGGAAGTCATACAGTGCTTTTTACCTAATATTTAAACTTCCCTACACCATATTCCTCTGAAGTGACTAAATTTCAGAATTTAAAGGGTACTTTATAATACACCTCACTAACTTACCAGGTTTCACATGCTAAGCTGGAAGTGAAAGTTGTATATTGATAATTTAAGACAATCTACTGAACAAACAAGTGTCAATACAACATTAACGGAAAAAACCTACAAAGATCTAGAAGTGAAAAATTCAGCATCATAAGAAAACTTCCAAGAGCCTTAAGTTCAGACTTCTACCAGCAAGAAGCTAAACATGGGAGCCTCCAGTGTCCTCTTATTTGCCTTAATGCATAAAGCCAGAAGCAATGATAGCTGATTGAATTCTCAATTGAAAAAGACTTAAAAATCTGGTATTGCATTTGTTTACAGGAAGATGCCTTGCTATCAAACTGCAGCAGCAGGGCTAAAACCAATTTGTGTTCTCAGGACATGGAATTGAAGAGGCACTCCCTACTAGAGATTTGGATCTGCAGCAATCTGGAGATCCCGTGGGTTCCTTTTGCAGGGATTCTCTTGCATCTCCTGCCAAGTAAATTCCCATTGCAACACAGCCCACAAGTGGGGAAAATGACAGGATTTCTTCCTTCTAATGGGTCACGTTACATTAACTGGCTGAGAGAAACTTAATGATGACATCTGAGAGTTCAGAGTCATCCAGAGGCGAGGGAGACCCTGCACATGTGCCTGGAGACTCTGGACATGACAGTTCTGTCAGGAAAAAGCCCAGAGTGAGATTCTCTCTGCAGTAGATGCAAACAGGAGAGACTCCTCTGCCCCTTCACTACTGATGCACAACATTACTTGCATTTCAAATTCTTCATTTCTCAGCTGTTGTAATGAACAAGTCCAACCTCGCTGCAAATGTTAACACGCATTTTAATTTATCCAGATGCCAGGCACACATTGAAGACAAACCCACCCAGAGAAAGAAAAGAAAGCTTCTACCATACAAAAAATATACCTTGAATAAAGCAGTAATTTACTACCTCCAGGCTCACTGACCTTCACATATTGCCCAGCGAAGTCAGCCACTTCTGCTGTGAAGCAGCCTGATGCATCAACAGGACACACAGGCACAGAGTCCTTCTGAATGATATTAAAATCCATGCAGACTCTGTAATCATCCTGCAAGAGAGACAAGCACAAGCTGTAAGAATACAAAATACTGGGTAAAATATCCATCCATCGAAACAGAAATTAAATATTAAACAGAAAATGTGATGCCTAGACAAGAAGAGAAATATATTCAGCCTTCGCTAAGCCAAAATACTTGTAAGAAGGTCCTGGTTTATAGGATTTTGGTTTTATTCATCAAAAAATTACTACTTCTTCAGACTCTATGTGTTTTCTCTCACCTAGTCCAAGGGATATGTGCATGTTTTTCTATGCACATAAACCAAAACACACACACACACACACATTTTATGTTCACGTGTAGTGGACAGCTTCAGGCCCCATTTCATGGCAAAAGAACTGCCAGCCACTCCATCCTGCTCCTGTCCCAGCCAGAGTGTGGCTCTGCCCAGCTCTCCAGCCAACATGGCATTTTTCAGAAGGCAGGTTGTTTTAATCAATCTAATTCTGGCATTTCACAGAAGAAATCCCATTTTCTGAATGTCTTAACGATCCAGAGCCTTTAAACCTGTATTTCTCAATCTTTTTTGGCCCATAGGCAATGCTACTGACCAAGAACCACACATGGACAACATCATAGGTTTTTTTTTTTTCCTGGCCAGCCTCCACTTAAATTTTTAATTTCCTGTAGCAGAAGGGAAAAAAAAAATAAAAAAAGGAAAAAAGAGTTGCTTCAGACTTTCCTGAACATGACTGAACAATAATGGCATCAGAGAAAAGAGTAAAACAAAATTAGTAAGCGGATAGAAAAGTACAGATTTTAACTTCAAGCCTGAAGTCACAGTAAATCTGTATCTTTAACAATTACAGCAACTGCTTACAGGATCCACAGCAGCTGTTTCACAGCACCCTCTCAGCCTGAGCAAGGACACCACAGCACAAGGCAGTGTGTAAATACACGTTCCACAGGCACTGCTCCACCGCTCCCTCAATTCCCCTTCCCTGGCAGCTCCGGAGTGCCAGGGCAGGCTTTCCAAGCCCTTTGTGTCCTCACCCTGTACCTTCAGCTCTCCCCACGATCCCTGCTGCTCCCAGCTCCCCCAGCCAGAGCTGGTGTATTTTACAAGGAGGAAACTCTTCCACAGGGACAGGGAAGGCGACTGCTTCATGGAGCGGGGCTTTGCACACAGAAACAACAAATCCCTCCAGCACTGCCTTCCACCGGAGCACAGCCTCTTCGCCCTCTGCAGCAGCTGCAGAAAGCCATCACACAATTACTGACCCTGCACTTGGTCACCCAGCTCCTTCAGTCAGCAGATGACCGAGATAAGCCTGTTCTCTGCTGGCCTTTCATCAGCCATCATTGCTGAGGGACTGGGAGCAGGCTGTGCGGTTGAAAACACGGGCCAGCTGACAGAGCTGATGGCAGCCCTGATTTGGCAGGGAGTTGTGAAAGGCTTTGAAGCAGCAGCCAGCACAGACTACAAAGCGTGGCACACTCACAACCCTGCTAAGACATCACAACAAACCTTCCCTTGGCGGCACCTTGGTCAAGAGGTGCCTCGGCTCCACTTGCAGCACTGCTGCAGCCAAGGATACACAAAGGGCTTTGCTACTCTGCCTTTCTGCAGTCAGCTCCCTGTTTGGAACAAGCTGAACTTGAATGGAAGCTCTTCAGACTGACCTGCCATTTAATGTAATGAAGATTTCCTTCAGTAACCTCAAGGCAAGAATATATTCAGGCACATACAAGGAATCCACAAGTGCTAAGCTCAAATAAAAGCAAAGACAAACATCAACTCTCTCCAGGATAGGAGTTACAGTGTTCACTTTTGTACCTCAAAAGCTCTCAAAAGATTACACATAGAAGTTGTAATACACGAAGTTAGTAAGTAGAAACTATTAAGCAGCTCGTTTCTGAGAAATCAAAAGGTTTTTTATCTGAAATTTTAACAAAATAACAGAAACATGATGGCAAAGGTTCACCTTTGACGCCTCTTAACAAAAACCAACAACACTTTTGCAAAGTACTGAAAAAAAAGTGCATCAGTAACAGATCTATGAAACTTGTGTGTCACAGTCTGAGCAAGCACTAGAAGTATTGCAAATTAAAAATCTGTATGCAAATTAAAATGTTACTATAGCTTTTTAAGTTGACTGCAGGTACATTTACAAATGATGAAATGCCGGAGCAGCTGAATTTTAGTGTCATGTTAATCTGGAGGTACAATGAGTTTACAGCATTTTTAATACAGGTTTGTCTTGTTCTGTGAGCTTTAATTTTTATGTCTTTTGAACTAAAATAATAGAGTGCTCTGATATGGTGTGGCAGCTTGCATTTGAAAAATGCATCACACAAGACAATGAAACTACATATCCTGCAACTAAATGAAGGTGAATTTTTTGCTTTCTGTTTTGTTGGAGAAGGATACATTTCTGAGCTATCAGCAATACAGAACATGTATCAGTAAGCAGGATTTAAAATAAATAAATAAACCCCCGCCTCTCCATCTCTGTTTATCAAAGGGACTCACTGATATTGATGGGAAGTAACAGACAAGACACAAAGCTTCCCATAAAGGACTGTGCTCTCTTTCTTCTCCTCTGACCCTCCTGGTCCACTTATCCCTTTTCTGTTCACCTTCAACACAACAGGAAAGTGCAGAGGAGCCAATTAACCAGGAAGACAATCCTGTCTGCCACCATGAACCATTTCCCTTCTCTCATCTAAGCCTGTCTAAAGGCCAACATGTAACACCAACAGCATTGTACACGGAGCCTGCTGTACAAAGACGCAATCCTGAACCTAAACCAGCACCTCTGTGAGCCTTGCTGAACAGAAACAATCTGTGGGCTGTCAAAACTGAACTACCTGCACCCCAAAAAGAAGGCAGCAGCTTTAAGTGCAACGTGCACTGCGCACTTTACTTTCCTTCTGAAGGCAGCACAGCCCTGTACTCAGGCCTGTGTACCAAGCATTATCTACTGAAACCTCTCCTTAGCTGACAAGTGCAAAGTTTTGTTGGTGCTGTCTGTGTATGTTTTCCTCACACAATGTTTTATGTATCTTCTTTGTGAAGCATTTAACTGATACTCTCACGTTTTCCCTAAAAAAAAATGTTTTACAAGTAATTGCTGATTTCCCAGGAGAGAGAGGAAAAAAAGTATTTTTCCCTCTGTGTTTACAAAGCTCAGTGGGCTTATTTAAAAAAAAAAAACAACAAAAAACAAAACAAATAAAAGAAGGCAGATAATCCTTGCTTTAAGTGGCCAGTCAACCTTTCCAACAAGCGGTTTCCAACCAGTGAAATTGTACTGTGCAAATACACAAACCACTCTTAGAGCAGCCAAGGGAAAGCTTCTTCCAGAGCTCCTTCCCTACTGGCAGCCTCTTCCTCTCCTTCCCTCCATCTCCCACAGCAAGAGCTCCTGACTCTAAACTGAGTCTCACCCCTGTGGCACATCCAAGATGCAGCTCCAGGGGAGAGTCTGAGGAGCACAAGTGGGACAGGATTTATACTCCTGAGGACACTTGACCAGCCACCACCATTTTCTTTATTAACTGCTAACACAGCCCATTCTAATTTTCTTTATTCAGAGCTATATTAAGCTGGAACATCCTTTCATATCAACATCCATCCTGACAAGGGAAACACCACCACAATGGATGTACCCTTCAGAAAAATGCAGGGAAAAAAAGGACGGAAGAGGATGGGCTATTTGACACGAGTACAAAGAGGCCTGTTGCTCATGCCAAGTTTCTGGAAATTATGACAGAGCTTGTGGTCCAGGGATTGCTAATTGCTAGGCACTGCAAGTTTTTTGAGGGCATCTTTGGATAATGGCTGAAGACAGGACACTCTACAAAAAGGACAATGAGCCTAAACTAGTGCATTTAATTCAAGTGTCTAAAAACTGAAATGATTAAATCCATGACAAATTATTCCTCTTAGCCTTAAAAAAGAACAGACTGAGGAAAAGGACAATAAAGACAGACAAAAAAAAAAAATGGAGTGCAACAAAATCCTTTCACACCAAGGGATAAAGTCTCACGACAAAGGCAGTGAAAGTATTTTCTCATTCTCTAAAAGCCCAGTGAGTAATGAAATTAAAATGCAGAAGAGGGGCAGTGTGTTGAGCAGAACTGCTGTTCCCAACCAAAATAACCACTTAGCAAAGCCAATTTTCACTGTCAGTGCCACAGAGCAGCCCTTCTCAAAGCTCTAGCTTCAGACTGAGAAAAGCCGAGATCAGTGACACTCAAAAGATACACGGGTGCGTTCAGCTCCCACACCACACCACAAACCATATCAAGGGACACAAAAGTCTCCAGTCTAGCACACAGAAAGGCACTGAGTGAATGGAAGAGCTCATAAGAACACAGTGCTACACGATAATCTCCCATTTTTAAGCAGCAAATGGGAAGATTAACATCAATCATCCTGAGAGTCACCAGGAGCTGGAAAGCCAAGCAAAATTAACATTACAGATGTGCAGCTGACACTTACAGCACCAAAATAGGGAGCCTGATGGACAACTCCTGTGCCTTCTTCCTCCTTCACGTAACCATCCACTACCACAGTAAAGGCACCTTTTTCTTTGCACTGTAACACAAAAAGATGGGGGTTTTACACAAGATAAATTTACACACAGAGTACAGAACAGAATCCTTAAGAACCTGGAAGAGCCACAAGCCACACAAAAGAGGAAATAACTGCAGGAAAAGAAGTGACACCATAAAATGTGACATCCCTAACATGACTTAATGACTTCCCATAGCCCAGGCACCTGTGTGCTTCATTTAAAGAGTGTCAAGTGTGATTAAATCTCACACCTCTCCAGAAGGCCTCCAAGTCAATTACTCTTCAAGCCACAGATCTTCACACAGTTCTGTGCTTAACAGACTGCAAATCAATACACTCCTGAACATGAGGATACAACCAGGAAAGGTAGAAAGGTCTCCCTGCATTTTTGTATGTCCTCTACTGTCTCTGAATTTTTAAAAAAGTTTGCTTTTATAATCACACATTTTCCATATTTCCTCCAGAGAATAAGAGCACGGTAAATACTAAGTAAAAACAAAACGGAGAGAAGAGAAAATCCAGAAAAAAACTGCCAAGAAAAGATATGACAATTTTCAGTGTCTTCAGTATGCAGATAATGAAAAATGAAGGGTTATTTTCTATTCCTTAAAGCAAAAATAGTAAAAATTTACTGCAGTCACAGCTGAACCAAATCTGTTACAAACTATTAGGTTTGGCTTATTCTGAAGGGAGATATTTTGAGATAAGACCTCCATTCTAAATAAAAAGTAAAACATTGTAGATGCCCATCTGCTCCTTACAAGTACAGCAGGATTCTCAAAATGTATCCATTCCAAACCTCAGATCTACAGTCCAGTTTTTCAGATTTAGCTGTGTTTGACTCTCCTCTAGAAATATCAGACCCTGCTCCCCACAGAGTTTTTCCCACTGCTGACTCCTGCACAGGCTTCAGAACAGAAGGTGCCACAAGTGACCAAACCCCTTACAGGAGTTCACAGCTGCCTGGCCAGCAGTGCTGTACTTCTCCTCTTTGAAAAATTTAACCCATTTTTAATCAGATTCAAAAATAAATTTTAAAAAATTATATATATATAAATAAAAAAAAAATTCTCTACTCCCTCTCCTATTGCTACACATTGTATTATCATCTGTGGTGCCAGACCAAATTCAGTGCTTAAAAGTTGCACAGGACATCCAGATAAATCTGATATATCAGGAGTTTTTTAGCAAAGGTTTTTAACTCTTCAGTGAAAAACACAACATGTCTGTGACTGTTATCCAAAGTCAGTCATTCCCTTGTGAAGACAAAATTTGTGGATTTAGAAAGCAGAAAACAGACACTCACCAGATGACAAGAAGAGAGAATACTGCCTATTTATTAATGTGTATTGGAATTTTCTCTGGAATCTGAAATCAGATTTTATTTATCACCTAATTTTTACTCTGAATATATTTAAAACTTACAGGAGAAAATTAGAGAAGAGAGTCAACACTCTTGTTTTCAAACTTTCAGTAGGATTTTAAGGTACTTTAAGACAACCTCGAGTTTGTTATTAGGACATAAAATCTTTTTATAATATAAACAAGGAATACTCAGAATGGGTTTTATTTTTGCCTTTGTATCCTGTATCAAACACCGAACTTCTTCATCTTACCTGAATAAAATAGTCAAAGAGTGGTTTGTATTTCTTGCCTTTAAGAGCAATGCCAGGAAACCTGAGGAGAAAGATTTACAAAAACAAATTAACAATTTGAAAACTTGCTTTTTTTCCTATTTACTTTTTCCCCATCCCTGACAGAATTTAATTTCATAAGGTGAAGAAAAAAAGAATTTCCTTAAGCTTGCTTCCCATGTCTGTGGTAATACAGACTTGGAGAAAAAACATCTCTTAATGCATCTCTGCTATCAGTCAACAACTTGTACCTGATGGACTTTCAATCAAACAAACAAAGTAAATTAATGGAGGAATTAAGCGTTAATGACATTCTCTTTATGGTGAAGCTGGGCAAGAATCTTCCAGATAAAACACAGTATTGATAACAACCAGGCCCTAAAGCTGAGCATGTCCAACAGAACGAAACAACGACCCAAAACACCTGAAGTTTTATGTACACGAGATCGTGCCACGGGGCATTGCAGCCTTTAAAGCTCAGATGCCTCACACCTTATCCTAAACTGGGCATCCAAACTCTCCACAGGACTCAGGGAATGATCCAACACAGACAGGACTGACTGAGGAACCAGCTGAGCCAGACAAGAACTGCAAGGCAGAGATGGAGCCTTAGGTCTGGCTCCCTTCAGGCTTCTGACAGCAGCTGACAGAGACAGTGATGAGGTTGGGATTTGCAGCTCAGAGCTCTCCTGAAAGTGCTTAAATCGTCCAATTTCAGGGGAAAAATCCAGCTAAAACGTAAGTTAATCTAATAGATGGGCTGGCTCTCTGACTGTGTCACAGCTGTGCTCTCTCCCCATACTCTTCTTGATCTGCAACTTCCAAACAATGGTCAAACCATAAAACACTTGACTCCTTCAAAGTGGGGGACTCTTCAAAGCTGTCTCACTGCACAGAAAGGACCTCGAGCAGTATTTACTGCCAAGTTCACAAGCACGACTCCTCAGCTCAGCACACACAGTATGCTCGAGGAAAAGGGGAGATTTCTATTTTAAGCCACAGCTTTGCAGATGGTTTCTATGTTTTTATATTACAAACAGCCTTAGGAATGTTTGAGGTGCTTAATCGGGATCAGATGAGAGAAAAGCATCCTAGTGCTCAGCCACACAGATGTGGGAATGCTCAGATATACAGAATGTGAAGCACCAGATCTGGCTTTAAAAAAAAAAAAAAAAATTAGTTATATTCTTATTTAACACAAATCAGAGAAAGGTAAAGGTTGTGGATCACATTCCTGATTTTCATTTTGGGATCTGAAATATTTTGTTTGACAAAGTCCTGAACTTCAAGCTGAAAATTTATACAATGGTGCCTTCTTGTGACCTAAGTTACAGCAGTAAGACATTTAAAATCACTTCAGCAACCCTTCACTCTCAGGACATCAGAAATCTCTGGTATGGATTCTTCAGAATGCAAAACGACACAAGGGAAAACAGTGTAAAGAAATTAAATGTTTAATATGCAAAAGGACTCAAATGTAACACAAGGGGAGGGAAATGCTCAACAATCAAGTCCTATCTACCACTGCTAAATAAAACAGCTTACCACTCAAGGGCCAGAATTGAAGTAATACAGCCAGGCCAATTCTTAAGTGCAATGCAGCCAGTTCAGGTGACTTTAGACATTGAACTTTTTTTAATCAGACCAATTCCTGACCTCAGCCTGATGCCTGGTACAGATTAAGTTGCACCCATTTCTCCCTCAAGGGCCTGACTGCTTTAGAATTTAAAAGTGAGTTAAAGAAAGAAAAAAGTTAAGAGCAAAGTGGGAATAAACTTATATACTCATAGATCTAAATCTTTCAAAGATGCATTCAACTACCAGCTACCTTTTAATTGTCTCACATTTCACATTTGAGAAAATTAATTATTACATAACAGAAAAACTGGAGCATGACCAAAACCAGAAAAAAATCGGCTTGAAAAGAGACTGTAGTACTAATACAGAAAGAATTAAAATATACTGCTCTGCAAAGAGATTTGCTAGCAGCCTTATAGATAGGCAGAAGTAAAAAAAAAGGAAATGTTTAAAAAACAATCAAAGGTGGGGGGGTGGGTAAAAAACACAATTAGTCAGGGACATAAATAAAATAACTGAAATGTATGATTGCCTTAAAGAGCAGGCTCTTGACAGCCCTGATAAAAACACCACATCAAAAAAGGCCAAAATGTTCTGGGCATGCCTGGATACAGAATGACTGCAATCACAGAGAAGTTAATTTTGTAGTGTTGCATTAAAAGAAGAATTTGGAAGCAAAAGACAACCGAACAACAAATATAAGGGCTAGCTTGCTTCTTTTTTTCTTTAGGCCTAAAGCAAGTGCATTAAAAATACTTAAGAAAATGAGTGGTTTTGGTAGGCTTAGTTTTTAGACACTGAAGAGAGGTTTTAAGAGACTGAAAAGGAGCAGAGTACCCATATTTCATGAGAGTATTGAAGGACCTAAAAAACAGGGCACAGGTCTAACAACCTGATTCAACTTTAAGTGATTTCAAGTTTTCATTAAGTGCTAAAAAACACACAATATGAATTTGTCAACAATAAGCCACACCAAGCCAAATTTTTGGGGTAGACTAACTGGCTTCGATAGCGAGCGAGCAGACCAGATCTAAGTCTTAACATTAAGTCCTCATGCTGACACTTTATCATTTCAACATACACAAATACCTGAACTGGTGGATGCACCACCACTTCAAGAGAAAGTTGTTGTTAATTCAGTCTCAGCCAAAAAGAAAACTTCCAGTGGTATCCTGGCAGGACCATCCTAACACTGACACTATTCAGTGGTTTTAGCGATGACTCAGAGGGGAGGAAAAAACTGCAGAGATCGGAAGTTCAGCCAAGCCTGAAGAATGAGAGCACTGAGCATCATCTTTAGAAACTGAACACCAGCTTAAATTGGTACAGGGCAAGTGACAGATTAAGAGCATTCAGTTAGAGGGGGGAAGGAAGGAAATCAATGCAGAAATATAAAATAATAATTATTCAACTGTGACAGTATGAGCCATCAGAACAGGCAACAGCTTAAACATTCCAGCTCTGTATTTCCCTAATGAGTATATGCAATTGCTTAGCTAAAATATCCTCCATTTTTTCAATTTAAAGCTTTCAACTGCTTGATAAAAAAGAAAAGGCAAAAATAGAAATGACTGATGCCAGTGAAGATGGGGTGTTACTCTCAAAAACATTTCTAGTCTTTATTTTTTTTATTGTGGTTGTGTTATGTGGGGTTTTATTGGGTTTTTCATTTGTTTAAAGTGAGCAAACAAATATTTCTTGTATTTGCCTTCTTTAACAGGCTGCTGTTATATACAAGAGGTTTAAGAGAAGCCAAGACACATTTTGTCTAAGAGAGCTACAGAATTTAATACCTGCCCAGCCTGACTTACTTGATAATTCCTATTTTTCCACTGAACCAAGATGAATGAGCACCCTACAAAAAGCACTGGCTGGCACTAACTACAGAACTAGCATTTATTTGCTAAAAACAATGGCACCGTTTTGCCCCCTTCCCTCCAAATATTTACCTAGTGTGTAGGCGAGTTCAGCATTTGGACCATCATCAGCTTTTTCTCAAACTTTTACATTACAGTGAACACCCAGGAAAGGGGTGGACTATGGAACCTTTTTTCCCCCACCACAACACATTGATCCAACGAAAATTTTTTCTACTTGCAGCTTCACATACAAAATCAATTTGTTCCAGCAAATTTCAATCCCTTTTATAGATTTTTGCAATATAAACACACATGCAGGGAAATCCACCTTCTTGAAAACACTTAACTTCTGATCTAGAAAAATACTGAAAATTAGCAAGCGTAGTAATTTCTGGACTTGCCTGTCAAGTATCTGATATTCACTGTCAGATTTGTACAGTGCCACCAGCCTGGACTCCATCAAAACGTAAATCTTCCCTGTGGCCTTATCTGGAATATAAAATAAAACAGGAGTTTCACAAATCTCAGTTGAATCCCCTCATTTGCACCATTATGAAACCTTTCAATATATGCAAGATGGTATCACTGCAGCTATAAAACTGCCCAGAACAATCCTTTACTACTTTCCAGCTCCTTCTTCCCCACACAGCCAGTTAAGGAACATTTTCCAAAGGCTAAGTTTAACGAGAACCACAGCATGAAACCCAGTCCACTGATTTTCAGTGTGTTTAGTTGTAGCAGAGGAAGAAATACCTTATTTTGTCTGTTATTGCTGAGCCAAACAAAAAAGCAATTGAGAAACTTCAGTAAATGCAACTGAAACAGTGGAAAACAACTGGACAATTACTACATAAAACCAGTATTATTAAGTTGACATCGGGGGTAATGATTACACTTTTACGCAGCCTTCCTGAGATTTGCTATTCAAATCAATTACATGCTTGGATTTCTTTAAAAAATAAGCATATACCAAAAAAGGAAGCTAATACAAAACAAAACAAAACAAACAAACAAACAAAAAGAAAAGAAAAAAAAAAAGAAATATTATGAAGAAACCAACTCAGCACCTCAGGCAACTGAGGTGTTATTTCTCAAATTCCTCAATATTTTTGTAAGATGACCAAATTTATGTTGAAACCTTTGAAAACTGAAACATACTTAGCTCTCTTAAAAGAAAGAAAACCTAAACATGTGAAGTTCACTGCAAAGGCCTGCCCAACTTCACGTTTAATATAACTTTAGGCACACATTAGAGTCATGTGGTTATGTTGAAACTGGAAATTCCTAATTACTATTCTGTTTTATTTGTTTTAAAGGGGGGGTGTTTGTAGATGGAGGTATAATTAAAGACTACAAACACCCCCACCCCTCTTTTTTTTATTCTTTATTTCATCTATTAATATTTTTTAAGGTACAGTCCTCAAAAGCCATGTAAAACAAGAACAGCACAGCAGTTGGAAATCATCAGCCACATCCAAAGTGGATCTCATCCTTCAAACTACCACTGACTCAACCACAGAAAAGTTCTAGAAATTTAACATAAATCAGTCTGCAATACAAAACATAAGTACATATTCACAGGTACTGAAGGAAGAGGTGTTCATTCTGTGTCCCCTGCAGTTAACACTTGCCTCTCAGTTTTACATATTGCAATTCTGGATTAACACAAAGGGCCAGATTGCTGGGCAAGGTCCAGGGAGTCGTGGTCCAGGCAACAAGAGAAACACTGGGATCTTCTTCCAGTGGGAAGCTCACAGTCACTGAAGGATCTTGAACATCCTGAAAAACAAGATAAAGTCCAAGGGTAAAAAGAGAGAGGGGGCAAAAAGGTTTTACTGCCTGTATTAGTGAAAAAATGGAAATCAAAGATGCGTGAACTCTCACGGCCATGCGCCCAAGCCTGTCTTGCAACTGGCCTGGTTCATCACTGTAATCTGCCATATAAAAGGTGAAGTGGCAGCAGTAAAGTCAGAATTGATAGCAGTAGTCACTGAGCTCCTCATTAAACCAGTGCACTCTGTCAGCCCCATAAGGCAACACAGTTAAAATCTCCCATTAGCAGTGAGATTTGGGGGTTTGCTGCCAAAATACCAAAGAGCCAAGTGCCAGCTCCCTCAGGTACCTCTTATAACCCCATTTTCAAAGTTTAGAACCAATCTCAAGGGTCAAGAAAATCAGCAGTTTCTCAGATACTGCTACACAAAGCCTTTTCCACATTCTCTTCTACAGCCAGGAATAAGGAAGAATAGCCATCACACAAAATGATTCATTTCCTATTAGGAAGCTGTTGTTAACAAGGGGGGAGAAAAACATTTGGGGTACTTAAAAACAAGAGTATGTCAATATTTTAGAGTAAAAAAAAAATCTCAGGGAAGGAAACCTTTGTCAGCTACCCTATAAAACTTCACCTTCAATGAGTCCAAAAAATCCCCTGAAAACGACTTTTTCTTTCAGCCAAGTACAACCCTATTCAGTCACTTCGCATTTCCCAAATGATGAAAAGCTGATTGTAAAAGCAAGTCTAATCCTGCAGATGTGAAATTTTCATTCTCAAATTCTAAATGCCAACTCCAAGGGTGCTGTGTACACCGACCCTAAGCCCAGAAATAGGTCCTGTGGCCTCGGCACATCTCGTGCGAGGCGCTCTGGTTTCCAGCCAGCATCATGGAACACTTAATGGCATCATGGGACAGGCAGCTATTTATGTCTGAGCTAAGGGCTGCTCCAGAGGGAATTTTCTGTGAACATCTGGTGCAGTCAACAGTAAAACATAAATATTACATAACCCATGGCCTGCGCTCAATACCAGGCAGAGATTGAGCTCTGGGTTCTGTCTGTACCGAGCGCAAGGCAGCACTGCAGGCTACTCACTTTGCTTTCCGAAGCACTGAGCTGCCCAGGTAGATAAAAACAACTGGCAAAGCATAAAAAATACCATCCAGACTGACAGGTAATGGCACTGGGTAGTGTTTCAGCTGTTAAAATTTCACCTGCAGACACCACTTCTTCAGTTTAATGCAATACCAGCTGCTGGCATTGTTAACTCAAGCGTGCATTAAACACCTAACTCTGGTTCTGAACATGCTTGTGTCCTATTGCTCCTGATTTGGGTCCCAATTCTCAGAGGATCAATAAACAGCAGCCAAAGCCTGCTTTCCACAGTGAGAAAGGCAACAGCTGCCTCACAGCCAGAAATGACTGCGCTCACCAAGAATAAATCCTGTCAGCTCACAGACCCGCAACTTCCAAACACCACTTCTAGCAGAAAAGAAAGATAATTTCTCCATGGAGTGGCAGAGCAGCATCCCACCCACACACACCTCTGGTTCTACAGTAAGAAACAGCATCTAAATATTTCATTAAGACTCAAGAAAAGAGCTTTGGCTCTACAGAAAAGGAGCACACACACACACACTCTGAAAAAAACTCTTCAAAACAGCCTTTGTTCTAAAGAAAGTTCATTAATCTGAGCCTGTGTGAAATGTCAGTTAATAAGAACAAGAAAAGTAATTATTTCAGTTATCTTGATATCTGTGACTGTCTGACATCTTTGCAATTCTCTTTCATAAATCACAAACCCTTTTTTCTTCAGTGTAAATACCCCTCAGCCAAACTGAAAGCTCTGGTATCTGTGGGCTGCACTGTACTACAAGTCTATTTAAACACTGGTTTTAAAAACACTATTTCTGGCCAGAAAACTGGCCTTTTTTAGGCAAGATGTAGAGACCAGATGTACAATCTGAGCTAGCTCTCTCCTATAACAATGCAAGTGAAAGAATTACAATATAAGGATATGGAGGCCTGGGTCAGGATTGGAAAGGATACAAAACCTCTATCCACAAACATGGAATTTGGAAAATTAGGACAGGTTCTATCTTCACATACATGACCATGAGCTTGTTCCAAGTGAAAATTTGCATTTGATTTATCTGGTCATTCCCCTCTAAAGGAACTTTTTATAAATCACAGTAAACCATGCATTAGGTACAACATTTTCTGGTGTTTCCCAACCTAAATTAATGCTTCTTACAAGAGCCATTATCCTACTGCTACAGTCTCTGACACTCCTTATGAATCCCCTCACAGAAGACTCAAACCCTGCCAAAGACACTCTTCTTTTCAATGTACACAGACAGGGACAATGGCAGCTCTCCTTCAAAAATTCAGCATAAAAATCCCCCACTGCAATATCACCTTGAGAGCCCAGAGAGGGAGTAATTTACCACAATAAAATAACAAAGTGTGTACTTTAAACATCTATAAGTAGTAACTAAGGAAGAAGTCTACGATCAAGTGTTCCAAACAAATACAGCAAAATATTATAAAAATTAACCCATTTACCTAGATTTCTACTACCAATTTGGAGTGTGATGATATGCTTAGGTACCACAAAGCAAAAAAAGTACTAAAGCTTTTCAAATCCAATAAGAAGATAATAGAGAAATCTGATTGCAACTTACCTTGTAGTTCTGATGGGACTCAAAGTTGGACAGTGGGGTGTTGCATGCAGTTGAAAAGGGCATGACCTTAACCCCTCTATACACCAGTCCTTTGTCATAGAGCTGCTTGAAAACCCACCTGGAAGTACACAAAGAACAAGGAATAACCCGGGGTCTCAAATTTAGTAAATGAACTGCAAAATGGGGTTTCTGCTCTAGGTGGAGTGTCTTTCTGAATCATACTTCTTGAAAAAAATCCATCATCAACTAAAGACAATATCTGCAGCTCAAAATGCGAAGAGATAATGGATTGCAACTGCATTTCTGTTGATTTTTAGCTTTAGCTGTTTCTAGCAGCTTGGTATTCCATGCACTGGCTGCATAGCACATAGATTAATCAGCAATATGGACTGGTGTTCCATCTAAATACCTTCTCTGATTTCTTGAATACAAAAATCACCTGAAATTTGAACAATTAATAAGGCTGAAATCAGTCATAATTTAGAGAAGAGACATGTAGTGACATGGCTGCTCACTTCTCAAATGATCTTCAGTTTCTACTGCAGCATCCAGTGCTACAGAAGAGACAGATACAGGTCAGAGCCATCTGCAGCCCACCCCAAGTAAATCCTGATAATCTAAGATCATTTTTCACAGGAGGGCACAGGTAACCATGAAAAATAATGAACTCAGTTTTATGGTGCCACAGTTTAATGTTCTCCTTTGATCTCAGATCCTCTCCAAGATCAGTCTCACACAAAGCTTTAACTCTGCTCAGGAAATCATCAATACAGCCTTGTAGCATAGCTGGATCCTTATATTTTCTTGAAATAATCAAGACAGCACTTACTATTACAAATTGAGTCAATGCTCAGGATAAATGGAAGCTGCAAAGAAACGCTTCACCCAGCAACTCAAAGTGTCCATGTGATGGACAAACCCTGAATACTCCAGGGTTTCCTAAAGGATCATCAACATTTATCAGCTTCTCATGTCTCTCTGACTTGCACACTCAGTGGCACAGCCTGCAGGCTGTAAGGCAGGAGAAGGCAAGCCTTAAATAATCCTGCCAAATTCAACTCACAAATCAGAGCTTCTGCAGAGCCTCATCATTTCAAATTTCACATTAAAACAGTTAAAACTCTGCTGACTTTAAAAGCTCCTTTATTCAAACAGTGTTTTCAAACCATCCTGATCCCTTTTCTGGGTCCCTTTGCAGATAAATAGCTCATTGCTAAGCAACCAACACCATCCTGGCAAGCAGCACTTTTTTCTGCAGGCTGTCATTTTGTGCTTGAGAATCTGGACCTGTATTTCAGTCAGTGTCTTGTCTTCTATGCTTGAAATTATCATCTTCAACACAAAGCACAAGTAGACTATTGCACCGATTTTATCTGTAGCCCAAAATAATATCAAAAGACATGCCCTGGCTTGCTGACATGGAAGTCCTATGGTACCTTAATCAGAATAATTATTACACTACCAATTAGGCAGCTGGAGAAAATACAGAACGCCACATGGAAAAGATGTGCAGTCCGCTCAGATTCATCCACAGGCCTCCAGTAAAAGTCAAAAGCTCTCCTATGAGGGGTCAATAACATCAGAAAAATCACATAATCTGAAGTCTGAGATGGAAGAGCCTCAGAGACCCTCAGCAGCATCAAGTTCTGCCACAGAGGAGCTAAACCCAGGAGCCTCTCAGAGCTGTGCACTCCTATAAAGGTGCCTCACTTTACACAAAACTCCAAAGAAACCTCGTTCAAGCAGGAAATGTCACCTACAGGCAAGATGTGGCTGCCTGACCTCCAAACCAAATCTGATACATAGCAGGGAGTACTTCTGTATTATAACAGACATTTTATCAACTTAAACTTGTCTAAATCTAGACCAGTCTTTTATAAAAATCATCCCTGAATATAGTTTCACCAGCTTTCGGCATACAAATTTGAGCTGGCTAACTGCACAAGTTTTTGTGGGAGTTAAAATAACTTTAAATGTATGCTTACCCCCTCAGAGCATAATTAATGCAGCCTGTGACAAGTGACAGCATTCATACTGAAGGTGCTCTATTTGCCTTTCAAAAACAGTAACTAAAATACCTATAGAAAAAAGCTCCACTTTACTTTCTATAGAGCACTGCCTACTAACAGCACACAAAAACTACTCAGAGAAACACTGAATATTTAATTCAGCTGTAAATGTAACTGTAAACTCAGGGAGCTGCTCAGAAAAGGTGAGCATTACACGGAGCTGTCAAGCTCCCAAACCAGGCCGGCATCTCCCTCCTGTGGCAATCCCATCCCATTACAAATCCAGGGCTCCAGCTGTGCACTGCTGAGCAGGGATGGGATTCCAGACCACATCCCTCTCCTGAGCTCCTCATCGGTCACAATGAGCATTCATTTGTAGTTTATCACAACCTGTCCTCTCACACAGCCATTCCAAAGGAATAAATAGAATTATAACTGAGTCAAGACTGCTGTTTGATGCCATAGCCCTCATTATCACTACAAAAGCTCTTTTGTTATCTCAAACACCTAACTGGTTTCCTTAAAAAGGCTTCTGAGAGCTGCTGGTGTGTGACCATCAGACCTGCCGGGGAGATGATTCCCAAAGAGCTCCCTGCAGCAGTGCCCACCAGAAACACAGCTCCTGCCAAAGACCAGCCTGGCTCTCACAGGCAGAGTCACAGGTGGAGATCATGTTTTGCTTAAAAGGTCATCGTAGTATGTTAGACAATAACCTCACAAAGCATGGTTTAACCCTTAAGTTTGAAAAATGCTGCCACTTTGCAAGAAAGGGGCCCCAGGTTTGTAAGCCAAAATTGAAACTGCAGTGCTTTCCCAAAAAAAAAAAAAAAAAAATAACCTAAGGAAACCACAGTTCTTTTCTAGTGATAAATGAAACATTTACACACACAAGTGAGAAATCAAATCCTGTTCCTCTAATTCTGCTATGTTTCTCCTCAAAAGTAAATAAATTTAGCAGCATCCTCTTGGCTGTAGGAGCAGCACCCAGACCTTCACTGCAGAAAAATGCACTTTGGGAAAAGGTGAAACTCAAGACGCGTATTTCAGCTTCTTGTTAAGAGACCATCTGCTCCCCAAAGGTGCAAGGAATGTTTAACTTCCTAAGTGAAAACAATTTGTTGTTCCTGCAGTGCCATGAGGAGATGACACAGCTGGTTCAAGCCCAGTCAGTAACCAGGTCTTGCTCCCTCCAGAACTCCCAAGAAACCAGAACCTTGCTGTGGTATTTGTAATATACACAGCACACAAACACCACATGGATATGATCAAACTCCTGCAAAGGGAGATTCTGCTTCCCAAAGATACTGAATCAGTCAATGCAGCACTCCTAACACCTCTGGCATCCCACACAAAATCCAGCATCTCTCACAATCCCCAGCAGATGCAAAAGCAAGTTGCACTTCTCAAACACGTACATCCAGTTCACATCAAAGGGAAGGATTTGATCTTGGAGCTTCCCAAGGTCTTAATGTCATTCCTTTGGGGGATCAAGAGGCTCTGTTTGCAACGATCACTATCTAAGGGTTTTCTAAGGGTTTGAGAATTCCAACCTTTCCAGAAAACTAAGTAACTCATAACTAACACTGAGATTTCTTTTCAAACACATATAAAGGGCTTTTCCCCCTTTTTCTCTCTTTCAAGAAAAAACACCAAGAACTGTAAACAGTTCTGTGGGCAGAACATCAGGACAGCAGGATCTAGAGGTCTATAATTTCAATATATCCATGGTGTTATATGTAAATGGACAAAATTATTGCTGTGTGACCTCACATCAGTTCCTTTCAAGATAAAATGACAATTTTATAGCCTCTGTAGACCTACCAAACAAATCCAGGCACAAACACCACACTATGTAAGAAGCCCTGTCATCTGCAAGTTCAGCAAACACTGCATCCTAACACCCCAAGGGATGCAGAGCTTCTGAGGAAAAGGCTTTCCTGAGATTCATGAACAACACTTGAAAGACAAGATAAAATCAAAAAGAAACCAACAATCAAAAACAGATGCTTAGGGGGAAAAAAACCCACAGAAAAAAGTACTCAAAAAACACTAGACATGAGTCAAAAAAACATAAACAGAAGTGGAACATGAATTCCAAGAACAAACACAGCCTATCTTTAGAACAGCATCTTGGAAAGACACCTCCTTAAGAAAGTCAGGAAAAGTGTTTATTTGTTCCAGGGCCTAGGAATTGTTAAGTACAGAAGTTGTCCAAATTTATGTTCAGCTCCTAGTGAAAGTTTTAAAACCCTGGCAAAGGGAGATCATCCTGCTTCAGGTCTACCCTCCAAGCTGTAATCTCTGGATAAGGGTGTCTGTTGAGAGATTCTGGATCAAGCCAGAAATGCAAAATGCCTGTATAACAGAAAACTTGAATAGCTAAAATGGATGCTAGACAAGGGTCATGCATGGGAGCGTAGCATATTCCTCCTTCAAAACACAGGTAAGGATACACCACCACAGACTGGAACGGTAAGAAGGTAACAACAAAGGGGACTAGAGAACTTAATGCACAAAAGAAATACAAGAATGAGGAAAAAAATACATTTAGCTCATAGGAAAATGGACAAATCAGATTTCTTATGACCAGTGTCTCTCTAGAGAATCGTTAGCCACGGAATATACAAAATGCAATAGTGCTTTCTATTGGGACAAGAGATCTGCTGCTCTGAGATCGCCCTGGTTTGGTGGTGTCTAAGTGCTGGTCCTGCCCCAGGGCAGGCCGGGTGTGAGCCCAGCAGTCGCTGGCACCTCTCCCTGAGCTCTGTCACCAAGGGGAGCTCAGGGCTGTCTGTAACACGGCCCCAGGCCTAGCCCGCAGTTGCTCCTTGGGGCACTAGATGGTGACAGAAGCTGCTGAAGCAACCCTGCCGAGAAGCAGGAAAGGCGCAAGCCCTGGGCAGCACCCCGGGAACAGCAGAGCCATCCCTGGGCAGCACCCCAGGAACAGCAGAGTCATCCCTGGGTAGCACCCCGGGAACAGCAGAGCCATCCCTGGGCAGCACCCCGGGAACAGCAGAGCCATCCCTGGGCAGCACCCCGGGGAGAAGAGCAGAGCCATCCCCTGAGCCCGGCATCCCGCAGGCTCCTTCCCCGGAGCCCAGGGAGAACGGATCCCGAGGGGCAAACTTGCATCCAGCCCCACACCTGTGAACAAGCCAGCACTGAAGACAGTAATTTCCTAGTTATTCCTATTCCCAAAGGTTTCTTTCAGGCCACCTCAGAAGGAAGTTTAATCTCCCATCAAACTTCTCTCTATTTCACTGGGTGTGTCTCGTGACTGTACAAAAAAAAAAAGGCAACGATGCAAGAACACATTCCATGTTTGTGCCCACACCAGCTCAAAAACATCATTATCATTGCACTGTTCCAATGAAGGACACTTTTTCATTGAGCTCCAAGCTGGCTGCAGCACAAATTGTACTTAAAAGTTATTTAATATGTGCCAAGTTGACTGTATCTTAACATGCAGAACCAGTGCAGTATCACGTCTTACTGACACCAACTTTCAATCCTCCCCTGAAAAATTCTGCCAGGATAGCACAATACTACCAACGAATGCTTTGTTGTAAGTCAAAATTTAGCAGGCTGAAAATTCACTTTAGTCAGTCATAATATGACATAGCACCAAAATGCCAACAAAGGAGTCATTTGCCACAAAACAATTATAAAAGATGCAAAAGAAATGCTCTCTAGCATTCTGAGCTTATTAATATTGTTTTGTAGAGATACTGTACAAAAGCTGTATTTGGTGACTGAGTCCTAAATTACTTCAAGCCCAAATAATTTGGATTAAATCAGCCTCCACTGAAAACAATTACAAGTATTGGATCATCTCACTGAACCCAACAGAAACATGGAAGAAAACACCATGTCACAAAGAATTTCCAGTTAAGACCACTCCAGAGCTGCAACCCTCAGGAAGAGCAACAGACCAGAAAAAAAATAACCTAAACAGAGTGGTTTAGCTGATGGTAAGACTCAAGATAAACTCGTTACCATATTTTAACCACAAGACCTACAGTTACCATGCCCTCTACCATTTTCATCATCAGGGTTTTTTTTTCCTGGGCCTAAAATCAGCATTGTACACCCACAGACAGAGCAACAACAAGCTAAAACCAGTGGACAGCTCAGTCTGGTATCCAGGGCAGTCAATGCAGAAATCAATCTACAGTTTCTCTTTCGTACATAATTGGACACTAAATTTTAGAACTTTTTCAAAATAATTTCAAAAGGAGCCCATAAAAAATTAAATCAACTGTAGGAGAAGCATGCTAGAATCTCTAGCTCAACATAACACTCCTAATGGACATGAAAAGTAACTTCAGTAACACCTTTTGGGTCTGATGACTTCCTGGGTAACCATCCAATTTATTTTCTTTTATTTTTAGGAAATTGTGCATTACTCTGTCAAAATCAGCACTGTAACTACAGTGACAGGTGTCTCTTTAAGCATTATCTCCCTCAGCCCCGGGAGAGGGATCCCACATTCCCATTTCCCCCCCTCCATCCACTTTATGCAAACATTGGTGGTTCCACTTCTGCTCTATTGGAAAATGAGTTGGCAATAGCATCATAAAGTCTTAGGAGACTTTCCAAAAAAACCCCCTGTTTTTAAAAACAGAAAATGTATTTCATTACAGGATTTCACAGAAATTTAGCAGTATCAGGAAGCAGAAACAGTACAAAATTAAGAGGCTGTCTGCCTACATACTTCCTGAAATCACACTGTTTTCAGATGGAAAGTTTGTATTTTAGAGTTTGCATCAAAGCAAGCGTTAGAGGGGATGATCTCTATAGCACATCTGAAAGACCAGAAACTGCCTTTTAAAGAGGTGGTGGGGGAAACAAACCCCAAAAAAAAGCATTGGGCTGCTGAGAGACCCTGCATCTAGCTCAAGTCAGGGCTGGTTTTTAAGCTGCCAGTTAAACAGGATTTGAGATGCCACTAAGTATTTTTGCAATTTACAAAATGAAGGTTTCTTGTCAGTTTTGGCTTTATAATTATGCAGGGTTTCTTCAGTTGAGTTAGTTATAACATTTGCTGCCTTCCCACCATCTTTCCCATGCTCACTGAAATCTCACTGCCACTTCAGCCATCTACAGTGGCTTCAGGGACATCTAAAAGGTCTGCCAATCCATTCTCACAACTATCTGTAACTAACTATACAACTAAAGCTTATTAGTAAAAATAACATTAAAGGACATTCAGTAATACTTTAATATGCACATAATCTGCTTTTCAATGGCTTTTTGTCAGCATATATTCTGCTAAACCTCTCCCTGCCTGTCACCTCATAATTCTATCACCCAAAGAATTCACAGTTGCCATTTCTTCACTGTGTTAGGCCAATCTGATTATCCTTAACCTGAAAGGTTGTCTTGCCTTTAGAAATCCCAACTGGCACCCTAAATACATTGCCAAAACACCCAAACTTTACTTAGCTCTATACCAGGAGTCCAAGGCAGCTGTCAAACTGTGCTGCCAAGAAAAAGATAACAGCAGATTCACAGCCTCTAAATTCAGGCTTCAAGAAGAGGTTTGGAGCTAAACTGAGCTTGGACAGTTTGCCCATTTACAGCTGACAGTGTGAAGAAGAACATCAAGAATGTAGAGATATCATGTAATTTCCTAAACCAACCAAGGAACATATTAATAGATCTTCAGAATTGCTCTTAGATTGACACGGAGCAGTGAGATTTCAGGGCTCACTAAAGGCAGTATTGGTGTATTTTATTTTGCAAAGCCCTGCCATCCTGAAGAAAGAAAAAAAATGGGAGAATTAATTCCGTCACTTGAACATCAGATTTCACATCACTTTAATTACTCTGCCTGATGTTTTATTTGCATTTGGCAAGTTTCAGAACAGTGCTAGTGATACATGGACCAACACGTGTTTGCAATGACTGAAGCCTTTTTCACATTTCAAATTCATAAAGCGAAGCATTTTCACTTACCACACAGACTCCATGAACTCAGGGTAAAGAGTTTTGTAGTCATTTTCAAAATCAATCCAGCGTCCTAATCTGGTAACACTGATCTGTTAAGACATGAACACAGAGAGTGAAAGGTATCTTAATGCATCATCACTATACATTACCAATACTTACTTTGTAAAACAGCTGGATTTTTATGTGCAGTGTTTGTCACATATCAATGAAACACATCTCTGAAATATTTTAGTCTAATAATAATTCCAGTGTGTTTAAACAGGCAAAGGTAAGGAAGGAATGAAACCACAAGCAGAGTTATTTAGAACCAAGGTCACACAACAGGCAAATGACAGATCACTTGGCTCATTCATCAAATAGAAATGGTGGATCAGCCAAGGTTCAGCCAAGGTTCAAATGCCTGAAAATTGCTTTTCATTAGAGTGGTCTTACTTCTATTTTTAAGACTGCTTGTTGCAGAGACAGTGAAAACCCAGAAGATGTAGTCTATCAGTTTTCAGTTACATGAAAACATGATGTAACTTGAAGACAAAGAAATGCTGAAAGAAAATGATACGTGACAAGTTACCAAACTATTCCAGGGGCAACTGCCTTCTCTGACTTGCCAAAGCCATGAGAGGGCTGCCAAGGGCACAGGAGTGACAGGTGCTAGTCCCTGTCTCGGGACAGATGATGGTCACATCCACTGGCCCCGCACACAGCCCCTGCTCAGGAATGAGCCAGCTATGGGATTCACTGGGACATGTGGGATCTCACAGCCATCCCAACCTTGTCTTGGCTCTGCAGACAGCCACGCCAGGGACACCTGTCCTGACACTGTTAGACAGCCCACACTGAATGTCAGACCAGCAGAGTGAACACAAAGCACATTCATTCTCTCACCTCAGATTTTCATACAACACCTGAGCTCCTGGCATGTATCAGTTTTCATCCTGACCTTTAAGCAATTCTGACATTACACTAATAAGATCCATAGCCTAGGACTGATTGGCACAAGGATCCACAAAGTTGGAGCATTATGATTATATTTGGTCTCAGCATTGAAAGAGTCCACACAGCCAAGGCACCCTTTATATTTCTTCATAAGGCTCAAGTATTTGCTAACCGCTTCAGGCAGAAAATAAACACTCTAACAGGAATATTGGTAATTCCTCTCCTAGCCCTAGTCCAAAATACTTGAATTTACTACAAGCTGAAACATATTTAAACAAATTTCACTATTTTATCATCTAAAATACACACATACAGGCACGAGTTTATGAACAACACAAAATACAAAATCCATCAAAAGATCAAATGCTTGGACTAACTAGCACTGCAAAAAGACCAGTTCCTGAAGCACAGCAAGTTAAAAGGTATGGAAAATGAAACACAGATATCCTAGTCTTGGCTGGGATAGAGTTAATTTTCTTCTTCATAGCTAGTACAGTGCTGTGCTTTGGATTTAGCATGAGAATAATGTTGATAACCCACTGCTGGCTTAGGTGCTGCTGAATGGTGCTTACCCTAAGCAAGGAGTTCTCAGTTTCCCAGGCTGTGCCAGGCAGGAGCTGCACAAGGAGCTGGGTGGGAGAAGAGCCAGGACAGCTGATCCAAACTGGCCAAAGGGATATTCCATAGCACAGAACGTCGTGCCCAGCCAAGAAACTGGGGGGCCTTGGCCAGGAACTGTGGATCACTGTGCAGAGACAGGCTGGGAATCAGTCAGCAACTGGACTGGGCATCACTTGGTTTTCCTGGGTTTTAGTCCTCCCTCCCTCTCCGCTTTTATTACTACTATTATTATTACTATCACTACCGTCATTATAGTATTTTATTTTGTTGCAACTAAACTGTTCTTATCTCCACACATGAGCACTTGGCTGCCAGCTGGGGTTAAACCACCATAACAAACCAGAGTGAATCTTGCTATTTTTATTTCTAAAAGAACAAAGAATTATTGATGATGGGTTTGAAATACAACATTTCAGAGTATAGATGAATGAGTGTACATTTGAAAAAAAACAAACTCTCTGCTTTTCATCCTGTCTTCCACTGAGGTTTAGGCCACAGCTACTCTACCCAAGGCAGCTCTGGTTTCTTCAGACACTGGCCATAACTTCAAAATGCTCCCAAGAGCAAGAGATCTCAAATAAGAAATTGCTATTTCCATGAAAAGAAATACAGCAGGACTAGAGAACATGCAGAGGAGTGTGATGATATAGAACAGGTTCTGCATGAGGAAAAGTTAAAATAATTAGGACTGTTCTGCCTAGGAAAAAAAACCAAAGAGTTAAGATAAAGCTTTACTGGAAATGGTCTTAGAGAACTACCAGTCTTCAACACAGAGAAATTAGTCTAGACAGACTCCTTAGAGGCCATCAACATACCCAGACTCAACATATAAACAGATGAAGGAAAATATGTCAGGGATTACAAACTAGGGGGAAAAAGTAAAAATCCTTTGGCCTAGCAAGGCCTTGTGCCACAAAAGCTGAAAAAATACGGGCTATTCTTACATTCTTCCTTTGGCACTTGCTGTTGCATCTGGCACTGTCACACAGAGGCACAGCCAGGAAAGTACCTGGGCACTCCCCAGCTCCAAAAGTCAGCACTTCCCAGACACATCACACTGGCAGCAAACAGAGTACTGGGCTAAATGTACTTTGTGCTGGCTGCACTGCTACGGACAAAATAAGGAGCACCAGGTTCTGTGCACAGGATGAGTGTTATTCAGAGCTAGAAAAAAGCAACTGTGCTTCTCAAGAAAGTATCTAACCCACCTACTTGGAACAGCTCTCCAGCCTCAAAACCCTGTACACATCAACACTCTCCCTGTATTCCTGGGATGCAAAGCTAACACCAATATTCTCTGGGAAGACTGAGGGTTTACCCACACCTTTTGTGACAAAACCTGATGTGAGAACTTCTGTTTTTCCAAAAATACAAGCTACTGCCCTGCACTCTGGCAATGAAAAGACTGGAGGGAAAGGAGGAGCAGAAAAACGGCAAGGTTAATGTGCATTTACTTTAATGGCTCCATTTAAAAACCAGAGATAGATCTTTGAATTTTTTGTACAAGACACAAAGAGACAATGCTCAACATATCTATTATTTGTTCAGTGTATCTCATTAGACACTTCTGAGCTCCAGGCAGCCTGCAAGTAACCTCCTCTTGACAGCACAGCAGTTTCTGTTCTGAGCCACAATGGTGCTCTTTTTGTTCCCCTTTCAGGATGACAGGGTACAAACACAGCAGCTCAAAGACATGAGATTTATGTACGTAATCAGACAAAAGGATTAAGTTCACCCTACCTGAAACAGTTCTGCACAAATACATTTAGAAATGTTCAGCAGAACATGGACTGAGCCTTCACTTACCTCCCACTCCTTGGCATATCTCATCACAATCCCTCTGCACTGTTTGTTGTAAGCTTCAATCCCCATCTTTGCCACATCCTCTGGCCCTTTAATGCCCAAAGTCTTGTCAATCTCATATTCCTGGGAGCATGGAAAACAACGAAACAAAACATCCTGTTACCAATAGCTTTCAGGAGTTCCCTGGATAGTTTATTTATGTCCTATGCAATCTAATGAGGCTCAGGGGCCTCCTTGAACCTTGTGAGATTTTGTGAGAGCTGCACCTGAACTAGGCAGGGATTTCAAAGGCTCACCCTGGTGTGACTGTCTCTTAGTATCTTTAGAAAATAAACAAAGCACCAGTTTCTGAAATATGTGCAAATAAATACAGGTTCATAGCAATGAAGAGCGCAGGTAACCAGCAGGAAGCTCCTGAACTCATCACACACAAAAGCCAGAGCAACACACTGGACAAAGAACTTCCATTTCTCTTTCAGCAACACTGCCAGGTATAAAAGCAACAGAAACATGAGTGATAAGCAGGTAACAAGAGAGAAAGAGGAACCAACAGAGGTATCTGTAGGTAAATTCATGACATACCACAGGCAAGCCATGGCAGTCCCAGCCAAACCTTCTGTCAACATGGAAACCACTCTGATGAGCAAATCTGGTTACTATGTCTTTGATGGTTCCCGCAAGGATGTGGCCATAGTGGGGGAGCCCAGTGGCAAACGGGGGGCCATCATAGAAGTTAAACCTGCAACATATCAGTAAAGCAAAGACTGAGCATCAGGTCTTCAGACAGGGTGACTCTATCTGTATGCTTATACTACTCATGTTTTCCTAGGAAAGTATTTCAGTCCCTCCTCGTCCATGATCAGGCAGCACAGGTGCCACGCTGGCAGTGGGACTAAAGGGAACATTCCAACTTGTTCAGTTCCTACCACTGCCAGTTCTACCAGGATTCCTACAAAACAGCCCAGCACGGTGCTCCACAGTTGGCACAATGGGAGGAGTTTTTTGCTTACTTACCCATTTCCCTTACAAACCCACCAAGCAGGAAATTACAGGTTTATTACAACTGTTTGAACACTGCTGATTCTTCACCAAGTAAAATATAAAGGGCACTGACAGGACAGCAGCACAAGCCAGGACTGCTGCTGGCAAAGGGAGTAGCTGCTGTTTACAGAACCAAAGAAAAACAAAGAGCAATTACAGCCAAGCCAACCCTGCACTGCCACACAGTTGCTACAGCTTTTAACAGATTCTTACCTAGGTCTGTTCTTTGATTGTTTCAGGCATTCCTTGAAACAATTCAGATTTTTCCAGAGCTTCAGTATCTTTTCTTCCTCATTTGGAAAATTTATGTTTTCTGGAACTTGTTGAACCATTCTTTGCCAACAAGGATCAAGAAGAGAAAAAAACATATTGAACAGAAGTGAGAAAAAAGTAACTCCACAAATCCCTCTTCTATCTTACAAATCCCTATCACCAATCCAAGGTTTGATTTTCCAAAGAGCCTGATTCAGTGCAGACATGGAAGCAAGCACTCTATTCTAAAAAAAAAGCCTAATTTTGACTGACTGGCACCAAAGTTTTGGAACAGGAAAAGGACTCTCCATTCACTCAACTATGATTGCTTCCTTTTTTATTATGTTTTTATTTCTGTTTCCTAGAGAAAACAGACAAAGGGCAAATCATTTTTCGGTTACAGGTTTGGGTTTTTTCCTTTAGGAAAAGTCTCCCAAGTTCAAACTGACCCGGCAGCACCAGTCTGTACCAGTGAGTTTCACTCTAACTGCAGGACCACCTGAAACTACTGAGGGGGCTCCTTTTCACTGTACATCTATCCAACACCATTTAGATGTTTAAAAGAGCATTTTCCATCAGGCTGTGCCACCATTCTCAGATGACCCCAAAAGCAGCTAGACGGCAGAAAGCAAAATTGAAAAACACTGCAAAGATGAATGTGTGTTTTATAAGTACATTAAAACTAAGCCACAGTGGGCTACTTCCTCGCTGTACAAGCAAACACAGGGAAGAGGAATTGTCCACGATTAGGAACACAAAACAGAGCTGCCTGGTTCCAGACCTGCTATGAGATAGAAAGGGGTCAGATTTCAATAAAATGCCAAGGCAAGCACTAAACAGCTCTAGGGAATTACAGTGCTTACGACAGGAGCTCCCTAAGAGGAGAAAACTGCTTCTGAGGGTTGTAATAGATAACGGCACAGAATAAAAGGGTCCTCCAACCTCCCACTTTAGTGCTGCTGCTCCTGAGCACTTACACAAGAAGCAGCTGCTACAGCCTTGAGCTTCATTCAGCATTACAGAATTACAAGTAATGGCACAAGGCCTGAGTCTTCTGATTTACTCCGGTTTGTACACACTAACCATAAAGCAGCAACAAAGACAAATGCATGAAGACAATTGTTCCAGCTACAGCTGAAGTTCTGAAACATTTACTTAAATGGAACCCAGAACACCACAGAAATTGCCAGCTCAATGCTTGAACCCATATGAAAAAATGTGCTACAGACCAATTCCACCACTCACACTTTTTGCATTCAAGGCAAATCATTTTCTCCACTAATAAACCCAAATTATCATCATTATCATATTATTACTGAGAATCCCACAACCTGGTGCACAGACAACCCAGCATTTGGAGGGGAAATCATGGGCTGACAAGGAGCACATGGACATGGCCCAGATGTATTTTAGAAAGGTAGTAACAAGCCTCAGCACAGTGAGTTACTCTATACACAGTTTGTAGGAGAGTTTTCACCATTCTACCTCAAAGCACTGATTAGGCTGTGTCATGTCTCAGTAATTTGATCACAGAGACAATGGCAATGATAAAAGAATTCAGCCTTAAAGCTTTTATCTCCTGCAAGCCAGCTGGCCAGAGAAGTAAGGATCTGCATGTTTTACTCAGCTCAAGCTCAGCCCTCCCAACTTCCTGATATCTGCAAAGGGTTTGGCGACCGGCCCAGCTGTCAGGGGTGTGTAACCGAACAAACCAGAGGTGGGTGGGGGGTTTGGGGTGTGCCTGTGACCGGGCTGTGGAGGCTGCTCATGGATCACAGACTCCCTGCATCAATCACAGAGTCACTGTGGGCCCATTCCACCAACCGAAGCACCGCATCGACAAAGCGGTGTCCAGTAACCACAGGGCACAAATCCATACACACTCTCAGCAACATGAGACGTTTATTGCATCAGAATCGGGGGGGAGAATTCTGTTGAGAATTAATAGGCAACCATCATTACACCTTATTTTTTTTTCCAAGTTACAAACCAGAATTTTAAACAGACTGACTTAAAAGACAAAAGCACATTGAAAATCTTGCCATGGCTCAACCTCAGCTGAGCAAAAAAGGCAAGACCTAACAATCAATTTATAGACAAATAAGAATATCTCTACAGCATAAAAAAAAGTTAATTATAAGCAATCTAGGCATTTTAAATTGGAAAATAATCAATGACAACTCATTACTTTAAACACAGACTGAGCAAAAACATCAGCAACCACAGTACAGAAATTATTATGCAAACACACCTAATAAAACCACACTTTTCAGACAATATTTCACATTTACAGAGATCAGTAAACACAAGGAGGGGTCTCTATTCACTTTCTACTGACAAAAAGTGTTAAAGACAATGCACCATTGAGCAAGTTTTTGTTAATTACACTCACTTTTCTAGAGGATAACAACATTCACTAGGAAAAGTGTCAGAGTTTGGAGACTGTACTACAGCAGTCTGAGACTTATGCTGGGCTTCTTATCTAGAAAAAAAAATAAACATGCATTAAAACCATAAAGCAAGTTCAAATGCGCTTCTTTAAAATATTTATTTTTTAAGGATCAATAAAAAGTCTATTAAAATACCACTACGAATGAAATGAACCCGTATTTGAGAAATATTGTTGTACTTTACATACATCAGATACATGATTAAAACAAAGCTGATTTCAAGATATCACTCATTTTGTTGACTGAGAAACTGAAAATATAAAGACACAGGATGAACTAAAGGTGTACAAAAATGTCTGATTTCCAGGGGTTTATGATATGTCTCTTACTCTTGTTCCAGTCACCTTCTCCCACACAGCACCCTATACAAGAGATCAAACTTTCCTCCAGAGACAAGAAGCTTCCTGTCTCCACCTACATCTGCCTTTTTCAAACTTAAACAATGCTGTTTTCCATACAGATCTGGCACCCCATTTCTGCCGTTTTAGGTACTGTTCTGGGGTAACATCAGTCTAAACTG
Source organism: Pardalotus punctatus (assembly GCA_013400915.1). NCBI lineage: Eukaryota > Metazoa > Chordata > Aves > Passeriformes > Pardalotidae > Pardalotus > Pardalotus punctatus. The sequence goes on from VZTX01011810.1 coordinate 395,627, forward strand.
CTCACCTGATAATCAAAATTCACTATTTCTAGACAGGATGGATAGGAACAGAATGGTGAGCTACACAACAAACACTGCTTCTGAAAATCTTGCGCTAGTATCTCACACAGGGAATAAAACTGCAGCACAAGCCCACCTGCCCTACCTGCAAGGAAGGTTTCCTTTAATGCTGAAAAGCCAATTAAAACATTGCTAAACCAACAAGCACACTCATCAATTAATACTGTCTAGACATAAACGTTTCATGCTATGCAGGAACCCGGTTTTACCCTGTATCTTGTGATGTCTTAAGAAATTTTTGTCGTCATCATACCACCTTGATTAAAAATATATTATTGTGGGGAAAAAAGGAATCTCGGTTATCTCAAAATAACTTTGAACTATGTATTTTTTTAAAAAAACTCAGAAACCAGTGTCAGCTGAGTTACTGAACACTGCTTTTATGTGACAACTAAATTCTATTACCTGACAGCTGCTTTCTAAGCATGTCACCACCTAACCGAATAAAAATGCTTTCTGCAGTTTCCAAAAGGCTCCCGGGGTGGGGGAGCCAACATTTGCTGGAGATATCAAAGTCATCACAGCTGCAGCAATAGAAAGGGTGCATTCATCACCCTCCCACCCCCATTAAAAGGATGCTGAAAGGAATGCTTAAGACATATTACACGTTCTAAGGGAGCTTAAGTCCTTTGTACAGATAATGAATGAAATCAAGACTTGCTAAGTATTAAGCTCTGCAATAAGGCAGCTGGTTAACCTTCAGTAAGTACCTGCTACAAGTAAGCCCTAAACTGCAGAAAAAGCAAAGAATCTGTACAGCACCCAGGGAGTAAAACACACAAAACCGTGACGTTGTACACACAAAACACGAGCTCTGAAAAGGCGCTAATAGCGTCAAACCCCGCAAGGGAGGCGCCAGCCCGGCCGGACCCCGTTCCCGCTGTGACAGCACATGCACCTGCGGAGCCCCGAGCCACCGCTCTTATGGGGCACCCTAAAGGTGCCGCCCGGCACCGGCTCCCGCGCCAAGCGCTCCGACAAGCCGCTGGAGCCGCCCCGCCCTCGGGTCTCGGAGCCGCCCGCCGCCCCCTGAGCCCGCCCGGGCCGTCGGAGCCGTGAGGGGGCACGGGGACCGTGAGGGAACCGTGAG
>VZTX01011819.1:0-29890 GCA_013400915.1 Pardalotus punctatus
TCTCTCCACCAGGACTCCCACTGCATCTCAGCCTCCTCCAGGCATCCCCCGCTCGGGCGTGGGCACCTCCCCACGGGCTGGGGGTGATCTCTGCACCCCCTGGACCCCATGGGCTTCACCATGGCCATCAGCACAGCCTGCAGAGGAATCCCGGCTCCAGTGCCTGGAGCACCTCCTCCTCCTCCTCCTCCTCCTCCTCCCTCTTCACTGACAAACTGGGCCAAGCAAAACCAACACAGCAATAAAGAAGAGTACAGCAATATCCCCTCCCCTGGAACACGTAGAAAAGCTGCCTGGGACAGAAATGGGACACTGCAAACACAGCCAGCCTGGCCAGGGACACAGGGAAGGTGTGTCCTAAGGACTGGGGTGAAAGCTAAAGAACAGTCCTCCACCATTCCTTGTGTTTCCATGTTCTAAGCCACAAATATGTGCAGTTCAGCATGGGTACAGGCAACTGAGAATTCAGAAGTCAATTTAAAAAAAAAAAGAACAAGTGCTTTCAGATGAACTAGGAAGGATTCCAAATCTATGTCATTCTCCTTTGCTTTTTGTTTCTAAAAAACATCATTCCTTTAACCACGAATCAAATAGTCCTTTAAAAATGTTGCCATGAATCACTCAATGAAGTGATAAATTTGAACCACATAAAAAGAAAGCAGGCAACCCATATCACCAGCATAATTCCTATGGTTTTAGTGAGAGTACCCAGCGTCATTTTCTTTAACAACTTTTACCAGCTCATCCCAAAGGGATTCGACAGACTTGAAGGCTCTATTCCTGCACAACTTTAGACAGCCTATAACAAAACAGGGGACTCAGTTAAAGATTCCATGACTGTACAGAAGGCACAGGTATTTCCCTTCCACAACTCTACATGCCAGCACATGCAACAAATCATCAATGCCTTTGCTGGCCATGCTGCTTGTTGTGACCTGTGCGGGGCCATCAGGAGGGGACAGGCATTCAGAGTGGATCCAAAACTTGAATGCAAATGACATAGAAAACTTTTCCAACAGATGACAGCCATCCCTTCCTTTCCAGAAAGAGAAGTCTTCATTTTGAAAAGGATGGATGAACACATTCACCCTTCTAATCTTTTGCTCTTGCTCCAGAAGGAATTGCCTACAGGAAAAGAGTTTGTTCACATTTAAAACATACCAAAGAAAGATCTTCTGCAGGTTTTGAAAATCAATATAACAAATTGACAATCACTCAATATAACAAACTGGCAAATCAGCTACACTGGGACAAAAGCATCCTCCTGTTTGGGTTTACTGATGTCTCTGGTAAACTTCAGAGCACACAGCAATAAACACTGCAGATGAATTCTCCTCTACCAATTCAAAAAACATAGAACTTATAATTGCACAAGGGGTGCTTGATAACAGATTCTGCATGCCTGGAAAACATTACCTTAATTATTTTTCCAGTTTCAAACCAATTCTATATTTTTAATTGATGGCACTACACTGGAAGTCTTCTGCACTGCTTTGGTTAGTAACTCTTTGGTTAGTGTTTCTCTTCACATCTTGTATTTTGAGAAGGGGCAGACAAGTTGAATGAAAGAGCTGAAGAGCTTTTCAGTCATGACAGTGCAGTAAGAGAAGGAAAGATTCAAACAATTTTTACTTTCAAGTAGAGTTTACAGTCCAAGTTAGTCCCACGCTGAAATGTTTTGATAAGTTAAATCCATGATTCATACTTTTTTTAAGGAGTAAACCTGTCACTGCTAAGGGTCACTGCAAATTACCACTGAATTACCACTGCAATTTCTTTGATGCAAAGGAAATACAACACAATTCTTATTTTGTTCTAACAACTGCAATTTGACTCACGCTGGGTATCAGCAAGAGCTTTACAGGCCCAGAAAGAAGCTCACTGGAGACATCCTCACTCTGCTGTGTCACTCAGGCATCGAGCAAACCTTGCTCCCTCAGCAGAGCTTCTGGCATGGAAGACCCTGACACACTGTCTTGTGACAAAACCATCTGCTATTCCAGGGGCATGGGGTGAATTATGAGGAACCTCTGACCTCCCCGAGCTGTGCAGAACAGCTTCAGGCTGGGCTGACCAGCCTGGCTGGCTGGGAGTGGGGCTGGACCGAGCACAGGCGACCAAGGCAGAGGTCACACAAATGCCATGGTGGAAGCATGTGCTCAAGGTCTCCTCTCAGAGCCTGCAGACCCCAAATCACTTGGCTGTGAGGACAGAACTCTCAGCCTGAGGGGTCGTGTCAGCTACATGGACTGTGAAGGCAAAGTTTTCTCAAAACCACTTAGGAAATGTCAGATCCCTACCAAGACTAAAACAAGGAAGATGCAGAGGTTCCTCTTCTCAACACTACTGGAAATCTGGGTCTATTTATTAATTTCAGTTGCTAGACAGACCAAGGTTCAGTGCAGTCCCAAAGTGAACAATACTGTGTTATTGCAATCACTGAAATCCTTTTGCAATTTATTTAAAAGTACTTATTATAGCAGCTACAAGTAAAGTTACTTGATGAAATGCACCTCTTTTATAAATGCTGTACGAGCACCGTATACACACTTCAAAGCACTGAAATTCAGCCAGAAAATAGTAAGACCAACTTCCTCTTGCTTTCACACTACTATCCCTCCCACACTGTCCCCCCTCCACAAGAAGGGAGAAGACAAGGAAGCAGTTAAATATCAGCAATTTGGTCATGGAAGAGAGCAGCGGAACATGATTCACTGTGACAAGAGGCACTGTGATTTGGCTAAACCATTTCTCAGAGTACTTTGTAAGGAGGATCAGCAGCATTATTCCTTTAATAGCCATGTCTAATGCAATAGCCAGCTGGGTTTTGTCCCAGACCAAGGTATCAGCATCAGGTCAGAAGGTAACGTTCTGTTTACACGATTATTTCCTAAAGCACTTATCTTCTCCTCGGTGTGAAAGTTGACTTTTCTGTTTGTAAGGAGGCCTAAAGAATTGAGGGAATGGGAAAAATTAGCTACACTGAGCTGGAGCTGAATGGCATTAGGTGGGAGGTCTGAGAAAGTCTGCAGCGAGGCTCAGCAGGACACCTTATTAGCCGCGTCATCGCAGTTCATTCAGGCAAGCCATACCAGTGTCACCAGCATTCCCACACAAAGACAAAGTTCTTCACACAGTCTATAAACATGCCTCCCTGGCCAATTCATCCTAACTTGACACTGCTGAAAAGAGGGGCTTGAGGGTTTGGGTTTTTTTTAAACACAACAATAACATAACAAAACAAAACAAAAACCGTGCAGCTCTGCCAAGCAGGCTGAATGGGGGAGAAGGAGGGACACTGTCACGTTTCTTGGGAAGAAACAATCCAGAGGTCAAGCCATATTTTATTCAGTGAGCAAATTTTTATAATAACTAAATGTGCTTAAGATAAATAACAGCTAGCATGAGTCCTTCCATCTTCCTCGTACAACCTCCGGGATGAGATACTATCTCTCCACAATCAATTTATTTCTGTGCATTATCCACACATGGGAGTTACAGACAGAAAAGCTTTTACAAAGGACATAGAATCAAAGAATGGTTTGGGTTGGAAGGGACCTTAACATGTGACTGCCTGTATAAAATGTCCTCTCCTAAGTGAAGGAATATGAAGATCACAACTAACACACTGAGATGAGAGGACAGCTCACTCCCCGTGTGGCCATCCTTTCTCATGAGAAACTGTTTACCTTGTTTACTGCTGACCCGTGCAGAGCTCAAAGGCACAGATTCTGTTTGGAGCTGAGACAGCAGAAGCAGGCCTGGGCTCTGTCCCTACAGGGGCTGTGAACACCCTCTCTCACACCGGGGGAAGCGCTCGGGGAACGGGGGCACTCGCACCCTCGCCATGCGCAGTGCAGGAGCCTGCACCCCTGAGACCCTGTCCATGGCAGGAGTCACTGTGTCAAAGGCATGACCAGCTCAGATTTCCTGTGCAGTGAGGATCTCACCCCAACAGGGAATGTTTAGAAAGGGGGCAAAAAAAAAATTTAAAAAGGCAGAAGGTGACTCGGCCATCCTGCTGGCGGACGCCAAGAGCTGGCTGGGGGGTGGCAGGTGACCTACGGATAAGAAGGTTACACACACCTTCTTTTCCATGGAACTAGAATGGCAGAGGGAGTATCAGCTCCTGCAGTGACTTCTGGTGGAAAGTGAGGGAACGACAACACTGAAACCTGTCTCCTGCTACAGCCATGTCAAGGAACGGCAGGCCAAGAGGAAGGAAATACTAGGTTTTGGCTTATACCATCCCAGACACAGGACTGCTGTGTGGCCATTCAGATTTCTGCTGTTCCTATCTGCATTGCTTTTTCCAAGTTCTACTCAGAGATCAGCTCAAACACCTGCTCCTTGAGAACTGGTTCCCTCTGGCAGAGGTTCCAGAGACAGCTTTGACACAGAATGCTGTCCTCTCCTGTGTATCACCTGGCTTCCACAGCTCCAACGGTGCTCAGCTCACACCCTTGAGCAATTTCAGATATACACCTGGAGACAAATTCCAGAAAAATCCCTGTCAATTCTGAGTACAAGCTACCTGGTGACTGACTGTTTTAAGTGCGCCTCAAAAGCCATGATGGAAGTGCCTTCATTGGCATGCCCAAGGTGGTGCAGTGCTGTCATCAAAAAGATAAAGTTTATAATATTTTTGTGCCTTGTTCTTTCTGATATAATGGCTAAAACCTATTAATAACACCAAAACATCTCAAAAGGTCAAGCACCATACAGCAAGATGAAGGGAATTGTCAAGAAGCTTAGGCAATCATCTTAGCACTCAAGACATTTGCCAGGGCTGTTTAACTAATAGGTGATGTTCACTTTTAATTTCAATATAGTGCCATTTGGGCAAAAATGTTGGTTTTTTTAATTAATTACAATGTCAGCAGCTATTAAGATTAAAAGAAAGACCACATCAATAATAAATACTTAATCCAAAGAAAGGATTACAAGAAGAGCAATAAAAATCAATTCTTAGAGCTGGAAAATTGTGACTTTTTCCTCACTTGACTGGTATTTTCATTATATTGACAAACCCATGATCTTACCTGACACTGACATTCGCCTAATGAAATAGCAGCCCTGGATAATGATGTAAGGACTTGTCAATTCTGCTACAGGACAACACAGTGCTACAGCACCAGCGTTATCATACAAAGAAATTTTCGTGCTCTTCAGCTGATACAAGAGAAAACTACAAGAAACCAGAGAAACTGTATGTATTTTTGAATCTTCCTTTGCTTTATCATGGAATATTAGCATCCTTTCACACAGCTTCTGAGCTCTTCAGTGCTGGTGACACCTGGTGCTCAGCACACAGCAGATAACTGCCCTATCCTTCTGCATGAAGCCCAAGACACTCCAATTCTTGCTTTTTGTTCTGCAGGGCTCAGATGTGGGGAGCAAAGCCAAAATCCTGTGGTCACTTAGTGTCAAAAGTGCAAATACAGAAACAAACAGGATATGTGGCAACATGATGCTGATCAAATGATTGTTAAGGAAGAGAGAAGTGTTTTTTGTGACATATCTTGAAAAACTCAGACTAAAGACACTGTCCAAAACAGCTCATCTGTGGGAACAGCGGTGGGATGGCTAAGGAATTTTGCCAGATTTGAGTCTTGTCAGAGCTGCAACAAGCATCTTTCCCAGCCCCACTCTTGTGATGGCTGCATGGGCAGCAGACGGTGACAGGACAGAGGCCAAGACACCCACAGAGCGCTGCCACTGATGGAGACCTGCAGGCTCCCACCCTCCTGGCCCGGGTAACAGCTGGGCTCAGGGAAGACTGTGAATTAAAAATAAACCCAAATGTTCCAATGTAAATGGCTCAGACCCAGAGAGAATTCACTAACAAAGGACTAAACAATATTCAATGCTGAGAAAAGCTCATGAGCAACCAATTTTACATTATCCCTTTGAAAATCCCACTACAGTGGAGCAGTGAGCTAAGAGAGGGAACAAATGAGGGGTAAAGACAGAAACGTTTGAAGTGCTAAAGAGAAAAGAACAACCCCCTTTCCTAAGAGCACAGTGATCAAAAAAGTTAGGAGCTGTCAACATCAGGTCTGAACAATGAAAATTCTAGAGGATATAAAAGCTACAGGACCCATTTCCTTGATTCAGTGAGAAACTGAATCATCTTGGTTGCACCTTAAAGCCAGCACTAATGGAATGAGGATAAAGAAGCTCCACAAGAGGTGAGGCAGCCACATGGACTGAGCCACCCAGCCATGACCAAAGTCTGCCCAGGCAGCGACAGCCTCTGCAGCTCCTGCACAGGCAGAGCAGCGCCTGGAAGCGCTGTCCCTCACATCTGGATATTTCCTGTTAGGGAGGGTCTGAATCTTTCCAGGACATGGATCACAGCATGCAGAGCCCACAGCCTCCTCCCCAGTGCTCCCACCTTCTTATGGGAGTAAAAATCTCCAAGGTGGCTACTGGCCTGGTGCCCAGAGGCTCCAATGGGAGCAGAATGGAGCTCTTTCAAGCATTCTCCATTTTATAACTATCAGCTCACAGCATCAGCTCACAGCCAGCATTGTAAATAAAATCACAATAGCAATTTATTTTCATTTCTCTACAAATGAATAAGAATTGGATCAACAGCCCATATAGATTCTTCTTAATTGAATCATAGCTATCCTAGAAAGATACGGCTATAGGATAGGAGACTTGAAAAGGCACAGACCACAATGGATGCTGATGTCAGCGTCACCTTTAGCTGGACACTAATGACTGCTCTTCATCCAGCTCCAGGCTAAGGACCGAGTTACAGTAAAGAGAGAAATAGAACTCAATGAGAATGTGACACACTCTGCACATTCTCATATAGAGCCACTTTCTGAGCAAAATCAAGCAAGCAACAAGTTATTTGCAGTCATTTCTTTTTTAAGAGGCATTCTCCTTCCTCGCATGACGTGTTTAATTACACACACTCTCCTGGGAACGGGGCTGTTTCAGCAAGCCCAACCTTGCCTGTGCTTACAGCACTCACATTCTACCAGAAAGACACAGCAGCCAACAGAGCAGCTCCAGGAGATGCTGTTGATGGGAAACAGGCACAAAGGAGTAAAGCCCTTAGGGAGGATGAGGTGGAGACTCTGAGCGGCACAAGACTGCCATGACCCACATCCACTCTGCCGGACAGGGACTGTGAGGGCAAACAAGCGGCAAACAGCTCCCCAGGAATCCTCAGAGCTCTATCTGCAGCATTTCTTCTGAAAGAGCCACGGTTCTATTCACACTAGTGCATCTACTCTGTTTTTCTTTCAGTGACACCTTTCTCTGTGACACCTGCACGTATGTAAAGTTTTGGATTTTGGATTTCAGATCTTCACTTCCAAACCTGCTACTGATCACACAGATTTATCATAAAGAGAAAAAAAGCAGATATTTACCATTTGAATAATGAATGCTGAAAATTTATTAACAACCTGTTCAGTTTTTAATGCTGGAAAGAAGGAAAAAAACCCAAAAAAACTCCAACTGCTGAAAATAGCAGAATAAGGGCAAAATTACTGACTAGGATGACCAAAAATCATCATTCACTTAATATGAAACTACATTTATTTTGTCCTTAAAATTATACTAGTGTATGTTTTCCATGACAATGCATACAAGAAAAAAAAAAAAAGTAGATTCTATTTAGGTTATATTTTTAGCAGAAAAAGAATGTGTCTTCCAGCAAAGAGGAAGGACACAAGTTCAGTTTTTGACAACTGCATCAAAGATGCCAAAGCTCAAGCCAGCAGAAAAACAGGGAGCAAGGAAAAGTGACTTCGGCTGTATCTGACAGGCTGAAAGTAACAAGACAATTTTGCTGGATTTACTCTTTAAAGAGCATATTATCCAAACACGCTAATTTTGAGAGCACTTAACCTTCCTTTAAGGGGGAGCATGACTGAATATTAATGAGCTGAGCCTGGGGTGTTTAATGAAAAGCTGTCGATTTGAATGTGATCCAGGGATTTAAACCTTTGTTAGAAGACATTTGGCTGGAAGGTTTATTTGCCCTGGAAGAGCTTTTTATCCAAACACACAGAAATTTTACTACTCATTTGAAGGCTCATGTTAAAATCACAGTGGCAAAAACCAGATAAAGTAAAAATAAAACCAAAACCAAAAAATCCCAAGCCCTCCTAAAGCAAGCTGTTCTGAGGATCTTCCCAAATGACCCAGATCTTTAGAGCGAAGTTTTCCTTTGCCTAGAAACTAAGTGGCTTTTCTTTTGCTCATTCAGCTGCTAGTTCTGGGAAAAGCCCAAAGAGAAACATTTAGATTGGAGGGGTCTTTGAGAAGAGGTGACAGTTGACTGATGAGCATCCATAAAATGACAAAGAATAGTTGTGTGGAGCCGGTGCATCACATCGCCTCTCCCTGGGAAACTAATTGCTCTGAATTGTTAATAGTAACATTATTTTTCTGGCAATCATTTCTTTTGAATACTCAAAATGAGCATGAAACAGCTCCTTTGACCGGACATAAAAGTTAAATGTCCCAATGTTGATCAAATTAACTTCAGCTATGTGACAATGGACTATATTTGTGAGAAAATAATGAAGGGCACAAAGGGGAGCTTTATGCCAAGATTTCACAGTTGTAATGTAAAAATGTTTCTGTTGAACTAGGCCAGGGAACATTTCAATAGGAAAACAGAAGAGCACTGTCACTTTCCTTAAAAAAAAAACCACATTCATTTTATGGATCGAAATGCTTGAGATAATTTCAGGAAGTTTAGCTGGCTGGCATGCCAAGAGCCATGGATCAGGCTAACACCTCACGTCCTGTCCTTCCCAAACTCTCCCTTACACTTTTAAAGGGCCCCATCCTGAAGCTTTTTCTCATTCCCCAGCCTGGCTCTTGCATTCAGACATGTTTCCCCAGCAAGTGGCTACAGGGTATGGCTAATATGCCAATATGATTAATTAATATGACATATGCACAAGCATCAGTTACAACAGATGCATGAAAGATTAAACCAAAACATAAACTACTTTTCCTCTCTTACTCTCACCTATAGCTTCAACTTCAGAAAATGCAAAAAAACCATGTATTATGCAAATAGGGCCAACTGTACATGGCAGTTATCCAAAATGGGCCTGGAAGAACATTATTCCCCCCCAAAAATATAAAGCTGATGTTCCTATTTTAATGCAGATTCAGTTTTGACCGTACCTGTGTCTACCTGGAACAACGTAACTGGGAGCTCAGTTAGGGCTTCCTTTGGTGCTGACAGAGACTCATTACACACCTCAATTTTCCACCTATATGCTGTATATGTATTTGTAAAGACACAAGCAAGTATTTGTTTAACAACAGTGTGATTCCAACCCTCTTGGTCTTTAAAGCAACAATTTGACACCACATCTTTTCCCTTGCTAAAGGGCAACTACTAAATGCAATCTGGCTCAGCACATCCCAATGAGCTGCCTTTAGAAGTGTTATTTCTATTTAATTAATTTTAATGCTATTAAAGCTAAATCACTTCAGATTTAACTTTATTAAAGCTCAAGGTTTATTAAAGCTAAAAGAACAAACCTTTCTACTCCCCAAACATGCTATTAGCATTACTGATAGATTTCCCCAAGAGAAAACTTTTAGCACAACTTTAAATCAGTGGCCCAATGCTTTTTCCTTTGTTTTCCCCCCACCTCCCCCCATTCAGCAATGCTGTGATGTCACACAGCTTTGTGCCTATGTGTTAAAACCTTCTGGTTAAAACAATTTTGAGGATATCAACTTCCCTGGCCATCTGAACAGTTAAACTGATTCATCTGAGCTTTATTTGCAAACCCCCTTCTGGTTTGCATCCCAAACTACTGCAGTAGCTGTTGCCTAGATGAAAGGCTGTACATAACTCATGTTTATGAAGATACAGCATGAAAACAACTGAGCTTTCACTGACTCCCACAGTGACCTAAATCAACTGTGAGAAGGTGTTTCTGTTTCATTCAGTGAAGGTTTAGCTCATTAAACTGTTTTCCTTCTCAGCATTGTTCAGTGGGTTTGAACTGCATTGCTGTTAAATGCTCTTTAGCAGTTTAAAGGCTTTAAAGGAAAAGACTTATCAGTCTCTGTTTTTAACAGCACTAAATCTGCATTATTAGTTCATGCAGATAAGGGGATTTGAAAGCTCAGCTTGAAACCTCTCTCTTCTGTATTTATCTGACACTGCATAGTTCCAGTAGCTCAGCTGGAAATGTAGATCTATGAAGCTTTAAAGAGAGAATAAAGCCAAGAAAAGAAGTACTTTTTCCCCTATAGCTGCTCTCACTTTCCCTTTTCCTGCTGTCTGAGGGAGTGCTGAGGGACAATGGCCAAAGATGGTTCCCAAAGCCCCTGAATGGGGACACTGTTGGTGGCAGCATTCATTCAAAGTAAGCTTCAGTGTATTGTCCTCCCCAATCAGCAGATCAGAATAGAGTGTGCTGGTGGCTGCCAAAAGGTTAGTCCTGCCGATGAAAGGGGCTTCCCATTATTCACTGCGCTACAGAACTCCCCCTTTGTGCCTGCCAGCCCATCACTGCACTGTGGAGGTCCGGATCTGCGGCTGGCTGCTCCCTCAAAATGAACAATTCATCCACGGCGAGCTTGCTGTGGCACTGTGCAACCCAAAATCGAAGGGCTCCTTTTCTAAGGACAGGGGAGCTGGGGCAGTTTTTGGCAGTGTCACATTTTAATGATATACCATCGTGACATCCCTGACCCACAGCTGACACTAATACTGCAGTCTTACTACCTTACCCTTGCCAGGACATCGTGGGAGGTCCAAAGCCAAAATTAGCTAATGAAGCACACTGTATGCCACAAACAAGTGCGCAATAAATAATGCAAAGGGTTCGCATAGGTTTCCCTCATGCAAAGTGTAAGAAAAGGAGAGGAGACCAATGGAGCCAAGAAAAAATGAAATAAAACTCCCGTACTGCTCTGTGCAATAGAACCCAAGAATATGCACCTCAGACTGCACCAAGAGCAGATCCTGCTCTTCCTGTGTCCCTGCCCTGTAAATCAGGGATTTTATATATTTATATATTTATATATATGCTACCTATGCAAACCTTCCAAGTGCCTTCAGCATCTTCTGACGGTTTGAGCATGTTTTGAAAGTGATACAAGAGAAGGCATATTGGCTTTTTTCTTTTTTCCTTTTCATCCTCGGATCATCCCAAAGGTGATGGTAAATTCCTGTTTGGAGAAATTCCTGCTCAGCCCCCTGCTGGGGGAAAGGCACTCTGCTATCCCACCTACTTACCCTGACAAGAGAGAAAACCCACACAGAGGAAAGAAACTTGAGAAAGAACGCGATTGAAAAGCATTTACACTCCACTGCACATTTCAGAACCTTTTCCAGTGAAAAGCTACATAGGGAAAAACGGCAACGAGGTATTTTCCAACACATAAACTGGTTGCTCAGGAGTGTCTGTAACTTCCAGGCTGCTGCCAGAGAGAGCAAGAAGAGCTGACAGCTGCTCGTGGATGGGGATCCCTTATGCTTGTGCCATGCACGAGGAGGCTGTGGGCAGATGCCAGGCAGCAGAGGGGCAGCAGAGGGGAAGCAGAGGGGAAGCAGAGGGGCAGAGGGGCAGCAGAGGGGCAGCAGACCATGCTGGGCAGTGATCCCCTCCCCTCAGCCAGTAAGGTACTGGCCCTTGCCAGTGATGTAGCCCCAGCCAAAAGGCTGTGCAGGGCAGCAGGATGGGCTCAGCACCCCGGCTGGGCTGGGACCTCCCCTCCTCGCTCGGGGGAAGAACAGAGGTGACGCTGGCCGGGTGTCCCTCGCCCAGCCCTCGCTCCAGGGAGTGGGAGCAGTGGTGCTGTGCTCACTGGGCTCTTGCTGAACAGTCCTCTGAACCCAGCAGCCTGGCACACGGCTGCCGGACAGCAGGGATCGGGGCAGCAAAACAGCATGCAAGGTGCTCTGCTTCTACATTCCTTCCACGCTCAGCAGTTTGTTTTAAGCAGCCCATTCTGCCATGGATTGCAGCGTGTGCCACAGCTCCTCTGAAGAGACACGTTAAAGCTCTGTTTCTCAGGCAAACGTGAAGCCGATCGTCACCTCCTAAGAGAAATACTTGTTTACTTTGCCAACACACCAACACCCACACAGAAGCATTCTTTTCTTACTCAAGAGAAAGCTGTCTTTTTCCCAACTTTATAATTAGGGCAGCTGTAAATTTCTGGGTATTTTTGGGACTCCTCTGTATTGTACCACTCATCAGATGAACCAGCTTTGTAATAGCACTGTAACCCACACGGTTGTTAATACCAGCGGTGACTAAATACAAATGCTGTGCTGCTGCCAAGATGAACTGCCTGCTGCACCCAGCTGCTGTGGAGATTAAAGCACCACCAGCTCCATGTGGAGGGACCCACAAGGAGAGGCTGAAACACTGGGGTTTCTTCAGGTTGCGGTCAAGTTGTCTACGTGAGGACTCTGTTGCTGGCTTTATCTATTTGGGAGTTACAGGAAGGGAAGAGACAGACTTTGTTCAGCAGTGCGTGCCGAAAGAGCTGGGCCATGGACACAAACCACTCTGAAGAAAATTCTGGCTGGATACTAGGGACAGAAAGTTTCACAGTGAGGGCAGTCAAATAGAGCAATGGGTGGCCCAGAGGAGCTACAAACCATCGTGTGTGGAGCTTCCCAAAGCTCAGCTGGACAAGCTGTTGAAGCCAGCCCTGCTCTGAGGAGGGGAATGAATAAGGGACTTCCAGAGGTTGCTTCCAACTGGAATTATTCTGTTATTCTGGAACTGAAGATGCACTTGAATGGCAGCTTTATTAAGGTCAACATATAATAAAAATAAGCTAATCTAACAAACACATTTTGAAAATAAATGTGGTTTCTACTCTGCAGTTCTGGTGACTTCGGAGTGGTTCCCTGAGATCGGTAATTTGGCTTTAAAGAATAAGTGTCATAAAGTGATCTCTAATCAGCACTGTCTAGAAAACTCTGGCAAGCAGTAACCGCTTTCAGGTGACAGAATAAAACCCTCTACATTTCTGAGTGTGCCATTTGAAACATCTTTCATACGCTGCTTATGAACACAGAGATTGAAAGAGGCCAGGAAAGACTAATACATACCTATCAAGTACATAGCCAAGAGCCTTATGCCGTATTCCTGAGTAAACCGATGGGCTTGTTTCCCAAGCAATTAAATTGGAAGCATCATGGAAAAGATGAATGTTTACCAAGTCAAAGGCACTATGACAAAAAAAGGAAAAAAATAAAATGATTCAGGATAAAAGAAAAAAAACATCTGTTGCATCAGCAAAGCATTCAACATAGCACTTATTTTATTCACTCTTATGTTACCTTAATATTTACTCACAAAAACTGTGCAGATTAAGCTATCATAATCAGAAAATTGTCAGAGACTGGCATCAAGCTTACAGCTCATCCACAGGTAAGACTCCATCAAGTCTTTTGCATAAAGGAGGCATAACGTGAAAATGAAAAGCTATTTGTCAATTATAATTCCAGAAATCAGGCAGTACCCTCTCACCAAAATATTTTTATAACAAAATCGAACGTGTAAACAACTTCCAGTTTACAAATCTGCAGCTAAGTGCCAAGTAGAACTGTGGCTTTGCAATAAACATGAAAAGCTACTGACAGGAAAATGTGACTGACATAAGGGCTAAATCACATCACCGTGACTCCTTATCTATCCCTGCGAGGAGAATGCTGAGATAGCAGCAGTCCATACACACAACTATAACCTACCCCATCTGTCTAAAACACTCTTGCTCTTAAAACTTACTGATGAAGGAGATTCCACCTGCAACTTCCCTGTCCTTAAACTCAAGTTTTCATCATATTACCTATTTTCCTGCAAATTAAACTGATTTCTGCTGCTTCTTCAGGGCTCACAGACAGCAACCAGTTACCCTGATGTGGTCAGCCGAAGATTCTCAATCCCTGCTCAAATACTTCCACCATTCCTGACTCTCCTGTCCCCTTTCCAGCGTACCTAAAGCACAGCACTCAAAGCCAAACAGAACACTTTATCACAGGCCTTGGCAGCACTCATGTAAATAATTACTATGCCTTCCCCCTTCGTGTCCTTCACAGGATCTATCTATTAATATAGCTCAGTAAGATAACAATGAGCCATATTCAATTCCTTCTCCCTTGATCCTTTTCTGCAGCAGGAGTAATGAGTCAGTTATTCCCAAAATTGTATTGGTGCTTTTAAATCCTCCTCTCAAAGTGCAATGCTTTGCACTTCCCTGACTTTCACCTTCCAATACTACTTCCTTGAAAATATCAAAACGATTCTGGTCGCTGATTCTGACTGCTGATACACTTGCAAACATTCCCACAGTGGGTGCCCTACCTAAATATTGTAAGTGCATTCTCTACTCCATCCTCCCTAGCAAATATGACCTATGTACGTAAACTATATTTAAGACTGTAATGCATTCAGGGCACTATCTTGCACCTGTTAAAACACTAACACTGAGAACTACTGGAAAGAAAGAAAGAAAGAAAGAAACACCTTCACCATATATCAAGATAGTAAAAAAAAAAAAAGGGGGGGGGGCAAAATAAAAGTACACGTAGTCACATAGTTCTCTTTCATTTTTGCATAATGTGAAATCTCATGAGTGCCCCAAGATTCTTTAGTTCTTTGTCTACTCTAAAGGTAAGATAATGAAGAATAATGGATTTGAAAAATCTGGATTCACAGAGAAAGTCAGCTGGGGTAGACCACTGAATCACAGAGGAGGAAAAAGGACAGGTCTCTGAAGTCTGTTAAGGTCACCTTTCTGGTTTATTGGGAGCCCACTGTTTTTGGCATGAGGTACATTCTGTAATGATGTTTCCCTAGGCAGGGAAAATGAATAGTTCCCTTCAAGGACTCACACAGAAGTACTAACAATTGTTTGGGGTCTATTTTTACTGACCTATTAGAATGTAGAAATGTATTCGTCAAAAGTCATTATTTATGAAACTGGTTTTCATGAGTATGAAAATGGGCTGAATTTTGTTCATATGCACAGAGACTGGGTGCAAACACTCATCACACCCTGAAGAGTTACACTATGCACTCAGACCTCCTCAGGTGTATCTTCTAACCCCCTGTATTTTCCATAGTATTTCACTTTCATTCTTCAGAAATTGTTCACAGTAACTTGCCCCTTTAACTTCCCATTAGAAACATGTGAGACCTTGTTAGATTATGTGGATCGTAACTGCAAATTATTCCAGACAGAACTACCACCATGGCTCAGCTCATTAAAGACTAAGAGAAGCCGTGTGATTCCTTATTCTCACCGCCCAACACGCCTTGACAAACACAAGTGCGGTGTGTGATCTGATCCAAACATCCACTACAGACTGAACCTCCCAAGGACTGTCCTTTTTTAATACCCTCACAAGAAAACATTACGCTTAAATCTGTCTCTGAAGGCCATTTTTTCTTGGAAAAACCTAAAAATAAATTCATGTTACTTTTTCAGCAAAGAAGAAATCCAAGAGGACAGGAGAGACAGAACCTAGAGAAGTCATGATACAAGAGAAAGGCCAGACTAGCAACTGGGGCTAAATACCCATTTCTGCAGTTATCTACTGCTGGAATCACAGGCCATGCATATGGATCTGGAAAAAATAAGATGAACCTGCATTATCACACAACTGCCTGACCAATTTCTGGGTCAGAAGTCTATAAAAGGAGAAAACCTGATACTTTCTCAGTTTTCACAGATTGCATAATTAAATAAACATGCTTATGCCAACAAAGAAAGAACACTGTTCAGCACTCAAAAGTCAGCCTGTGTGAACATTTATGGAATTTCAAAATCAAGCTTACAACTTTAAGATGTGAAACAACCACACGAGGAAGGGGAAAGTGTTGAACATGCACATACATGTAGGATACTATAACGTAAGTAAGCAGTAAAGACTGAAAACTAGGACTAAATGGTAAAAGAGCAAGGTCAGATTTCCAGGTAGATTTTCAGGCAGGCTTAGAGACAAGGAGTGCCTAGAGAACGAGCTCTTTCCTCAGAAATCCCGGAGGGGAGGGCTGCTCACAGCCAGGCTGCGGCGCCTGAGCCAGGGGAGACACGGGCAAGTCCCGGCAGCGTCAGGAGCGCGGGAGCAGCGCGGGGGACACGTCAGCTCCACGCTGAGACTGACCCCCAGTCCTGCTGAGACTGACCCCCAGCCCTGCTGAGACTGACCCCCATCCCTGCTGAGACTGACCCCCAGTCCTGCTGAGACTGACCCCCAGCCCTGCTGAGACTGACCCCCATCCCTGCTGAGACTGACCCCCAGTCCTGCTGANCCCGACCCCCAGCCCTGCTGAGCCCGACCCCCACCCCTGCTCACGGGCTCCAGCTGATCGACAGTCCCTGACTGAGAACCCCCTCTGACTGGACGGTCCCACGCTAACGCTACGTGTGGGCATTAACCCCACGTTTGGTCACGCACCGTTACCATTTACTGAGCGCTGTACGTTCCATAGACAATAAAGTGACTGCTTGGAACCCACCTGCTCTACGAATAAACCAATCTGCACATGAAATACCTTTGTTGAAGGAGCTGTGAACAAACATACATAAAACACATGTTAGCAGAAACAAAGACACAACTTACCAATCAGTAATACACCATCTTGTTCGAATGAAACCTTTTCTCGACCACTTGCACTGAAAAATAAGTGAATAAGAACCAGTCACACCTCAGGTAAAGACTACTGCAAAAGTGAAACGTACTGACACAGAGAACAAACTAAAGCAGAGCTCATCCATACATTATAACCAAGAAGCAGTGAACACAAAATAAGGTCCCTTAAAAACAGATATTCTGTCTTTTATAAATCCTGTAATTAATTATATTTTGGATCCTGCAGCAGTTACAAACTTATGTGTAAAACTAATATAAGCCCTGGCAGTTGTTTATAGATGAAAGATAACCAAATAGGGAAGCCTTCCAACTGTATTTATGCTTAGCTTGAACCAGCAAATTCTTATTGCCTATGCACAAATGTTTTCTTTGCAATTTTACCTGAACTGTAAAATGTCATCAGAGATTTACATCAAATTAAAATGAATGAGATGTGCTAGAAAGCCATCCTTCTTGCTGATCCAAGCCACCCAATATTTCTATAAAAGTTAGGAATTTAAATAATGGTAAAAGATTACATTCATCATGACTGTGCCATCGGCAAGAAAGCCACAATTCAGCTTGTGCCCACACATGTCACTTATGATACAAGAAGGGGTTTTTCAGCACCACTCCCAAGCCACTGCCACAAATTACAACCTCCCATAAAAAGACATGATTTTGCATCCTACTTATTCCCTGTTGACAATGCATGTGAGGCTAGGCTAATGTGCTCTGGGAATGAATATTGCACCACACAGGCCTAAAGAGGCAGAAGACTGACTCGTTATTGTGCATCAGTGCCAGTCCAGCAGAGGCACACCCTGTCAGAGGTACCACTCCCCAGATCTCTGCCGAGGCAGTGGCCAGCTGTATTTATTGTCCTCTCTGAACAGTCCTCAGTCCTAAACACTGCTGAGATAGTGAGGGGCCCCAACAAAGTGAACCAGGCTGTCTTAGAATGAGCCACAGAATCACAACAGGCTTGGCTTGGAAGGGACCTTCAAAGACCATCTCGATCCAACTCCCTGCCTGTGGTCACGGACACTTTCCAGCAGACCACGCTGCTCCAAGCCCTGTCTAACCCAGTCTGCATCTTCTGACCTCCCCTCAGTGAAAAGGGACCCATCTCCCTCCCTGCTCCTCTCCTTCGACAAAAGCACAGTGACTGCAGCCAAAACCAAGCAGAGACACCACCATAA
Source organism: Pardalotus punctatus (assembly GCA_013400915.1). NCBI lineage: Eukaryota > Metazoa > Chordata > Aves > Passeriformes > Pardalotidae > Pardalotus > Pardalotus punctatus. Next base: position 17,809 of record VZTX01011819.1, read on the forward strand.
TGATTGTATTTCAAATAACTATCTACTTTATTGCAAATATTTTTTTTAACAGTGAAAAATAGCCTCTTCTGCAGGTCCAGCAACCACTCAGTTAGGGGATGATTGGCTGGAAGGCAAACACTCCAGTCCTCCCTAACAGGATCCCTGGCCGAATCACAAACCCCACAATCCAGTAAGGTCTCTTCTATGATGCTCATAAGAGCACAGTTACAAGTAGAGATGTCAACACTTATTCAAAAGCAAGTCAATGAAAAAAGTTAACTGCTAAAAGCATTCAAAATAGGCTCAAATTTAATCTTGATCAAAAAAAGGGAGCTTTGTAATTTCCTTCTTAAAAATAACTACACAGAACTTAAAATCAAGTAGTCCAAGCCCCCGATGTGGTCCAAGACAATATTTTCAATCAAGCTGCCATTCCTCATTTGCTGTTTTCCTCTTTGGCAACACGGCAGGTACCTCAAAAAGTGCAACACCAAAACCGACCCAAGCAGATCACGTCGCTTAGAGTCATATTCAGGTGGGTTTTGAGCACCTCCAAGAACAGCAATTCCACAACCTGTCTGGGTCCGTCTTCTGCTGTTTATCCTCACGGTGAAAGCTTTTCCCAGATAAATCAGATTTTCCCTTGCTGCAACTGCTGACTGCAGCCCCTTGTGCAGCTCCCGCACAGCAGCCAGGGCAGCTGTCGCGTTCCTCAAGCCGTCCCCTCCCGCTCCAGGGGCACAGCTGCTCTCTGGTGTCTGCTCCCACACCCTCTGTTCAAGCCCCAGAGGAGCCTCTGCTCTGCTTGCTCCCATCTGCCCACGGTTGCTCAGGACAGAGATTCCAAATAAGACACTGGAGACGTGACATGCCCTTGGAGCGCCAAATAGATGGAGGAGTCCCCTCCTGTGACCTAGCACTCAGCGGGATGCTGCTGGCCTTCTCTGCCACCCCCGTGCAGAGCTGGCTTGTATTCACCTGCTGTCCAGACAGACCCATGTACTTTGCTGTTCCCTGGACAGTCACCTCCAGCCTGCAGTGCCTTGTGAGGGAGGGATCCAGGGACACAGCTGGGCACTAAACTGCTGAACTCTGTCAGGTTCCCTTCAGCCTGCTGAAGGACCTCCACAGCGTGCACTCCATCCTGCTGTCTGAGCTGGTAACAGAGGTGTTTGACAGCACTGACCAACCCCTGAGGAACACCACTGGCACAAAGCTGCCATTTGTCCATCACCCGTCACCCTGGGGGCTGGCCAACTTCCCAGCTGACTCCCAGTACAGGTGTCACCAACTTGGCTTCCAGCACTGTGAACGACTGCACTGGAAGACCTTGCTGGAGTCAATGCCTACAGCATCCACAGCACACCCCTTCTCCATGTAATTGGTTATTCAGGAAGATTTGCCCCATCAGCTTCCAATGCCTGAGGAGATGACACCTGGGACCCTTCCTAAGAATGGCTGTAAAATGTGTGTTTTCCCAGCCCTTGGCAGCAAGGAGTCTTGCAATGACATCAGCCAGATCCCTTCTCTGGATGGGCCCCGCCTGCTGCCACAGGTTCACGCACATACCCTCTAAACTAGTTTAGTTTTCTACAACGAAAGCGTATGAGACCCGGAGTCCTGTTGTCAGTCCTCATGCACTTCCAGCAGATTCAGCAGGATCTGGAATCTGATTGGAATGTGAAATCTAGACCCAGGCACCCACAGGACCCCACTCTGACTCTGGCACTGTCACCCTGCAGTACCAGTATACAGCATGTCCTGCCCTTGGCACTGCTGCCGGACTCTGTTTAACACAAGCCTATGCTGATAATAGCCAATGAAAAGGTATCTCCAACACAACTTGTACTTCATGACTGTAAAATACAGTATTTCCTACCAAAGCTTTCCTCGCACACATGTGAATACTGATTTCAGGGCAGCAGTATGTGTGAGAGGCCACTTTGGCACCAATGTACTTTAACCAGGGTAGCCCCTGACACCTCACTATCAGAAGTCCTCCCAAAAGAAAATATGGTTTTCAAAATCACAATTTGAAAACTGGTAGTTACGTTCTGCCAGCTTTTCCTTTGTGAATAGAGTTCCTGAGGAGATTGTGCCGACCTTTTAAAACCCCCAGAACCACCACCTACATAAATAACCCCTGCTACATGGGGGAAAGGACCTCCAGGCAGCATTAACATGAAGAGAGAGGTTAGAGAGGGCTAATGTCAAAAAGCACTGTGAGCAATAAGTAATGCACACAAACCATGATTGATAATGACCAGCACAGAGCCTTAATTCATCTTTTCTCCATCATTTTCCTGAGAGGGACCATATCAAATTAAATAGTGACCCAGAAAGGGTTTATTCAACCATACAAAGCAGGGCATGAAGGAAAGACATATTAAAGTGGTGATGACTGCAGTGTAATTGCAGCTCCTTAAAGAAACACCACAGCTCCCAGGGAAACCTGAAACAGGAATGAGCCAAATACTGGCACCAAGAGGAACTGAGGCACTGAGCAACATCCAGCACTGTCAGGCTTTCACTGCCATTGCAAGAACTCCTCCTTCTCAGAGCCTTATACTGGAGCCCATGATCCCCCTGCTCACGGCACCGTGTTTAACCAGACAGGAAATGGAGCTGTATTATGGCAACTTGCCATAAAAACAATGTAGAATGTACTTCCTACCTCAAAATTACTTCCTTTCTTTCCTTAGATCAGTTGCTTTTGTAACTATTTGAAGTCAGCAGCTCCATAATGTTCCAGACTGAGTCACTGCCAAAAAGGAACAAGTGGTGGACAGAACCATGAGGGTTTGGACCTTTTACCTGGCCCAAGGAGAAGCCAGCACAGGAGACCAGGGAGGAGCTTCAGCTCACACTGGAAAATGTCACCCAGCAGAGGCTGAATAAAGCAGGAACAGCTGTGCCTCCATAAAATAACACTTGTTTCACTGTGCAATTGGTATATTCCTCCACCCTAACCTGCAAACTACCTTCTAGTTACTCATAACTTGAACACATTTAATTCCTTAACTTCAATAAACAATTCACTCAGCAATAACTTGTCTGTTTAACATTAGGAACACAGAAGTTAGCAGGCTTTGTGCCTAATGCAGCGCAGGAGTTGGAGCTCAACAGCTCTGCTATGAAGATATCATCCTCAGCCTTACATACATACTGCAGCTGAACAACAGCCTTTCATATTTTTGGCTCATTTATATGCTTTAGTTTTTTTTTAATGAAACATTTGGAAAGAGGAAGGTTTTGGAAACAGAACGTAAAGAAGAGCTATAGCTTGGGAAGGAAGAAAGAGAAATTTGCTTCTTATTGCAGATTTCAAAGCAACAATCTCTATTTTCACTTTAACAAATACTCACGAGCTGCTGCACCATCTGTAAGGCAGCATTAAACCAGGTGGAGATGACATAGGTCATCTGTATGCTCTCAGAGAGCGATCTACATTTTAAAATAGGAAAAAAAAAATCCTACTTCATGTCCCAGAAAGGGGATACCACATCTTTCACCTTACATTATTAAGTCTCTTCTCAGATCCTCTGTTAATAGGATTCCTTTAGCCAGCAGATGGATTGTGAATACAGGCAGTTTCATCTACTAAAAGACAACATAAATCATAATTGAGAAAGGAGAGACCGCAGTAAGGTTATCACCATACAGCCTCCTCCATGAAAGGTTTGCATTAAAGCATTAGTGAAATTAATTCATCTTTCATAAGAGCTTTGAGCAGTATCTGTGATCTATGATAACAACCAATTTCTCACTATGAGAAAAAAAAATTACTCAGGCCTGATAGACTACACAAATCTGCTTTTTTTAAAATGGCCTAACATTATCTAGAGTGTTGCTCCCAGAGGCATCATTTGAGGTTTATGCCTTGCCAAGAGGACCCATAAATCAAGGCAGAAAGTTTTGTTAGTTTTATATGCAGTGGTCTGTAATTATTTTGAATTGCATTATGCCTCAATCACTGTAATTACTTTTAGATCATCCTTAAACAGCTGCAATAAAAAGAAAAGAAATCAGTCTTAAACCATTTCTCACACAAAAAATTGCAGATGCGATATGAGAGGTCTGGCTAAAACACACAAGAGCATGTCAATGCAATGTCTGGGCAGATACGCTGTTCATGCCGTCTGCTGGGTCAACTCAAATTTCCACAATACACATTATTTTGTGGCCTTTTAATTGCTACTGTTATTACTAATATTTGTCTAGGAAGAAAACATGTGATAACAAGATTAATTTTAGCTTTAGATACAGAAACATGCATGTGAAAACCAAAACTACGTCCCTGTTGCTTTTGCCACGTCTGTGTGTTTGAAGCACTTTCTGGTCTCCAGTCCCAAACAGAAACAGTGTAATCTAAAAATCACTGCAATTAGTTTCTAACCTTTCAAGTCACATGAAAATAAGCTGGGCTGGCACATGCCAGAGCGCAGGCCAGGCGAGCACATCAAGTCCCAGAGGTGCGATAGGGATGCTGCTGTCACTGGCCCCACTGCCGGCCTGCAGAGCCCGTATCCCTCTCTGTTCTGTGAGAAGCTCCACAACAGCACAGCCCCAGCCTGCTCCGTGGGTCTGGCTGCAACAGCATTGCCAGAAATTGTGCTGGGGGCAGGAACAGAACTGAACTTTCAAGATGCTTCAGGGACTTGTGCATGACTGAATTGCATATATTTTCCTGTTTGCTCCTCCTCCAGGTAAACACTATCCCTGACAATCAGAACACAAGAGGTTTCTGCTTAGAACAGTCACTGAAGGCACAGGAACCAACAGAACCAGTACGAGGGTATCACAGGTTCCAAGGGCATTTAACTGCTCCTTGGGCTCCAACCCCACAGTCCTGTCCCGAAAGCAGCACAGCAGAGCGTGTGGAATGCAGAAGCTGCAGCTGCTAACGCAAACATGGGAACATGGGATCTCTGAGTACCCACAAGAAACCAACTCCATTCCTGCTCCACAAAACCGTGGGGGAAAGCCCCAAGACTCAACCATTGCTCCAAAAGTCTGTGAAGAACTGTTGATGCAAGAGGGGCAATAAAAGATGCTGAACAAGTCCCAGCTTTGGCAGTCTCATGATGAAGCAATAACAGTGAAGTAAAGGAGGAAATAATTCTCCCTGGGTACCAATGAGCAATCCAGAGCTCGCCCCAGTGCTGTGAGGCACCGTGGCAGCGCTCACCTGCTGTGCAGCGCTCTCAGCACTGCAGCCACGTTACCCACAGCACTGCCACCGCTTACTGCCAAGGGAGGGGAAAAACAAACACCTGAGCAGCTGTCTCAAGCTCCCTCAAAATGAAGTAACACTTAACTTCAAAGACCTATATAAGGCGTTAATTCACAGGAAGTAAAAGCTTTGTAAAATTACGTCAAAGGCAATTTTCCTTCCAGTACTGAGATATAAAAATAAATAATTTAGTACCAAAGTCAAGAAAAAGAACAACCTTCACCCTATCAATCCTGTAACTATTTATGCAATGCTCTGCCAAGCACACAAGCGCTGTGTAAATATCTCTAAGTGTGTATATTTACAAATTCTAAATTAATTTTAGGAGTTTATTTAGTTCTTCCTTTTATTAAAGTAGCGACACGCCTGTTTGATCCACAAATGTTACAGGAGTTCAACAAATTTATTCACTTGGTTTGAGGAAAACATTAACCATTAAACACCCATGTTCTAGATGTTCTTATGAAATTAAGAATGAGAAAATTAAAGGAAACATCAAAGAAAAGAGAGTCTGCACTTGCAGATGCAGTGGAAGAAACCCCTCAGATCTGCTCGTGCTTCTGGTTTTGACAATACCTTCAATCTCCAACCCCCAGCACTCCCCAGTTCTTCTGAGAAGGAGCACAAAAGGGAGCCCGAGGGCAGCCCTAGAGGACAAGGTCGGTGTGTTTGAGGTAGGAGTGCCCCTGCCCCGGTGAATTTGCCCGCAGTCAGTCCCAGCCGCACTGGCAGAATCCACCGGCACAGACCGCGGCTGCGGAACGCTCACGCAGCACCTCACCCTGCCGAGGAGCACAGCTCCCCAGGACCGCCCTACCACGGCATGCTGCGCCATTTGCTGGGGTTGAAATGCACGAATGAGTCTTTTCATCGCTGTCATCACCCTTCACAAGGATTTCCTACTGGAATTGGTACATCCACGCCATGACTTAAAACATGTATTACAGCTGTCAAGAAAGGGACAGACAAATAAAATTCCAAGATTCCATTCTGCCCTTATCACTGAGAGGAGCTGCTCAAGCAGTCAGAGGAAATCAGAATTAAACCCAGTATTTGGGAATGCTCCACAGCCCTGTACATACCTCAGGGAAATAATCCTGTGGAAATTTCTCTTTTTCCAGCATGGGCGTGCTTTCTAAAGTGTCAGAGTAGATTTCTTTCCCTGTAACCTTTTTGTACTTCTTAGCTAGAAAGAGAGAGAAAAAAAAAATTAATATATAGAACTTCAGCATTATGAGCAACTTCTCACACTCAATGGCAAAGCAACAGCAAGTGCAAAACAGCTAGGAAATCAACAGGGTCTTACCAAAAATGTGCAAGCACTGAACTGTTCTGGGGGAAAATAAACACCCCTGTTTATATCAGACACCTTGAAGCTACACAGTCATGGGTATTGTCATCTCTACTATCCAGAGCCCTGTATCGGAGCTCTAATCACAAAGCCGGTCTCTGCTCACCCTTGCACTCGAATCCCACCTCAGCTGCTCTGAGACCCTGAAGCCCCCAGCCTCCTTCAGAGCAACCCTTTCAGGCCATCAGCACACGAGGCATGGGGACGTACAGCTGGAATGGGTGCTGGATTTGTACAAGAGGCTCAGTGGCGATGCACATCGCTTTCCAAACTCTCTAATGAATAGTTACATCATAGACAGAAACAATACAGATCCTTATGGATCTACTCAGCTCATGAATGAGAGGTTCTGCATCTTGATCCACTTCATACTTGGTTTCTCACCCGATGAGAGCAATGTACTGGCGTATCTAAGGTGGGAACCTGACTCAGTTTAACTCCTCTGACACAGGAGTTTGGGAACCTGACATACAGCTGCCATTATGCTGGACCTACTCAACTGGATTGAGTTTTGACCAGAAATGTGTAAGACCAAAACTCCAAACCAAGTATTACTAAGAGCCCTAAACTGTTCAGTCCTACTGGATATGGGTCCAGCACTGGATAATGCAGCACTATGTCTTCAGGGAAAATAAAGGTATTCTTTATGTGCCAATCCCTCTGAGGTCTGGCTCCCACAGGACGACTAAACAAATATCCTGATAAACTGATCTGGCATCATTCTAAGTAGATCGTGGATGGATGTGCCTCTTTCAGCAAGTTTAACACTGCCAGCAAAGAGATCCTGGTGTCATTTGGGTTACAGAAAAGACTTGGCAGAACTGCAAGGACTGAAGACTTTTGCTAGGAGAACTTCAGTAACAGGCAGCAGTTAAAGGAGGCACCTTCCCATCACCCACGTCAGTATCCATGCCCCATGCAAGCCAGCAGCTCGTTGACAGGACTGCTGAGCAGCGCATGCAGGGGCAACGCAGCCTGTCCCCAACTAAAACTCCAGCTCTTCTCCATTCCTGACTCCATTTCTGACTTCACACCAGAGAACGAGATTCTTTCTGTAAACAGAAGTGGTCAGCTGGAACTGAACCAAACCCCCTCTCTTGGGGGATAACCCTTCAGAACACACAGCTTGGTACCAGTTTAAATTGCAAGCCAACTTTTGGGTCTCTGACCATTGGGAACACAGCCCAACAGATCTACACTACAGCAAATAATATGTGAGACTGCAGGAGAAAACTGTTCTTATTTTAAAACTTAGATATGTCTTGCTGAGATTGGAAAAACAGCGACAATCTTTTTTTTCTTCCAGGCCATATTCAGTCACATGCAACTGTGCAGTGAATTTTGAAAAGCAATACTGATGTTCCAGGAACACTAAATTGTGTATAAACATCTGTTTTTTGCATGCTTTTGAGCAGAACCAGAATTTCATAATGATTTTTGTGCAGAGAATGTTTGTATCCATTTGGATTTTTCTTCTGATTTAAGTGCTTAATACACTGTGAAAACATCAATAGTCATGAGAGGAGGCAAGTTTTACAGTTTCCCTGAAAGATGGGAGCCTTTGGGGTCATATTTTACAAACCCTGTGCTGGGAGACGGATTCTGCTCTATGTTACGAGAACATAGGGTGACTTACAACACTGATTCACCCATTTCCTTGGATTTTTATTAAGAGACTTTTCCTTCTAAATGATGTTTGGACCAAACTCATCTTTATGAGCATGGCTCACATCCCAGTTGGCTCTGCTAAGGTTTTGCCAAGCAAAACAAAGCACTGACCATTTAAAGCATTTGTTTTCTGGAACAAGTATCTGCTTATTGTTTTCCTCTATACTTTTTTCTTCCATTTTATTTTCTAAAATTCTTACACCTTCTTTTGAAAGCTGTACCGTAGTGAGTAAGTGGCCAATCAAGGACTAATAATTGGGAAAGCTCCTCTTTTCCTAAAGCAACTGCCATTTCCCTGTCAGGCATTGCTGGAACAGGACATCTCCCACCTGCAACCATTGGAGGGACCTTCAGGTGGAGTTCAGAGCGAAAGTGCATCTCCCCCAGTGCTGAGCAGACGAAGCTGTGGACTCAGACGTGCTGGGACAGTTCCCATATCATTGGCACACAAAGCCATTCGCACCACAGAACGAATAAACAACCACAGCAGAGGACAGCAGACTGTTCCACCTAGGGCTCGGGAACACGTGGGAGCCCCCCAGCTTCCCCAGAATCCCCACTGTGTGCACAGCTCATTACTGAGTGCCTGCAAAACTGCTTTTGTCTGGGACAAGGCCTAGGTATGACCTCTCTTAGGAGTGCTGACTCTGCTATGGAGTGTTCCCATACGGTCTGTCAGAAATAAAATCACTCTGTCTGATATTATAGCAAAAGTGTTCCTTCAGCACTGAAACCAATGGCAACAGGAGTGATGCTGGCTAAGACTTGAATTGTACATACACAGAACCACTGGTCAAATATTTCAGGGCAGGAAGACCCTGTACCCTCAATTACATGAACAAAAATAATGAATCTCTGTAATCCAGACAATTAGTTCAGTCCATAGTCACCACCATTTCAACAGTGTCTCACATTAATGGGACACTAGATGTAGTATTAATGTGACTCAGCTCAGTAAGCTAAATGAAGCTCAGGATATTTTTGCATTGAATATACATAGTTCTCAACTGAAATAACATAAATTTCATAAAATCTTTTCTATATTCACCTCAGGAAGCATTCAATAATTTTCTATTATATTTCTAATATTTAATGTATGAAGCCTAGCATGACTTTCAAACTTGTGAGTTTGAAAGCAAGACCTCCAACCTGAAGGATCAGTGTGGGTTAAAACAATGCCACCTTCCTACTGACCTGCTCTGCTCCCAAGTAATTCAAGCCATAAATCTACCTCAGCTGCTTTGCAAAATGACCATTGCTGTTGGACAGTTAAGGTCTTGGTCCTGTATCTGATCTACATGGAAAAACCTTGCGGCCGTTCAGAGTTCTTCAGAAATCCTCCGGGGTCACTACAGACCTAAAGGTCCATGGGAGTGATTAATGCTCTGCCTTGCAACCTGTGACTGGCCCATTGACTTCTTCTAAAAGGTCTATAAAAACTAAGAAAAGCAACACCTGTCACCAAGGGACCTGCCTGCATTATACAGGAGTCTGTGTAACATGGAAACACTGCCAGGTAAACACCAGCAGAAAAGAGCATGGAAAAGCAGCCTTGATACATAAAGCCAACTAACCATTAAAAACGTTTACGTCCTTTGCTTACCTTTAAAATCAAACTGATAGATGTTTTTCAAAGATTCATGAAGAAAGTAAAAACTTCCTAGAGCCTGTAAAAAACCAATACAACAAGAAATTATAAAAATATGTACTTTGGCTAATGAAACCCAAAAGAGTATTAGGCTTTCCAATCAGAAAAAACCCCCAAACCCAAGAAATTAAATGCTAATAAATAAAATTCCTGTTGTTCACATTTTCTAAGATCTATAAAAGTATTTATTTCTTTTGTTGCTTCTCAGCAGTCCTTATAAAGAAGATCTTTAACAGCTGACTGACCACGGTAAGGGCACTGCCAGGTGTACATTTAAACACCAAAAGATGGATGTGATTGGCGACACAGACAGACAGAAGCCTTTCTGAGCCCCGAACACAGACCCTCAACTGTTATAAAAACCTCACAATTTGTCATTCACTTTCAGAGTAAACCCAAAGCTTCTAGAGCCTGTGGTACAGGAAACAAGGACAAGTTTGAAGTTTTCTAACTTGCACCTAAATGCAAGGCTTCATGACCTCCCACCACAGCTTGATGTGGTTTTTTCTCGCCCTGAAACTGAAAGAGTTCCTCAACAGGGCAAACCCCCTTTGCCTTTCTGCCCCAGCCCTCTCTCCACATGCCCCTCCTCCTGTGACCCTCCGTGGCTGCCCACCCGGGGGGCTGGGGCCAACAGCCCCTTCTGGCTCCGTTTGTGCTATGGGAGCTTCGCCACGATGACACAGACAGGTACCGTGAGCTTGATGCTTACTTTAACTTCTCCACAGACATGTCATCTACTGCTTTCCCCCCGTTAATGAGACCAAAATCACGTATTAGAAGAGAGCAAATGAAAATCAAGTACGAGAGGAAAAAGCAGGGCAAATAGACTTTATGTATAGCGGAATATTAAAAAAAAAAAAAAAATTAAAAATGAGAAGTTGATGAGCCTTTAAATACACCTGATGCGTCCAACAGAAACTGAAGAAAAAAGCAGCCTGTCACTAGATAAACTCTTAGTGAGAAGACTAAAAAAAGCAACACATTAACCAAAAAGGATGATTTAGTTTCATTCCGTCTTTTCCTCTCCAACATCAAAGCCCCTCCCAGCACAGCAGTGCTTGGTTCAGCGACTACTGCATTATTTATGAGATGCTGCACATCCAGAGATTAAACATTTGCTGATTTGTCAAAAGCACAAACATGAGGTCCTGCCCATCTCCTTGACATATTAGTCCATCCAACAGAAAATGCTGCCACGTGTTTAATTGATGAGTACACATCCCTGCGACCCAAGCAGATGCCTTCAGACCTATAGGTTTCTTTTTTATAACTTGGAGGAGGTGAACAAGGAACTGCAGGAGACACTCCTGTGAAGGACTCAAGGTTAAGTGTGCTGCAACAAGGACACACTGCTAGGAAAAATAAATCCTGATACAAGACAAAACCACTGCCACCTGATATTCCAAGCTGGCCCATCTCTCTCTTCAATGTATACCGCAAAATCCATAAATAAAAGTAACATTTTGTTATATAATAATACTCTTTAAGAAGTCAATATAAGGATACAGCTTTTTTTCTTACATAGCCTTCAGAAGAAAAAAAAGGAGCCTTGGCAAGCATCTGGGAAAGTATCACCCCAAATGCCCCAAGTCTGAAAAAATTTAAAAGCAAATGAAAAAGGGATGCTGGAATGGGAAATCCTAGGCTATGACAGTAACACATGGCAATCCAGCCTACCTGTAACATCTAGGTCATGTTTCTAAGCGAGCTTTTCTTTTTTCCCCACAATGCAGGACAGCAGAATCATGATGGAAAGGGACCGTTGAGGTCTCCAGTCCAACGCAGGGCTGTCAGTGGGGTTGCTCAGCCATTGCCCAGGAGACTCAGAACTCTCCTGAGATGGAGCCTGCCTCCCCTTCTGACCTAGTGCTCCCATGTCTGACCACTCTTGGGTAAATTTTTCCCTTTATTCTCATCAGAATTCCCCATGCCACAGCTGAGATGGAAACCCATGACTAAGTAAAAAGGAGTATTTGGAAATAGTGACCTTGTCTTGGTTTGAAGACAGGTGTCTGCTAAGGAAGGTGGGAGCCTCCCTTAAAACCGGCAAATGTGAACCCCCTTCCCTCTGAAATATTATAACTTTGGAATCAAGGGCTTTCAGGCAAAGTTATGGGGAAAGCAATAACAGTTTTTAACTAGTATCTATGGCAAGGCAAACAATCAACAACAACAGTGGCAATAACAAACAAACAAA
>VZTX01011819.1:29973-70034 GCA_013400915.1 Pardalotus punctatus
GTGCAGTTCCGGTCCCAGCCGGCAGGGGCGCTGTCGGGCTCCCGGCCGGGCAGGGCGGCTGCGGTGACTCCGCGCAGCTGCAGGGGGCGCTGTGGGCGCTCAGCTCTGGGGGTGCGGGCAGTGGTGATGGATGGGCAGGCTGGTGGGCACCGCAGAGGGATGGGTAGGGCAGGTGGGTGTGCAGCAGACGGGGGGCAGAACTCAGAGCAGGGGCGGCACAGACGGGATCACCCGGGCTCGCCGACACAAGGTGACAGGGACTCCTCAATCCGCTCTGGCAGGGAAAAGCGTGGGGCGGAGGTGGCTGGGCGCCTTCCATAGAAGCTGCTGGCACAGCCGGGGAGATGTGCACCCCAGGAATGTGCCCCGTTCCCAAATGAAAAGCTCACTCACCAAGGAAAGGAAAGAAAAAACGGCACTGATCGAGATCTTCCCGCAGCTGGCAGCTGAGAAGATCCGCAGTTCCCCACTGCTGTCCTGTGCCCTTCCTGGTGGTCCAGAGTGTCTTATCAGGATCACCAATCTCTCCTCCCCTCCCCAAGCCCATTCTTTGACTCTTACACAAAAAAGGTCAATAGTCCTTAAGTATCCAGCCATTAGTAACCTAGTGCCAGGAATGGGGAAAAATTCCACACCCCTCAACCTCCAACAGACCTATCCAAAATCAGGTACAAATAATGTTAAAAACAGGTGACAATTTCAATCTAGGTGGCAGAATTATGAACTCTGAAGATTCTCTGTGTAACATACCAACAAGTAAACCAAGAAGAAACCACATGCTCTAAACCCCGTTTTACTTTGGGTGTCATAACTCTACTAAAAGCAGTACTGCCACTCATGCTCAAGCTACAACTTCATTTCTGAGTGTCACAATTTGCTCACTGATTGACTTTATACAGTTTTAATCTCGTTTTTAAAAACTAATTTTTAAGACTTACGCAGCAGAAGTCTGGTTTGATAGTCTACAGTTGTGGCACTGAGTGCCAACTACTCATGCACAACGGATCTGTGACAGTGATGAAGTAACTCCGTCAAGTTTCAGGAACTGATACAGCTAACATTCAGACAGGCTTGGACTGCAATTCCAAACACCCCACTGAAAAGAATAAAAGCTATAATGGAATGGAAATTACAGCTATTGCTATCTTCCGCATTGTTATAGACTTAATCAGGCTTAGGTACATAAATGTAAACTTGTAAAAATGATGGAGTGCACTTCTAATTCCCTGCCCTAACACAATGAAATATATTTAAAAAAATCTTCCAGGCCCTACTGCCTACGCCCTTTTGTTGAGGCGATTATGTTAATTCAATTTATTTCTCATTAAATGCCAGTTTAACAATAAAGTTAAATTAGATTAATTTAAAGTCTAAGAGCTTTCCTTTATTTTCTTATTTACAATTTCAACATCCTTTGGAAAATGCAGCACTGGCGCATACAGCAGCAGCAGTATGTACAATATCTCAGTGATACAGCACAGGAACCCATTACAGACTATAAATCACCCGAACAGCTTAACTTTTAAACATCTCAAATATAAAGAAAAAAAAAAGCAATTATTTGTTCCACTTTAAAGATTGCTGAAATGGATGACTTCTGCTGTTAGCACAAGTTCTGTGCCACCTGTAAGGAGGTGCTTCTACTCAAATGGAACCTCGGTGGTCATGTTGTGCCCTGTCCCTCCCTTCCTCAATTACAGTGACACCAGTGGCTGCACCACAGCAAACCAGCAGACCTGGGAATATCGCAGCGCTCTTCAAGACAGCCCTTCTAGAGGAAAGAAACCTGGAAAACAACACTGAGGTTGTCTTCACCACACGTTGGGCACGATGCACATTGTGCAGCTGTGCCCCTCCTGACAGTGCTGCAATCACGCCCAAATAGATCAGCCTGCAGACTTTCATCTCCAGCATCCAGAGCAGCCTCATTTCTGAGGTCAGGGCTCAGACCAGCACAGCACCTCTCACCAGCTGCTCTGAACCTGAGCAGAGCGCTACTGCCCCAAGGAATTTACAGGGGATGGCACACGCTCTGCCGCACCAGATGTCTCACTGCAATGGAGTGCAGGCAGCCACAGGCTTCTCTGCTTCATCTTCCAAGTAGTCTGCAAACACTCTAGTCATGAATTCTATTTCAGTAGCCTCATGGCAGAGTGATGAATGGACAGTTAGGTTCACAGTTAGACTCAGATCAGAAAGTTCTGAACTTGTCAGGCCAACCCACCACCCCCTGGGTCTGTAACTCCATCAAGATCATTGTATTTAGTACTACCAGAAGTTTCCAGACCAGCCCAACCTGTTGGCCTCAGGGGTACAGGGACAGCACATATCATTTGCAGGAATGATCAGCCAGGTGATTTGGGAAGAAATTCTTCCCTGTGAGGTTGGTGAAACCCTGGCACAGGTGCCCAGAGCAGCTGGGGCTGCCCCTGGATCCCTGGCAGTGCCCAAGGCCAGGCTGGACACTGGGGCTTGGAGCAGCCTGGGACAGTGGGAGGTGTCCCTGCCATGGCAGGGGTGGCACTGGGTGGGTTTTGAGGTCCCTTCCAACCCAAACCATTCCATGATTCTATGAATCCATGATTTATACCCTACTAGTAAAGACAGGGGCTGACAAGACAGAAGGGACTTCAGCAGAGTCTGAAGTACCCAGTTATGCCCAGAAGTACGTAGACAATTCAGAGAACAGCCATGGCCATGAGGAAATACCACACAGCCACTGCCAGTAACTCAGCATCACAACAGAGAGGTGGCACAGTCACGAACAATACTTATTTGTAGCTTGGTCAAGTTGGTAAGAAACACACAAGATGGTAAAACTGACTGTTCTGCTGTCCACCCTGTTCACTGTAAGGGTTTCACTGGCTTTAACACCCCTAAAATCAAATGGTCAGACCAGTACACAAGATCCTATAGGTACAGCAGGGAAAATGCCCTTTGTAAACTCCTAGGACCTCTTTCGATATCACAGTCACTAACTGCAGAGTACACAGGCAAACACATCCCAGCTTTTGTGAGAATGGCCCTTCTGGAAATGCTCAGGAGCTCAGGGAAAGGCCAGGCCTTTTATCTCAGGCAATGCTGCTATTAACGAAATGCTTTTTCCGGACTGACAGAAGTACCCGACTGTTCTGACCATGTATGTGTGCAGACCTGGACTGCAGCTGTAGACACAGAGAGCAGCATTTAACCTAAGGTGGGCACGTTCATTAGAAGAGCTTCACATTTGCCCCAAAAATATATTATGGGGAATAAACAGGCACCTTCCCCCTGTTAGCAGACTGAAGTTGAACATTCACTGCATTTAATTAGGTTCCAGAAGGATACTTATTACAATATTGGAGATTTCTTTCATTATTCCATACCAAAAGACTCATCTGGGAAAACCAGTGCTGATGGCAAGATAAACAATTGGTTCCGATGGATTACACATCTGGCATTATTAAAAGCACTATTTCTTTGACTATATGGAAATTCTGCCATAAAAGTTTGAAGATTTAAATAACCATAGTTGTTTTTTTTTTAGCAATTAATTGGCCTAATTTCTTTTTGAAGTCCACCATTTCAACTGTGGAGATTTAATGCAAGAAAGAAACAGATGAATAAAAGTTTAATTACTGTACAGAGTAAACATTTACTGCATTACCTCACTAAATGTGACAGTTAATATATAAAGATTGCTTTAAATATATTTAAAATAAATTGCCAATGATGACACAGAAACTGTAATTCATGTAGTCATAAAATCCATAATTAGCTTTAATGAATATTTAAAGTCAAAGTTCAGCCCAACTTTTTCAATGTTTAACCTACTATATCAATATAGTTCAAGGAATTCATTTATCATGGAACATGACAATGTCTGAATATGAATTAGCGCGAGCGCTGCTGACAGGAAGCCCTTATCTCCTACCAGCCTTTTTGGCTCTGCTGAATGTCAACAGTAAGTTTGGCACACCTGACTCTATTGATTGTCCGCCTGCTTTGCTACCAACAATTTAAAAAGTATTTTGCCTGTTTATAAACCCGAACATCAAGAGCAGGCACTGGTTTCCCATTAGTGAGATGGAGTCTGTAAGTGGCTGCCTCTCTCAGAGCCAGCCCAGCACTGGCTGCTGCTGCTGCCACCCCGGACAGGGTGACAGCGATGTCACACGGGAGCCGTCATGGGCGCTGCACCGAGATGCTGAATGTGGACTCATTTATGTCACAGTGAAGTCTGAGACACTTCAAACAGAAAAACCTGAGATGGGAGAAGAGGGGAGCCTGGGCCAGCACGATGGCTGCCCGTGGCCAGGGGCTGCCCATGGCCACCAACGGTGTCACACGGGCTGGCCCACGAGGCTTTGGGTGCCCCCTTGCCCCAGGCCAGGCCCTGCTTCCCAGGGACTGCGGGGATACCTGAGCATGGCCTCAGCTGAGGGGCACCTGCTCTGCAGAATACCCTGCCATGGGTCCAGCTACAGCAGAACAGCTGCAAGATTCTGCTGGGAAACAAGCCACGACTGCCTTGGGTTTTTGTGGCAGTTTAGAAACACTTAGTGAAAATACCTGCCCTCAGTCTGCCGTAAAATGTCGGTTTTGGTACAACTGCCACTTTCCCAAAAACAAAGGATGGACAGGCTGCAGGACAGGCTGGATCCAACCCTTGTGAGCAGTCAATGATGAAGTACTGACACACACGAGTGATGGTAGTTTTTGCCTGTGGTTCTGTGCACACTCAATCCACTTCAACCAAATTAACACCAACCGTCTAATACCCATTCAAGGTTAAAAAACTGGGCTGGGTACACAGATCAACTCATTATAAAATACTCTATCACTTCTTATTTGCAAACAAATTAGGTGTCCAGCGATTTATCATTTCCTGAATTAGACTTATCAGCTAAAGCACATACAATTAAAGCGCCATTGAGACTGCCTGAACAGTCCTGCTCCACCTGAAGCGCAGACAGACGGAGCCTGATCTGACCATTCCAAACAATTACACACCAGCCTGCAGCTCTGTATTGCAAACACAGATATCAGCTTCATTTCAACAGCATTTGAATAATTACACCTTTAATAAAGTGTCAAAGTGAGTGGGCTCCAAATAGTCACTGCCAAACTTCAAAAACCCTCTCGAAACAGACCTTGGTCTGTATTAAAAACACCGGTTCAGTTAACATGGGATACTTCACTAGATCAAATGGAACCGTCCACTCGGAAAGAGTAAAACCAGTGGCAGGACTGGTTTTATTCCATAAAACCTAAACCAATATTATGCATCATAATCTATGGACATACGATGTCCATAAATAAATAATACATATGTTTATTTATAATACCCATGCTGTGAAGAAGCCACTGCAGTTGTATCTTACCGGTGCTTCCAGTGCCCACTTCCCAGTTAAGTCTGTTTTGTTGGAGCATTAGAGACTTCTGGAAGCAGCAGATGCAGCTGATGGGGATTAAAAAAAGGGTGCCCAGCTCTAGGAGTCCCTAAATCCTGGGAATTTCTTGACTATAATTATATTAGATCCATAACTCCAAAAATCCTTCGGCATTCCTAAAATAATTTCCACATACTGGTTTTGTCTTTAGAAGTTCTTTTGCCTTAAAAAACTCCAAATTATTTGTAATCCATTTATTTCATGGACCTGCCAGTTTCTCAGACTGACGCTTCCAGCTGTACATCTGCACAAGGCTGGGAAGTTCCACCTCCGACTGCTCTGTGCCAGGTGAATCACCTCACAGTGCCCGTGTTCTCAGCTTTGGTGAGCTGTCAGAACCCGTGGCGTGGTTTCCAGACAGCCTCAACTCATTTTAACGCCATGATCTTTGTTCAGTTGTAGCTGAGCATCAGCGGACACAGCTGGAACATCCAGCACTGCCTCCTCACTCTTCCTTCTTACTTCTTCAGAGTAGCCCTTTCAAGTGTGAGACCAATAACAATGGAACTATCAAGGGGGATAATCACTACAAATTTACCGCTGAAAAAATGCAAATAATTAAAAAATAAATTCTGATTTGTTTTGGTTTTGCTTTTATAATAGTCAAATTAAATGCAATTCAGGAAACAACTGATCTGTAAGTGTTCATACGTAGCTTTATAGATTGTACTGTTTGTTTCTAGTCTCTTTAACAAGATTTAGGTATTTTCAAATGGGCTTATCTGTTTAGGTTTCATTCAAGATTGAGACTTGTCTGCCTGGCAGACTGGAGTAACTGTTTTAAAAACTCTAAGATATCTAAATCCCAAGTCATTTAAATGCTTAATCAAGAGATCAACATGAAAAAAGAACTTGTTTGCAGTCCTGGTCATTACAGATACCTAAAAGAGGTCTCTGCTAACAGCAACCAGCATACCACATTTTCTGGAACAAAAGCATGGCCCCAGGAACTTCGATTTTCCTATTTTGAAGGCTAAAAAAATGAGGGATCTTCAGCTAACATGATCCATCTCTACCACCTTCTCTTTATAATTGTTACAGCAAACAAAAAATCATATCCAATTTCAAAACATTATTTAGGTTCAGCTAATTTAAGAAGAGAAAAATTAACAAACAAAACCTATGAGCTATGTATAAACATGTCCAGTGAGTAAATGAATAACCCATATGTAATCTAATGCATGGACAAAGAATATTTAATGCCATTTTTGATACAGACATATTTCACAAAAAGATTTCACATTTTAATTACAAATCAATTAAATTTTAAAAAATCAGACAGAGGTTTCTTCTCTGAAAACCAAGATTAGTGACAGACCAAGAAGCCAACCCGAGCTAAAGGAAGTGTATGTGTGCTGAGCGCTTACAAAAACCGCCACTTATCAATATTCCTGAAGGCAAAGTAGAGCCTTCACAAAGTCATTAATCATGCTGTTATTTAATATTTCTATTACTCAAGCACTCTGGAGGCCCCAATCAGGATAAGAGGCACCCAGCTTGGCTGAGCATCAGTGCAGAAGGGAGGCTGTCGGAATGCAGGACACAGAGCTGCAGCTCAGGGCCACGCTCCGGTCCAGCCCCAGCCAGCTTTGACCAGCCGGAGGGCAAGGAGAAAATGTGGCCAGAGACACAAAACCCCTGCTGAGGAGGCACCAAGGGCTTCAAAGCCAGTGCAAAACACCCTGCCCTGCTCTGAATATTCACCTCAGGATGGGAAGGGATAGGAAGAAAGTCTAATTCCTAACTGTGTGCACAGCAGGTGATAAGCAGAAGTTCTCCTCAAAAGATACACAGGTAAATGCTCACAGTTATTTCAGTGTTGAGCCTCATGGAGAACCAGAAATATTCCCCAAGCAGTTAAAAATTCCTGACAAGCTCAAAAAATCCAGAGATCCAGGTTTATCCTGCAGATAGTGGCAACCATTCTTGAATTTCAAGAAACAGAGCTCAAGTCTTGAGTTGCAGAAGGTAACATACAAGTGCAGAATATGATTTTTTATCTATATTCTGTATTCTGTTTCCCATTTATTTTTGCAGCTGGGGCCAGCTGGCAGGAAGAGCAGTGCCAGTAAAACGCCCGTCCTGCTGTGCACTGGACAGTGCGGCCACTGTGAGCCGTCACACCCTCCCACGGTGTCACACGGGACGGGGCTTGCCCTCAGCAGCGCCACTGGAACTGCGACCCAGCTTGGATGGCGTCTGAGCAGATGGAAAGATTGCCGGATGTTTAATGCTTTACCACAGCTTTCCTCCAGTTAAAAAAAAAAAAGGCACTTTATCTTGGGGGAAACTGGTAAGCCCTGTGACTCCTACCACATGGAGTTGATGCTAAATAATTTCAATTTTGTAATCTTTAAATCAATGCAGTATTTCATTGATATATTCTTACATAATACACTCAAGATGACAAATTCAATTTGATGAGGAGGCATTAATGCCCATTTCATTTAGCATTATACAAGTCTTCTATAAATAGGAAAGTACCATGTGGTAAAAGGTTGTATTTAGCGTGTCACAGTCACTGGTGGTTGTTTTGTATCTCACAGAACCGTTGTAGCTGCCTCAAAATAAGAGATGATTGATTTACAAAGTACCAAATTTCAAATTTCATATTCTAGAACTAAACATCAAATAATTGGACAAAGCTGTCCCCTTGTCTGACCCATCACAATCAAGCCCCTTTCAAGGTTGACTGCCTGCATAAGAAATATGTGCATAATTTCATTTTGTCTCCTGTCCAACATCCAATGTTAGAAGTTAATTAAATTGCTTGTCCATTGTATTCATCCACTTACAAAGTTAATGATATTCTGTTCCTGAATTAAAGAGAATTTTATAAAGCCTGCACTATGGAACCTGGCATGCTGTACACTGAGGAGCTGAACCCTGTCATGGTTCCTGATTGCAGCTCTCCTAATTAGGAAACAAAATGAATGTTTCTGTGTCTGCCAATGAAGAGGACAAGTCATTCCAACAGCGAAGGTAAATGCTCTGTACAATAGCAACTTAATAATATCTCATGTTTGACTATAATAAATTCTGCAGGATTAATAAACCTGTTAAATTTTTAAATTACCATAACAAAGATGAACTGCAGCAGAACAAGGCAGCCTCAAAAGAGGGTCACAGGTTTGAGGGACAGAAGAGCTTCTTGCAAGGGCATCAACCTCAAGGACACTGAAATCATAATTTCTTGTTCTTGTACAGATGAAGGAAAACACAATGCTACGGGAACCTGATGGAGAGGCTGGGATTAATGATTTCAATTGGACCCGTCTGGTGTTTTTGGCTGAGCTACCCTGACCTGGTACCTCTGCAGCAGTCTTCCCGAGCAGCCACACAGCCAGCAGTGTCACACAACTACAAACCCAGTACCTGCAATGGCAACCTTGCCATGCAGGAATGCTCTGGTGACAGCACTGACGCCACCACGAGCTGAAGCCAGAATCCAGCACAAAGCCTACAGGCCACGTGAGAAAAAATAACCATGAGGGCGAGTGGAACCCCTCAGCCCGCTGCCCTGCACAAAGGCCTGTTTCAGGATAATCTTTTCCCATACTCAGAACGCAGGTGCCTTCCAAGGCTGGTTTCCTCAGAGACTCAGTCTGTCTCACCTCAGTCCTCGCTCTAAGCAACCTGAACTATCCTGCCCTCGGCAGGGGGCTGGAACCGGATGGTCCCTCCAACCCAGACCGTTCTGGGATTCCGCGGTTCTCCGGGGGCTGCCCAGGGGACAGCGGTGCCGGAGCTGGCAGGTCCCACGCAGCAGCAAGGGCTCGCTCTGCTCCTGGGGACGAGGCTGAGCCGGGTGTGCTGGCTGGCTCCGTGCCACGCAGCCACATCAGCAGCGGTCCCAGCACCGCTCGGGCACGGCCAGCTCCCCATCGGGCTATGGGGATGGGCTCCCTTAGCCCAGCACCGCTGGGGCACGGCCAGCTCCCCGTCGGGCTCCGGGGATCGGCACGGCCAGCTCCCCATTGGGCTCCAGGACGGGCTCCCTTAGCCCAGCACCGCTCGGGCACGGCCAGCTCCCCATCGGTCTATGGGGATGGGCTCCCTTAGCCCAGCACCGCTCGGGCATGGCCAGCTCCCCATTGGGCTCCAGGATGGGCTCCCTTAGCCCAGCACCGCTGGGGCACGGCCAGCTCCCTGTCGGGCTCCAGGATGGGCTCCCTTAGCCCAGCACCGCTCGGGCACGGCCAGCTCCCCGTCGGGCTCGGGGATCGGCACAGCCAGCTCCCCGTCGGGCTCCAGGATGGGCTCCCTTAGCCCAGCACCGCTCGGGCACGGCCAGCTCCCTGTCGGGCTATGGGGATCGGCATGGCCAGCTCCCCGTCGGGCTCCAGGATGGGCTCCCTTAGCCAGCGCCCTTGCTGCCCAACGTCTCGATGTGCACAGCACCCACACCCTCCTGCTCTGTGCTTCGTGCATGACACCGGGAACTCGAGCAGGGGACAGCAACACCAGACGCCTGACACGCACGGGACAAACCTGGAGTCCCTTAAAACAGAGCATGCCAATGGGGAATGCGCTTGTAACCCCCTTTTGAACACCCTCCCTACACCTGTGTTCTCAGGCTTCTGTGCAACATGCAGAAAAAGTCTGAAACCTCTAAAAACACTACCAAAAACTAAGATTTTCAGTGCCTATTTGTATCACCACCATTACATAGTGAGTAACAAATACAATGAGAATTGCCCGTATTTGAAAAGCAATCCCTACTGACTTTTTCCAATTTAATACAAAATATTTTACAGTAAAGACCAGGAAGTCTCTCTCCCAGTTTTCCTTTGTCTTTTATTTAACACTCTTGATAGAAGACTTAGTGTGAAATACTGGACGTGTCACTGGACCGAGTGAGCAAACAAAACTGACCCAATGCAGTGACTGCACTGCCTTGCTCTGTATACTGCCATTTCAGCTAGAGACAGATGCAGATTACATACTTTAAAAAATTATTATCACTAACAAGGAGCCAAACTTGATATTTCCTAACTGGCTTCACTTCACTGAAATGAAGAGCAATGTGATTTATGTGATTAGATATTTTAAGCCCTTGTGCCCTTTGCACCAGTTACTGCACTAATTCCCTAAAGGAATAGTGATATAAACTAAAGCATCAATAGTACAACAATTTAAGCTTACTCTGTCACAGTTCAGTAAAAATACTGAAAACTGAGTTACAAAGAATCCTAAAAAAAATTTCAGTGTATGCAAAGTAAAAATTAAAACATAAATGAAAATGTGCAGCATGCTTGGTTTAGCAAACGTAAGAAAACATCGGGATTATTGACAAGAAATTAATTTTCCTGGAATTATACAGAATAATTGGATTCTGCAGAGTAACTGAATGCATGCTGCCATTTTGCATTTCTTCATGTACACTTCAGAGCAATACTTTGTCATAATTAACTTCAAATTATACTCAGCATTTTCTTTAAGTTGTATTTCCAAAATAAAGTTACATGGACCAATCCCAAAGATGTATTTCAACTAATGTAACTTCTGTGATCTGAAATTAATTAAATGTTATTGGCAAATCGATAAGGACCAAAGATGTAAAGCCTTTCTTTATGAAATAAACCAAACGATTCTCTTCTAATCTAAATACTCAGTTAAGTCAATTGATAATTAAATCACATGGAAAACCTGCCTTGTTATTAAAATCTCTTCAGAATGTCCATGCAAGTTGGAGTATGTACACATATAATACATATTATTTATATTTATACCTTTCAGAACTTTTCAATTTCAATTAAAATCCTGTAATTTTTATTGGGAATCACATTACATGCATGATAGAGATAAGTTAATTAAAGGACAGTCAGTTCTAAGAGATGGCCAACAATGAACCTAAGCAGTTTACAAATTACCTACTGCCATTCAACCACAGTACGCAATGTCTATGGATGATTACAAAAAAGCTTTAATTGATTTTCAAAATTTCAATAATATGGTACATTTTGTACATTCATAAGTACTTTGCTTGGGCTGCAATTTTTAGCATCAGAGGAACTGCTGGGACCAGCACTGCAAACTCCTGGCACAGTGCAGAGCCTGGATTTAAAGCTCAAAGCAATGCTGACACTCCCTGTGCACCCCAAACCTGCCATGCCTGCACCTCAACTTGAACAAATACCCAGTTTATGCGGTGTAAGGGTTTAAGGCAGTAATATTTTAAAGGAACACATTCCTGACTAATTACAATTAGAAGGAATTTTGCACACTAACTTGAAGTTTGTCACAGACAGGCAAGTTCCACTGCTCTGATGACAGACAAGAACATCATTCTCTGAAAATTCTGGCAATCCAACTGAATTGCTCAAAAACAAACTAGAAACTGTCACTCTCTGACTCGTTTGTAACACAGCAAACAGGAGGCTTTAATGCTCTTTTGTTGCAACATCCTACAAAGTCTGAATGAAAAAAAGGTTTGCTATGCCTCGTTTCACTGTGGGGAGGTCTAACGAGTCCCAGAGCACCAGCTAGGAGAAGCAGAGACAAGCAAAGGCTGGGCCCCAGCAAAGGCATCTTCTCAGTGTGCAAATCCCAAAGATATTGCATTGTGCTAGGAACAGAAACTCCAGAGATTCTGTGGTGCAGGCAGGACACTTCCTAATGTGCAGGGAAGTCATTTTGTGAAGCTGCTTCTGTACGACAGACATCACATAAACAGCGAGCAGAAAGCAAAAGCAGATCCTCCTGATCTGCTTATCCTGGTGAGAGCCTGGAGATGAACAGGGCACCAGGATGGATGTGCCTGTATCTGCCAGCTGCCCAAGCACACCAGCTCGGATTTATCCTGAAGCAAAAATCCCCTTCCTAAGGGGAACCTGGAAGAATTTCCACCCTCCCTGCTGCAGAAGCTCATTTTGCAAACAAAACATCACAAATGCTTTAAGGAAGAACCTTTCTTGGAACTGTAATTCATCATTTCGATTAATGCTTTACTACCTTTGGAAGTCTCAGATGAAAGTTCAGCTGTTGAACTGCCACAAGGGAATTCAAAGTGTTGAACTAGAAACAACAATACAACTGTGCCCAAAGGCTTTACCAGCTTCAGGTGGGGCCTGGCTTACAAAGGCAGCATTTCAATACCCATGTCTGACTTTTAAAAAACAAATTCAAAAAGAAAATCAAAACCAAAGGACTCTACAGAGCATATGAAAAGTGAGTTAAGATTCCTTCATTTACTAGTCCTATCACCACTGCCTTGCTCAAACCCTGTTTTTTGCCTTGCTAGCATCACCATATTACCATTATTTTCTAGTTTTGAGCTAGTAAATGGTAAAGAAAGTGTATTTTAAGCATTTCAAGAACAGCAGAGCATCATAATGTACTTCACGAAGCTAATCCATCAATAACAAAAAGTCCGCAAGTAAAGTTCATGGCTCTGTAACATGCTTCTTGATCACATGGAATTTGATAAAAGGGAGCATGGGTGATGAGGACTAGAAGCCTCCAAACTTGCAGCTGAGGCCTGGCTTTCCTACAGTTTCCACGGGCATGAACTGCAGATCTGTTAGTGCCCAGGATGATGCCAATGCTGCTGTGTGAACTCCAGGGAGGGTGCCAAGCAGGGCACCACGGGCTCGGGATGGCTTCAACAGCAACCCAGAAGATGGAGGCACATACTGGAATTACAGAGGGGCTCAAGAGCCACACTGTGCTGCTGCACTTCCAGAATTACTGTACTTCTGGTCAATCAGAGCACAGATGAATGAAAACAAATCTCCATTTTTAAACAGGAATATGCATTCTTACAGAAAACAGATGAATTAAAAGGCCTGGGAAAAAAAAAAAAAAGCTCTTTTAAAGGAGTGCAAGGTATCAGTCAGTTGTGTTGTTAGCATACCTACAAGAAGGGATTTTTGTCTACAGGCTCATACCTGGATTACCCAGCAGTCACCATCTGAAAGGAATGTTTCAGTAACAGTGGAAGTGAGAAAGAAAACCTCTATATTGATAGAAGTAATAACTCGAATTTTATTTTAAAACTGAGAAGACAAAAATAGTCTGTATAAATCAAACAAGTTGTCTCGTCATGTCACTTTTATGATGGATATTAATCTTAGTTTCTAGACAGAACTGCTGTCTGATGTAACCACACTTATTGACTTAATGGGAAGAAATTTATATTAGTCTAGGAAGCTGTGATGAATGCAGTCTTAAAGTTCAATGACTCAAACACTTAGTAACCTCAAACATTGACCCAGGTAGACAGAAACTTAAATCTTAATCCTGGAGAATAAGTTTATGCTTCATTCACATTGTGTTATCAAGACATTTTGAATCTGTGTGTGTTTTTACATGTCTTAATGCACATATGTGTGTACACACAGAACACATGCAGTACACGCTCTTTCCATACAGAGAGGGACCTGCCACTCCCGGAGGTCACACTTTGTGTCCCACCGCCCTTCTTGCCCAGCTCTGGGGATGCAACTTCTCCAGCATGAGCACCAAGGCACAGGTTTTATCCACAGCCTGGCCTCTGCTTTGCAGGGACTGGCCCTGTCCTCAACACTTTCAGTTCTTCCAGACTTAGGACTAAGATCTGATAAATCCTTCCCTCCTAAAAATGTTAAAATACACGTGTTCAGTGAAAAGAAACATTCCTTTAATTGGGATCAGATGATATCACTGCAGCAAAACTTGTTCAGCTGCTGGGATGTCACCGATTTAACGCAGCCAACAGCTTATGGATCACAAATGTGAATTATCACACAACTGAAAACCTGTAATACTGACTCTTGCAAAGAACAAGGCTCAGGCTTTTGTGTAATTTGGTTTGGTTTAGAAAATAAGGCAAAAATTAAAACAAACCCTTAATATCTTATGGCTCATGCATTAAAAACTGGACATCCCTGATGTGAAATAATACCTAAAATAAATCAAAGATTTTAACATACATGGACACCAAATGCTTGATTTGTCACAGGAATTGTAGTGAAAATACCCCAATCCCACCCCCCACTGTCTGAACTTAGAAGACAGTAGTTAACCAACTAATAAAATATATTTTTATGGCAACACCCATCCCATACGTGATGAGAGATTCCCAGCTGGATATATCCTGAAGCATTGGAGATAACGACATGCGCCAAAGACAATCTACATGGGGCCTTCATGAGAAGATGGTGCATGGAAATAGGAATGTTCCAAGTCAGAAGGAACAAGGCAACCTAGTTTAATCTGATTATTCTGAGGTTGAGGCAACATATTAATCAAGTGGACAAAACAATTCTATTAATGACATTCAAAAGGTACAGTATGATAATCAATCATTTACTATATTGCAAATGATAAAACAAGCATCCAGAAGGGTTATGCTAATTACATGTTTCAAGTCAAATGAACCCATTCCATGCTTTGTCTTGTTTAGACAAATAGAGCATTCTTGCCATTTAATTATATTTCAGATGTCTATACCAGTGTCTGCAGCAATACATTAGCCTCCAAAGAACTGCAGATAGACCGGTCTGTTCCCTCCCATACCAGGAACAAGCCCGCGGAGCTGCGCGGCTCGGCCACGCGTGCCGGGACACGGGGACACGGGGACACTCGGACACGGGGACGTTCGGACACGGGGACGCTCGGACATGGGGACGCTCGGCCACGGGGACGTTCGGACACGGGGACGCTCGGACATGGGGACGCACGTTCGGCCACGAGGACGCTGGGACACGGGGACGCTGGGACACGGGGACGCTCGGACACGGGGACGCTGGGAAACGGGGACACTCGGATATGGGGATGCTCGGACACGGGGACACTTGGACACGGGGACGCTCGGACATGGGGACGCTCGGACATGGGGACATGGGGATGCCCGGACACGGGGACACTCAGCCACGGGGACACTCGGACACAGGGACGCTGGGACACGGGGACGCTCGGCCATGGGGACACGGGGATGCTCGGCCATGGGGACACGGGGATGCTCAGACACAGGGACGCTCGGCCATGGGGACACGGGGATGCTCGGCCATGGGGACNTATTTTAAAACTGAGAAGACAAAAATAGTCTGTATAAATCAAACAAGTTGTCTCGTCATGTCACTTTTATGATGGATATTAATCTTAGTTTCTAGACAGAACTGCTGTCTGATGTAACCACACTTATTGACTTAATGGGAAGAAATTTATATTAGTCTAGGAAGCTGTGATGAATGCAGTCTTAAAGTTCAATGACTCAAACACTTAGTAACCTCAAACATTGACCCAGGTAGACAGAAACTTAAATCTTAATCCTGGAGAATAAGTTTATGCTTCATTCACATTGTGTTATCAAGACATTTTGAATCTGTGTGTGTTTTTACATGTCTTAATGCACATATGTGTGTACACACAGAACACATGCAGTACACGCTCTTTCCATACAGAGAGGGACCTGCCACTCCCGGAGGTCACACTTTGTGTCCCACCGCCCTTCTTGCCCAGCTCTGGGGATGCAACTTCTCCAGCATGAGCACCAAGGCACAGGTTTTATCCACAGCCTGGCCTCTGCTTTGCAGGGACTGGCCCTGTCCTCAACACTTTCAGTTCTTCCAGACTTAGGACTAAGATCTGATAAATCCTTCCCTCCTAAAAATGTTAAAATACACGTGTTCAGTGAAAAGAAACATTCCTTTAATTGGGATCAGATGATATCACTGCAGCAAAACTTGTTCAGCTGCTGGGATGTCACCGATTTAACGCAGCCAACAGCTTATGGATCACAAATGTGAATTATCACACAACTGAAAACCTGTAATACTGACTCTTGCAAAGAACAAGGCTCAGGCTTTTGTGTAATTTGGTTTGGTTTAGAAAATAAGGCAAAAATTAAAACAAACCCTTAATATCTTATGGCTCATGCATTAAAAACTGGACATCCCTGATGTGAAATAATACCTAAAATAAATCAAAGATTTTAACATACATGGACACCAAATGCTTGATTTGTCACAGGAATTGTAGTGAAAATACCCCAATCCCACCCCCCACTGTCTGAACTTAGAAGACAGTAGTTAACCAACTAATAAAATATATTTTTATGGCAACACCCATCCCATACGTGATGAGAGATTCCCAGCTGGATATATCCTGAAGCATTGGAGATAACGACATGCGCCAAAGACAATCTACATGGGGCCTTCATGAGAAGATGGTGCATGGAAATAGGAATGTTCCAAGTCAGAAGGAACAAGGCAACCTAGTTTAATCTGATTATTCTGAGGTTGAGGCAACATATTAATCAAGTGGACAAAACAATTCTATTAATGACATTCAAAAGGTACAGTATGATAATCAATCATTTACTATATTGCAAATGATAAAACAAGCATCCAGAAGGGTTATGCTAATTACATGTTTCAAGTCAAATGAACCCATTCCATGCTTTGTCTTGTTTAGACAAATAGAGCATTCTTGCCATTTAATTATATTTCGGATGTCTATACCAGTGTCTGCAGCAATACATTAGCCTCCAAAGAACTGCAGATAGACCGGTCTGTTCTCTCCCACACCAGGAACAAGCCCGCGGAGCTGCGCGGCTCGGCCACGCGTGCTGGGACACGGGGACACGGGGACGCTCGGCCACGCGGGCTGGGACACGGGGACGCTCGGACACGGGGACGTTCGGACACGGGGACGCTCGGACATGNGCTCGGACATGGGGACGCACGTTCGGCCACGAGGACGCTGGGACACGGGGACGCTGGGACACGGGGACGCTCGGACACGGGGACGCTGGGAAACGGGGACACTCGGATATGGGGATGCTCGGACACGGGGACACTTGGACACGGGGACGCTCGGACATGGGGACGCTCGGACATGGGGACATGGGGATGCCCGGACACGGGGACACTCAGCCACGGGGACACTCGGACACAGGGACGCTGGGACACGGGGACGCTCGGCCATGGGGACACGAGGCCACTCGGCCACGGGGCCACGGGGATGCTCAGACACAGGGACGCTCGGCCATGGGGACACGGGGATGCTCGGCCATGGGGACGCTCGGCCATGGGGACACTCGGCCACGCACCGCAGAGCTCTCCCCAGGCACCCCGAGGGAACGTGTGCTGTGTGCCTGCACATCCTCCTTCTCCACCTCAGCCACACACTGCCCTTTGCTTCCAATTTCCTTTGCTTCCACTCAGCAGCCTGAGCCCTTCGGCCACGCTGCACTTCACCACAGCACACCCTTCCTCCCCTGCAGTGCAGGATTCGGCATTTCAGTCTTCAGTGAAAACAGGAACATTTTAAAGCAAAAACTACTAAACCTATAAAATCAGCCAAACCCACTGAGAACTGAGAGCAAACAAGTATGTTCCTAAGTCCGTAATTAAAAAAACACAAACCCAAAGATCTTCCCCCAAATCCAAATCAAAACATCCTTTCTGACAGGAAAATAGGTAAACACAAATTTCCCTTAGTTTTCAGAAGAAGGGTTTTTAAAAAAAAACAAGCACAAATCATTGCCGTGTGTTTTGGAATCCTAACCCAAATCCTTTTTCCGTCTAGCAACAGACCACATTTTTATTCAAAGTGTTTTCCTGTCAAAGTGAAAAAAAAACAATAAGCAGTAAGAAAATTCAGCTTCCCACATTGCATCACCTTCCTCACTTTAAAGGACCAATCCCTTGGTTACATGCAAGAGAAATGACCTCCTAAGGAAGCTACACTAATAAGTCCACAGTTGCTCTTGCCTTCAATGGACTGCCTCAGGAATTTACATATTTACCAAACGAAAAAGAATTAACACCTGGAGTCAATAGGGGTGATCTGGCCCTACTGTTCTCTTAAATAAGAAAAAAGTCCATTTTCAGAAAGAAGACATTTGATTTTGAATTGCAATGACTGTAAGTACCCTGACTCATCCAGCATCATTACACTACTGATTATGGTTTTCCCTTATTTTAAAAAAAAAAAAAAAAAAGGTATAAGGAAAACTAGCCTACTAGCTCAGGACAGGGAAAAAATAATTTTGCTTGCTACACATAAAAACACAAAATTGATTTTGTGTAATTTAATATCTACATTTAATTTTGAATTTTTAAACTGTAAATTATCAAAATAGCAATACTTGTTTCCTAATAACATTTCAAACAAATTATTAGACAAACCCAAATCACTGAAATTTTTAGCCTTAAAGTATTCCATATCTATCTGGCTGGTCTTTTAAAGAATGCTTCCTACCAGAATGGTAACATTTTTAGGTTGGAGGTTTTACAAGGATTAGTCATCATTTTTGCTATTATATGCTGTATAATCACCCATGTAAACTCATGTCAACTTGCCTTAAATTAACTTTAATTCAGGTTTGCCAAAGAAGAAAATCAGCCTGTAACTAAATGAGGTCAAGGACTTTAAGGACCTCATCAAGTCCCACAATACCTGGATCTCTTTATGAAGTCCATCTGCTCATCAAGAGTCACGCAAATGGGTGCAAGTATGGATGGCAGATTAAATAACTCTGTTTAATATTAGTCAGAAATAAGAAACAATAACTAATATTTGTAAAAAGTTACACCTGAAATATTCCACTCTGTCTTATGTTAAATGTACTTAGCAGAAAGGTCAGAGCTCCTGAATTTGCTAGATAAATAAATGTTGGTGAGGTGGATGAATCACTGGAGAATTGGTGCATGGCAGCGAATGAATAACCTGCAAATGCTTCCCAAACCCCATTATTTCCCTTTTTCCAGTAGGCCAAAGATTCATGTCCCTGCATGCCGCCAGTTCATTACGGAGAAATATCATTCCTCTCCTGGCACTCTCTGGGCGGCCTCTCAGCCCCACGAGGACCCTTTAATGTTTAATTCCCCATCATCTGCTCCAGTGAACAGCTTAATCTCTGCTTGTATGATCAATACTATATCAGTGTAAATTAAAATGACAATTTTAAAGTAATTAAGCCTGTTAATGCTCGATTCAAATGTCATTATTTGCACAAGGGATTGAGGAGAAATTACATCGTGTCCAGGGTGACAGGAAAATGTTTGAGCCTTCTCAATCCTGTTGCCGCTGTGCCACTGGAGGCTTTAGCAAAGCAGATTAACTTCTAGCTCCCACTGCCAGGATACCTATCCAATTTCAAAAGAGGATAACACAATTTGATAAATTTAATTCCAGCTACAAACTCAATTATTGTGATAATGGATGAAAACTGGGAGGAGACACTAAACAAGACTCACATAAAAAATACACTTAACTTCAGAATGAGATACAACAGTAATTGTTTTATTTGATTTGCTCTATCCCTTTTGAAAACCCTTTAAATAATTGTGATTGTTAGAAGAATGGCCAGCATTTATTAAATAGCATGAGCTCTGAGATCAAAGTGGCTGCAGTTTAAAGGATTTTGGTCACAATGGAAATGTTTGCTATTCGTCGTTGTACAGCTACATTTATTAGACAAGTAAAATTACATCATTACAGTACTGGATCTCATAAATAGATCTATAAAACTCAACTACGCTAAGATGAAATCTCAGCCCATTCGATGTGCTGGCCTTTCCAGACCCTACCTTGACAGCCTGTAGTCATTTATTATTTCAAAGAAAGATTTTAATAGTAGAAAACCCGAAACTTTATGAGACAGCCATAGGAGTGGGTTTGGATTTCAAGTCTGACCAGCTGAAAGTGTAGTGGAGCTACTGCTACCTGAGCTCATCTTTATCCTCAGGATACAGAAATCCACAGCAATTTAGGCAAAACCCTGGACAGAGCCATCAATATTTTATATTTTGAAGCAGAGAGCAAAAGTGAAACACGATGACATGGATTTAACTCAATGGTAAGGAAATGCCAAAAACCCCTTATGCAAAGGATGTTTCAACAGTACAATATTCCTACTGCAAAGGTACCACCAGCCTGAGAGGTCCATCAGCATTCCTGTCACTGGATATTGTTTAATAAATTCAGTTTATCTGACCGTTTGCATTTCCCGAAGTTCCCTGAAATAATTATATTGAATTTTTATTAGTGCACATGAAACATTTTTGGCTTTCACTTCTTTGAATAATAAATGGCATATATTAAAGTGCCTTACAGGTCTAATAACTTGCATCAGATCCATGTAGGCCTGTCTTATTAACTTTTAGTTTAAATTACAGCAGAATTCATCAATCAGTGTTTCTAAAAAGCAGACTGCACATTGCCACAGACTTGCAAGAAAAATGGATCGCAGGACAATTAAAACATCTACTGTGTCTCAAGTATTTAATCAGAAAATCTATCAACCCACAGATTTTCTTAGATGAACTGTCTAAACAAGAACCCTGAAAGGGTAACCAAAGACTATTAAAAGTTTTTCACAATAACAAAGAAAATGAAAGGAAATAATTGAGCTTTAAAAACAAGCTTAAGTTTTTAATTTAAATTCATTAACTCAAGCACAAAAAATTAAATTAAAATTAAGTCAAGGTGACGGAGTAGCATGTGGTAGGCTTGGTGTCCCATTGCTCACTCCTCACACACAGGAACTGCTGCCGTGGCAGAGATCAAAGCCAGGTCCTGAGTGCCTTTTGATGTAATGAAAAAGATCTTTCTCCTGCAGGAATAGCTAGAGATCCAAAACTGGGAAGACAACATTTAGAGCTGGGAGCCTACCGGAATGCTATTGCAAGTTAACTACCTTTTGCTTTGGTAATTACGAAATCTTTAAATTATAAAGCTTCTGCACCAAAACAGAACCAAACTGCTATATTTTTTAAAAATTACCAGAAAGCTCATCAAATGAGTGAGTCCACTGTTACCCTGGGATTCCCTAATACCTTCAAACACTGCTTCACTCTTTGTCTTCTCACATCACTGACTGGCCTGAAGATTTGCCATTGGAAGCAGGGATGCGTTAGGAAGGGGTTACTCTTCTTCAAGAAACTTGAAAGAGGAAATCAAACAGATATCTTTTGGAGGATTTTTTAAATTAAATTAGGACATATGAAGTAACACTGTTTTCATACCACAGTGAAATTATCACCACTAACAATTTTATGCAGTATCTGCACTGACAGCTTGAAATATTTCTCATGTTATGCAGTACCAAAAACTAATCCAGACATGGGTCCACATATGGATTCTACAGCTAGCTAGTTGAATTCATATAACATACATGAAACAGGAGTAACATGCTAAGAGGATTGAACGAGGCATTTCTCCTCAAGCATCGAGCTCTCTCCACAAAACAGAGCAGGAAGCATGGCTGGGCAAAGGTACGGATGAGGACAGCTGCCTAACCACATGGTCAGAGCAGAGCTCATCACCTGGATGGAAGGAAAAAAGGAAAATCCAACTTTCAAATTAGTGCCTGAATAGATTATTAGAGTATTTTCCTCTGTACATCACCTAAAACCCATGCATGTGCTACTAGAGCTTTTCTGGCTTGAATTACTAGTAGGGCGTGTTAATGGACATCCCACCATATGGAGCAATACATTAATTGTTTCTCTACGTACAATAATAGCTCCATTTATCATGTACATGCTGACCCATGTTGGCTTTGCAAAGCTTAATAATCATCACTGATCTCAGTGCCTGAAGAAGGAAGGAAGCATTGGTAAAATTTACCCCAAGTGACAGATTCATTCAGAATTATAAAAACATACCTTTGCTGTTGAAGATAGAAAAAGTGTCCAACCTCACTTTACTTTTCAAATTGCACTGGCATGCTTTTAAAGAAATAACACGGGTCAGTAGGAACAAACCTAACATTACTGGGAGTCCATCCGATTTATTTATCCTCATCACTGTTATGTTTGCAAATAGCTCTTCCTTTTAATACTATACCTAGTATGAGCTGATTCTTTTCTCCTAGGCTTTTATTAACCTGTGAGAAAATAAGGAAAACCAAGTGCATTAACAGATTATTAATCTAGCCTGATCTTCATTCCTCCTGTGCATAATTGCTTCACACAGTAATGAGGGGCTTCATCAGGATGATGGAGGGTCTTTGTCCTATGCTGGCAGCTCCACAAGAAGCTGTTCACATCAGGAACCTGTCTTGGGCAAAGTAAACCCTTTTTGGTGAGGCAGCAGATGGCCGTGTCAGACTCAAACACTGTGGGTGCAGCCACTTCAGCAGCACCCAT
Organism: Pardalotus punctatus; assembly: GCA_013400915.1. Classification (NCBI taxonomy): domain Eukaryota; kingdom Metazoa; phylum Chordata; class Aves; order Passeriformes; family Pardalotidae; genus Pardalotus; species Pardalotus punctatus. The sequence goes on from VZTX01011819.1 coordinate 52,487, forward strand.
CCAACCACCCGAAGGACAGCAGCCCTTTACAGAAAATTACTGAGACTTTCCTACAGTTGTACAAACGGGAACTTGATGAATTCTCTGAGCACAGGTGACAGTTGTTCAATTGTAGGGGGTCTCAGACCATGGAGTGAAGAGGCTCCAGGTGCCAGGAGACATCCTGGTCCCAGTCCCAGCACGAGACATGAGTGCCTGTAGGGAGCAGGATGCTGCACTGAGCCAAAAATCTGAATTCTCAATCAGCCATGGTGACTCTTCGGCTCTTTTTCTGTTCACTGCTTCAGTGCGCTTCTGCTAGAAAATGCTAACAAGCCTTGAAGCTCTTTAAGAGCTTAACAAATTTTCAGTCTGCTCCTATAGATTTCGTGCAGAATATTTGTTTCCCACGCGTGGTACCATGACACAGCACTCAATCATATTTGTCTTTTGCCCTGATATATGGTCCAACCACAATACACTTGGCCAAACCTTTGCCAGCCTGTCAGTTACAAATTTTTCTTGCTCTTTAGCAAAGTCTAGTGACAAGTGATTGAATTAAAAGACCATCTAGGCATTACACTGATCTTAACTTAAATGGACAAACTAAACACAACCAGAAATACCTAAACAGCTACTGAATTTTTTTTTAAAAATATCACACCCAGGGGAAGTTTGCTAAGGACAACATGAGGTGATCGAAGTACTGTCACAGCACTGCAGTAGCTGAGGATGCTCCTGCCATGTGATCTCTTAACCCAGCCAGGCACAGGGTATTACAAGGTGTCAGGATAATGATGTTCAAAGCTCTCCTTTTTGACAATGAAATAAAAATGTTTTTGAAAATAGAGAAAAATACCCAAATACATAGTGGGACTGGACTCCCTTTAATTTACAAAGTAAAACAGAACCTAATATTGCTTTTCCACTTGGAAATACTCCTAAATAGGAAAGGAAAAAAGCATAAGTGCTGCTGTGCTAGACACAGTTGTCAAAGATGCCCACAGGACAATGACTGCAAAGCTATGGAGGAGGAAGACAACATTTAAAGACTGTTAGGAATTGTTTCTTGCTTTCCATCTCTACGTTGTTGCATGTGAACCTATGGTTTTTTGCTATTTTACTGGTTCCTTGGCCTACACTCTTAAAGACTTGATCCCTCTCCATTTTTTGATTACTGAACTGGAACTTTTAATGAACAAAGTCTAAGAATATTCATTAACTCACAGTCAAATAATGTCCCTGCAAATAAACACAAGATTTTTGCTCTTTAGCACACACAAAGAGTACCAGGTTTACAAACTGCATTTACAACACTCACATTAGTAAAATATCTTGTTTCTTTTTTTTTTTCCTTTGCCCTCACCACAAGTGATCTGAAAGGACTTGAAACATACTGCCAGACTTCCCAGGACGCAGGGAACCACCCGTGAGCTAGTGATACCTACAGACTGCAACGTGGAAACCTCAGAGCCCTGGGACCACGCTTACGTGCCATGTCACAGGAATAGCAGAAAAACAGGTTTAAAAAAGAAACAGTATGAACCCCAGGAATTTTAATCAAACTCCAGCACACTAACAAGGGCAAACCTGGTTGGTGAAATGTAGTGATGGAGGGAAAGGGACAATGACCAAAACTGCCATCAGCTCTATCAAGTGATTTATGGAGATCAGTTTTATTCCTCTTAATGGATCATGTCTCCTTGAATTAGACAGAATAAACAGACGAGTTTAACTGTATTTGAACTGTCAGGCCCTGGCTAGTAAGTCCAGGAAAGGAACACTGCAAAACGGGAACTTCCACCCATGGAAACATTCAAAAGTGTGAACAGTGACTCAGGACAACTTGGGTGCAGTGAAAGCTCCATAGGACAGACCGAACTGCTTAAGAGTCTTTTTTAACACTGACCAAACCAAACTTCTGCTCACGGAAGAAGCCCCTCTCGCACCCACTGTAGCTCTCCTTTCCTGCTACCATTCAGCACTGAGCCAACACGGCACTGCCATCGCAGGAACAGCTGCCAGAGAACAGCAACATCCATAGACCTGTTCAGAAGAACATTTTCGTATCTAAAACTCAACTGTCTGCTTTTTAGGAGAAAGCGACTTTTTGAAAACGCAGATGACTACATTTTACCCTTTCCACTAACCAGAAAGATCTAAATGCCTCCACCCCAGAGTTCACAATGCTGCAACGTCAGGGCCTGAGCAAGTCCCAGTTAAAGAGCTCATTACACTGCCGCACACCTATTGCTGTTTGGATGTAAAATGAAGTTAAACCAATGAAGCAAAAATAATCCATTTAATGCTCATGCTCTGTGATGCATTTCTATGGGGTTTCTATTGTTGTTGTTACAGTGCTTCTGTTCATTCTTATGCTTTAGTGATTCAAGTGCAATTTATCAGCCTGGAGTGGAAAATACCTGGCACCTACTTAAAATGCATGGAGCTAGCAATAAAATTAACCTTGTGGCAATTGTTTTCCCACATGTTTGATAGACCAATGTCAGCTCATCTGTTAGAAGGAAATAAAAAAGTCAAGCCTAAATGTACAAAAAATTATGATGGAAGCCTTAAATAAAGCAAGGGTAATGCAAGTTTATTGAGTAAAAAATCAATCAATCAATGACCGAGTGGATTAGGAGCACCTCATAAGCCCCAAAGAAATAATTTGCCCAAACACAGAGATTTAACGGCAGAGGACCAAATTCCAACACTTTTAGGAAGTAAGTAATGAAAAATCAATTTGAAAGGAAAAACAGATCAAGAACCCTGGATTCTGACATGCCGACACATTTATTGCTGAATACCATTTCTTGGCTGACCCGAAAACTTCGGAAGGTGTTTATTTACTTTCAACACCTTCCAGAGATCAATATTTTTAATTTGGATCCGAGTTATTATTTTTCACATCACAGCATCGGGGAGTGGAGTAAAGTGGCTCATATTTTAGTGCTAAAAAGATCGATATGACAGTTTCACCTTCACTGCAGCCCCCCGCAGCCACACGGGTGCACATCATCACGTCCCGCAGGGGGGTGCGGTGCCGCAGCACAGGGAGCAGGTCATCACCCAGCCCCAGCTCCAGACAGCCCATGATTTACCTGGTCATGAAGGGCCTGGTGCCCTTAGAAAACCAATCTTGCTTCTCCCACTTTATCAGGGCTGTCTCTTACCCGTTGTACGGGAAGGGGGAGGGGGCAGGATGAGAGAGAAGGGGAAGAGAGGGAGGGCAGGAGCAGAGCAGAAGACAATCAGTTTCACAAAGCGGATTACGTCCCTCATCGTAAATGCATCCATTCGTTTTTACTTTCCTTGAACCAGGGCACATCTGTAATCGATAATTAATTTTCCATAAATTTCAAAATATTGTTGTGGTGGCTGGAAGAAGTGGAGCGCACAGGGGAAAGCAGGAGGGAGGATCCCTGTGGCACGAGGCGTTGCTCGTGGGCTCTGGTGGCTCCATCGATTGGCACTGCAGGGCTGGGGGAGGCAGGCGGGGACAGCCACGGCCCCAGCGGCGGGCGCTGACTGACCGCTCCTGCCCTGCCGCCAGCAAGGACACGCTGCTGCTGCTCCAAGAGCCACCGCGAGCCACGGCCACACCTGACCGCTGCAGCTGAACGGGGCTGTCCTCCCCACCGGGACACACCGGCTTCAGAGGCACCTTCCATTTACACTCTTGGTGCTCCAAGCCTTCCTTACACAACGGCATCATCCTTCCAGGGTAAGAGACCGAGGTGCTACACAAACACTAACACAGCGCTTCACAAAAAGGAAGACTGCTTTTAAACGCTGAGGAGAGCACGAACTGCAGGTTTTACTGTACACAGCTCAGCGACACGAAGGTCAGGGATGGGATGTGTGTGGCACAAGGACAGGCCTGTGGGACTTGTGGCTGGCAGAGCTTGGAAGACTCAAGCTTACCTGGGCATGCATGCACTGCATAGGTGACTGCTGCAGGCTGACTATGCTGTCTGGACAAACCAAGTACTCTCATGGTCACAGAAGCACAATTCAAACCCAAGCACTAATTGCACATCCCTAAGCGATTTTGTAAGAAAACGGTGATTTCCAGACCCAAGAAGTCATTGGTGATACCATAACACAGCTGCTACTTGTCATTTAGTGAAGTAATCCGTTCCTTAAAAGCACAGCTCACTTGAAACCAGCTGGCTATCAATATGGGAAAAGCATCTACCAGTAAGTAGCATTTATGGGGAAATCTCACACTTTCTTCTTAGTGTGTCTTAGAAAACAAGCAGCAGACACAAGGAGGAAATGTCTCTCCAGACAGGCTACTCCAAGGAACACATTCTTTTCTCAGCATAATTAATAGCTCACACTCTTTAAAAAAATTGCCTTCATGAAGTCCTATGCTTGGAAGAGTGATAAATGACAGTCATCCTCCTAGGGTGTGTTCCAGAATACTAACTGAAAAGTAAATACAGGACTATTTCTCCAAATTATGTATCCAAGCTAAAGGGCGTATTAAAGGAGCAGCTTTATGTAATGGCATTAACTGAAAGCCAGCAGCTTCTGGCTCACTGACAGCAGCACTGCAAAGTCAGGGTAAGGAGACTTCCTCGGACTCGCGGGGACACGCGCAGCCCCAAGCACACCGTCCCGCTGATGTGCCTCTTCTGTACGGAGAGGGACTGACACCCACTTCTAAATTCAAATCCCTAAGTTCTTCTGGATTCAAGAATGACAGCTGTGGAGAACTGCAGTGAGTGACAAATGATCCAAATGTGTGGATGGTCACCTGTGCTTCTGTGACACTGTTTAGAAGGAACAGCCCTTGGATTTCACTGCAGAGCACCTAATTTCCCAATTAAATCTCATAACTCAGTAAAAATTCTTGGTTTGTTGATCTCTCTCATTCAGAAACCAAAGGCATCCAGACTGCCAAATTATATTTTTTACTCTTATGTTAGTATTAGGAGATCAGAAAACAAACACTAAAACCTGGCTGAGACTAGCCCTAGGATCCTGGTGCTCTGAGAGGCTATTTGGAAGCCTGGCAGGAAACAAGTTTGTGAGTTGGGATCTCTCACCTGGGTGAAAACTGAGGACATGTCCAAGGCCCCTGGAAAAACATCCATCACGGGATGTGCTTTGAGGGAGACGCACACCTTGGATAATGCTCCCCACACTTCTCCACTCCACCATCCTTGCTAAGGAACACATCCTTCCAGCTCAGCCAGCAGACACAGTATTTTACTGGCCTGTTAATACCCACTGCATCTCTGAAGAAGATTTATGAACACTCTACGAGTGGCATTTTGTTGGCTCATGGTTAAAGACAAAAAAATGAATCAGAGCTCTGGTGCACTAGAAATCCTAAGGAATGCCTGCCAAGTGACTGTCTCCAGTTTCACAACCTGGTTTAGCATGGGTTCATTTAAGTTTGTATTTTCCAAGTTTTCTAATTTTTTTAGCTCAGATTTTTCTCATTCTTTCAAGTCCACTGAAGATATTTTTTTTTGTTCCTCATAAAATCATTTCCATACACAGAAGAATAACCATTGTCTACACAGAGAAATTACTAGTGAATAAGAATTTATAGCAAAGCAGCTGTTCTGCACTTCCACACAAAACAGCAGCCTCCAAATTATATTTTCATTCCTTCCTTCACCATTTGCCTCTGAGGTCTCTGGCACACAGACAAGTGTTCTCCCACTACTGCCCAAAAGCTGAATGGAGGTACCACCAGAAAGGAGTCCTTGCTCCTGCCTCGAGGGCGAGTCCAGAGGAAGCACATCCCTCAAGTGAAGGTCTAGAATGTGCAGCAGATAAACTCTGGTTCAGCCTCAGAGTCCCAATGCAGAGTTTTACACTCTGTTCTTAGGGAAGTAAGCAGAAGGGGGATGGTACACTGCAAAGTTACTGTCACTGATAAACAATGCTAACTCCAGTTTTAAAAGCCATTAGCGCTGCAGCAATATTTAAGTTCTGAGGCAGGCAACAGAAATGATGGTAAAGCAACATCTGAAATAGAGGTACATAACTTCCCCCTCCATCCCCCAATCTTGAACTTTAGTTCTATATTGTATTAAGATTTTTCTGGTGTTCTTGGAGGAAATGTTGTTTTTCAATTGTAAAAGTACAATTACAGTATCAGAAATATCATAACACCCTCCAAATGTTACTCAGTGCTGTATTTCCATGCCTTAAACCCAAGCCTTCCTGCACATAACAGTCCAGGTACATAGGATCTGTTCACATCTACTGTATTCACCTGGGGAACTGACTGCAGGTGTCCCTGAGAAGTGACACGCCAAAAGCCAACATTCCCGTAACCTGGGAGCACCTGTGTCCATGCAGGTCTCAGGGAAGGATTTGGGGGTGCAGATTCCAGCCAGCACCAGCACGAACACCAAACAGCCAGGCAGGTGACGATGCCCTGAGGTGTTTTTCTCGAGTGTATTACACACATCATCTATATACAGACCCAAAGCTGGTGCAGTTGGTTCCTGCTGTGACACTGAGGGGTTTTCAAGGTCTTACCTAGTAGCTGGGCATCAAGGGGACAGGAAGCCTTGAAATGACCTGACATTACAGCAACTGTTATTTAAAAGACAATTTGCATAAGAGAGGACTGTAAGTAGCAGCAACATTTAAATGTGGGATTTATAACTGCAGCTGCTTTCACAAGTAAATGAGTCAATACAGAAATACTCCATCTTTTTTGGAGACCTTTTCAGGAATGCAAGGCATATCAGACTACAGCCTTCCGAGCCTGGGTTTAGTAAGTCATTACTGTAATTAGCTGAGGGAGACAAAAGTTCCTGCAAAATGAGTCAGAGGGTTTTATGTTTTGTTGCGAGTTTTTGGTATTTGTGTGTGTGTGTATGTTGGTTTGATTGGGTTTTTTGTATTAAAGTTATTATTTGCTTTGGTTTCTTCTACCCTCTAGGGTCCATACATTTCCTGATTATTACAACTTTGTTCCCAACATTCTCACACATTACCCACCCATACAGAACTCCTTTCCTTACACAATTCCTTACTCTCTAGTCCAAAGCCCCCAAACTGCTCTAATGTAAGAGGTCAAAGCATCAGCTACAAATTTTACTATGAGGGCCACCCAAATTCTAGCCCTATTTTGGGTAGCCCTATTTCCCATAACTTCCATGACTGTGAGCCATACCTACAGGCATAGGCTGTCCCAGCCTGCTTCCAGTGACAGGGACCAGCTCACCCCTGGCACATTAAAGATCAGCCCTAACACAGTACGAGACAGATTTCCACCTTCCATGGGATTTATACCATTTGATGTTCCCTTTCAGACAAGCTGATGCCTTTTCCTGTCCCAAACAAAACTTGGCTCTTTTACTGACCTGGTTACTTGGAAGAAAATAATCTACTTTTCAGATGCCAATTCCTATTTGTAGTGCAATTTTCCTATGCTTATGCCTTCACCTTAGGTTTACAAAGCAGGTGTAAGAGAAACCTTCTAGTTTGAGGACAAAGGACATCCATGTCTTAGCACCCTTGGACAGTAACAACTAATTTTTAGTTAAGAAAACATGCCTCCTCATGAGAGATGGGGGCCTTTTCCAAATGTTAGCATAAGTGCTTCTCCACTAAACCTGAAAGATGAAAGATGCACAACCTGAACAGCCAGACTGGAAGGACACCAGAGCCCACCAGCCACACAGGCACATCCAAACACTGCCCTCCCCAACAGCCAAGAGCACTTCACCCCCCTTGTCACCCCTGGCAGGCAGGGACCCCTGCACAGGACACAGGAACTGGGAAGTGTTTGTGGGTAATCCAGAAGTAATGCCCATCACTCCTAGAACCAATGTTCAGGGTGATTTTATTTCGTTCAGAAATCAGATTTTACATTTTTCTCCAACAAAATCTTTTGTTTGCCTGGAAAAAGTGGAATAGAATGAAACCAACCCCAAACTCCTTTACACTTTGATATGCACAACCAAAAGAAGGGAACAGATAACAATCCTTCCCTTCCCAACTGCAACTGCTATCACCCAGTCTAAAAACCTGGTATTTATCCTGTTTATTTGAACAAATTATTATGAGCAGTAGCTTTTGTTTTGCTACATTTATTTATGCTAATAAATTACTGCAAAAATGGCAACCTGTGTTCAGGGTAAAGGTCAGAATTGAGACAATGCTATTCCTGTACGGTGAGCCACTCAGCAAACAGCAATATTTGGATTTGTTTGGACACAGGCAGCAGAGTCTCAGCCAGAATTCATGAGCAAAAATCACTAAATTTGTCAAAATGACTAAACCCCACATTTCCACCCTTTCCTCTTTTGTTTCACACACTTTGCATGTCAGACAAATTATCAGGAAAATACTCCTTGTTTGACATTTCATTGCTTAATGCTTTACTGGTGCAGTAAAACAAGACAACTGCTGAAATTATAGGAAAATAAATTTGTAATTTCTTCCTCATTTAGCCATTTTTGAAGCTTGTGTATAGGAAAGTCATTAATGTTATGTCCTCCTATCGACGTTCCAAGCCTTTCAAGGGATAACTAATGTTTTTTCTATACTCTTCCATGTGGCCAGTTAAATTAGACACATTATTTCTGTGCTGTTAGGGAACACTGATCAATAGATACTTGGAAAGCCCTCTAAAACGAAGTGGAAACACTTCCTCAGTGTCAGAGGGCTCTACTTTGGGTCTGTACACTGCAAACACTGCTAAATGTAGCAGAGCAGTGAAAGTGTGTCTGAGGCATTTCAACACTCACTTCCAAACCTCCGGACACTCCCAGCTCTAGAAGGCACCACACGCTGTTTGCGGGGCCTTGGTCCCTGGCTTCTCTCCCTGGGAACGGCTCTACTGGTGAAATCCATCAGTCTCCATCAGCAGAGCCTGCAGACTCCAGCTCAGGTCAGCATCACTCGAGAGCTGTGCAGAATCTTACCATTTGTCCCTTGGAAACTGGGATGTCCAGGGTCTTTCACAGCAACAGCCATATCCTGAGATATGACCAGGTGGCATAACACAACTCCATCTTTTGCTCCTGTTGGTTTTTATTGAATTGTGAAATAACAGGTGCATTCCTAGCCTTTCTGCACTGTCTGGCGGGGGAGCTGTGTGGTGAAACCCGACTGCCACAGGATATTCACGGCCTGGGAGAGAACAGCCTCATGGATTGTTTTTCTTGGCTACAAATGCTGCATTATAACATTATTTCAAATGCTAATAAACCCATTAACTTCTATCAGTAAATACCATACATCTGATTTTTCCCTAGTCACACCAATTGTATTTAAGAATTAATTCAGTGCCTCAGACAAACACATTAGCAAGTGCCTTAAGCAGTGTTTCATAATTTCTTAAGCAATTATTTTCATATTTTCCAATACCACATCTTTTCTTGAAAACCAGAGCTGTTCCAAATCAAACATTTTATCACACAAACCAAATTCCTCACATGCATTACCTGAAAAGAGTTGTTAATAACATGAAGGCACTGTTCAAGCAACATGTAACTGGCCCTACCCTTCACCCTACCCCACATAAATGCAAACAAGATTGCTGACTACCCCCATACCTTAGGCTTTTTTTTCCCTGTAAAAAGTCAAAACTTGGGAACTAGGTCCCCAAATTTCTAAGGAGGACCCATGTGGGGCTTTGCAATCGTCAATTTAAAGCATTTCCTGTACTGTGTCAGATCCTCAATTACTCCAGCAGATAACACTGTTTCCCGTTACCATTCCTCCTGTTCTGCTAAATACACAACATCCTCCTGAGCACTTGGCAAACCTTTACACAAAATGCCCCTGAAGCCTCAGCCCTGTGAGGAGCCTGGTCAGCTGGGGCAGTGGGCAGCAAGGGGCTGGAGACTGGCCCATGGCCACAGCCTGATGAGCGCTGGGGACAATGGCAGGGCTGCTGAGCACTGCCCCACAGCCCAGAGAGAAGGCTGGGAGGATCCCTGGGTCTCAGAAGGGAAGGGTTAGATCCGAGTGGATGCACTCCACAACGCTTCAATGTCCACCAACATGTGCTCCCCAGACGTGCTGAACAGAGCATCTACGGAAACGCTCCGAGCGAGCGGCTGCCTGCAGGGCAGCGCTGCGGGAAGAGACCACACGTGGATGAGCTGCTGACAACAGACACCAAGCAATCCTCTGCTCTCCTTTCTGCTTTTGGGAAGCTCCCTTGCCCGTCCCAGCCTGGCCTGCCCGGGAGATGTTCACAGCGAACACGGGTGGGGAATCACAGCCCCGCATCCACAGTGCCCATCAGGGAGCCAGGCCACCGAGCACCGGGCCCGCAGCCGCGCGGACACAGCGCCGGCGTCTCCGGTCTGGTGCTGCTGCCCTGCACCCAATGCCACACGGCGCAGGGTCCTGGGGCCACGCAGGGGCACACGGGGTGCAGCAGTGTCATTCCCCGCACTCAGGCTGGGGATGGATGCCATGATCAAAGCCGCAAGCCTTGTGCCTGTACCAGGACAGCCTTTGAGCCTTTACCCTGCAGAGCCTGCTCCCAGCTCTTCAGCCAAGCAAATTTCCTTCCTTTTCCCTCCAGCAGATTTCCTCTGCTCTTGGACTGCAAAGAACTGTATTAAAACAAAAGGCCTGAAAATAAGACTTTTATTCCATGCATAGTAAGTGAAAATCTCTACTAGCCATGGTTTCCCTCAAAATTCTTTACCGTTTGTATGGAACAAATATAAATATAAAAAACGGAATTATTCTTCAAGAGCATATTAAGAAAAATAAATTTCAGTATTATGTACTATGAAAAAGGAAAAAAGCTTTAAAAAAAAAGAAAAAAGGGAGAAGTTTCATGCAAAAAGCAGGCAGCAAGGTTTAAGCTGCCAAGGACTCCAAGTTAAAGCCTCAGAAATATGTCGTCAATATCGCTGGACTTTTAAAAGCAGAGTTGTCAAACAAACAGCATGTGATTGAGAAGATTTATTGTTTGAGGTATAACTCTTTCCATAAATCTGTGGTCAAATTACATTAAGAACATACAGTAATTAAATATGCAGCAAGGCAGAGGCAAACAAAAAAGCCACCTGCGCGGAAGGGCGAACAGCTCTCCCACCTTGCACCATCGCCACAGGGCACCCAAAACCGGCGGGCCCAGGGTGGGCAGCTGCCCGCACCCCCAGCACCCCCAGCACCCCCAGCACCCTGCCGCTGCTCCTACCACCACACAGAGGAGCGGGAGCGAAACAAAACCCCGACCAGTGTCCGCTCCCAAATGTCCCCTGTGCCGTTCTGCCTGTGCTGCCCTGCCAGCCGGCGGGCTCCCCCCAGCACCCGAGGGCCGTGCTGCTGAGGGCACGGCGGGGCCGGGCGGCCGCAGGCGGCCGAGCTGCCCTCAACCGGCTTCCGNAGCCTCGGCGCTGCCCGAGCGCGGCGAGCGCCGGCCCCGGGCCCACCGGCCCAGCACGCTCCGCCAGAAAGGAGAGCTAGGGTTTGCTTCAGCCTCACTTCTCCAGCAGCAAAGACAAAAGGCTTTTTAAAAAAACCTTTAAAAGCTTAGAAATAGTTGATTTCTTCTTGTGTTCAGAGACGATAGTCTATAATTTAATTTCAAGTATTTCAGCTGATTTTTAGATGGATATATTCCTACAAAACCAGGTTATAATTATCCCTTACAAATAATCTTTTTTCCCCCTAACCATGTAGTCTAATGCACAACTTCGGGATGAAATTCTGAATATAAAAATCCACAGCCCCTAGAAAGTTCAATTCTATGTAGAAATTCCATAGCTGATACAAAACAGTGTAACGATTGTGTGGATAAAGAAGCCACTTTATCACCAACTTCCTGAGCACCAGCACATTTGAAAACAACAGAGATGGACCCATGGCTGTATTACTAGGCTACTGATCTGTGAAATCCTTCACTGTTTTGTAATTATTCCTCATCTTCCAATTACACAGAAGTGTCAGAAAACAGGTGGAAGATAAGCCATTCCCTCCCAGCAAGAACTCTGTTGATGTGTTACGAGATTTCTTTCAAAAATGCTAGAAAAAAAGACAACTCAAAACCAGAGGGAGGTTCTGTTGTGGTAATACCTTTCAGATCCCATTTCCCACCCAGAAGAGATGGGAAGCTATTACCTGACAGACAACTTGGTTCCCTAAGAAATTAAGTGGGAGATTTCATTTCAGGTGGTTGTAAATACATGTCCATGTCACAGAATGACAATACTTCTACAACCATTTTTCCAGGATTTTGTGAGAAGCTGTAGGATTAATTTTGACATTCACCAGCTTCCTTCATGAACTCATTTTTGTTCAATTAAAAGAAGATAGAAGCTAATGAAGAGGTCAAACTTCGTCACACACATTTCAAAAAGCTCCCAACCATGTATTCCAAAACTCCTCAAAAAGCAGGCGGCTGTAAAGGGAAGAGATTCTGTATTACAGTGAAGACAAGGGACACGATGAGGATGGACACGACGAAGTAAGAACTGCTGGAAAATGTGCAGAAGCAGCAGTCCCCACCAAGTGCAGTAGAAGCCCTGATCCCTGGCAGGCACTGCCACCACGAGGCTCCATCTCGTTTTGCATTGCTTGTATTGCCCTACAAACAGGGTTTAAATCCTCATTTCTCAGTTTCTCTTTTTCTACCACACACACCTCACTAGAAGCACTTCTGTGCATGGCTGGGGATTTGCTTCTGGCATTTTAGGGCATTTATAAAGAATTCTAACATGTTTTTCAAATGGTTTTATTCCTTTAATTCTGCCTAGGAAGTGAGCTAGCAGAAAGTAAAGATCACACAAGTATCCAAGCAGCCAGCACCAGCACACAACTGAGTGCCCTGCTGCCAGCCCTTGCCCAAGATTACCACACAGCCTTGCATCTGGGCACCCTCTGCTGCTGCCAGGCTTACACATGCTCCCACGTGCTTGAGTACCTACAAAAAAATCCCAAAGAACTGGCAGAGTAAGATTTGTTTAAAAATATTTATACTAACTTACAGCTTAGGGAAAGAAACCCAAAACAACAGACAGAGGGAAGCATTTGCTCAGGAGTGATGTGGGAGACTGATGATGACAGAAGACTTACAGGTTTCTCATATGTGCCTCTTAGAAAGGAGTCTGGACTTTTCTCCATCCCAGAAGATTGTTCCCTGGATGAGCCTCATAGGAGTTAATTTGAGAAGAGAGTCTGAGTGACATTCCTGGCTCCTCCTGTGGCATCACCTTCACTTGCAGAACAGCCCAGTCCCCAACTCTCCCTCCAGGGGTCATCACATCTCTGCCAAGCAGTGCTGCTGCCACCCACTCAAATTCCTGCTTCTCTGGGTTGGCATAATTTTTACAGGTAACATGATAAAAATAAACACTGGTACAAAATATCATTCCATGGGAAGGAGAGGAAAGAAAAAAGGGTAAGGTGGAAACAGGCTCATTTGAGTAACAAAAGAAAATTCAAATCAAGATGACAGTAATGGCAAAGCAAGAAAACGCACTCCAAAGTCTCCTGTTCGGAGTGGGTCACAGACAGTGACAGATCTGAGACTGTGATCACCATCCCGACGGCAGCAGAGTTCCTTCTCTGGCCTCCCCAGGGCCAGAGTGCTGCCTGTGCCCCGTCTGGGGCTGTGCAGAAAGAACGTGCCCTCCCAGCCTCAGTGCAGGGGCTCCGTGGGCTCCCCAGGGCACCCAGCGCCCACAGCCGGGCGCTGCAGACCGGAGCTGCAGCACTGCAGACCGGAGCTGCAGCTCCATCTCCTGGGGAAACCCTGCCTTTCTGCCGAGCCTCAACATTCTGCAGAACTGTTAATGAAGAAGTGGGCTGAGGACTCATCAGCATGTGAATTCCCTCAATATTCAATTCAATTACATCTCTCTTCCTAAATCATCTTTTTTACTTAACCAAACTCTAAATTGCCAGAGCTAATAATCTTGGGAGAATCAGTGTACACCATCCATTTCTGGGAACAGGATGATATTTTCTAAGACGCATTAATAACTATGACAGGATTTATGTACAAGATAAATTCATCTCAATTTCCTTTTTCAATTAATGGCCAATTATTTGAACTCAGCTCAACCAAAAATATTACTCAAGTATCATTAATCTAACAAAAATTAACTTTACTATTCTCTCCGTAACGAAGATATAATTTTAAGGCACAATAACACACTTGAATAACATGTTGTCCATCTGTATTCTCAGGACCACCGTTCCCCACTGGAGTCCCCATCATGCTGTCTCAGGTTATTGCTCTTAAGGATAGTGATCTGAGCACAGGTCTGCCCTAGATGCTGCTGCAGGCCACCAGCGCATTATCCACTCTAGAGTAAGAGCCATTTTACATTTTAAAAAAATCCTGGTACAGAGTGTGTGAAATAGAAACAATCAAGGGAAAAAAAGAAAGCACAGCCTTTTCCTGCACACCCTAACGGTGCCTGGACTTGCTTTATCTTCACTGTTCCCACAGTCTGGTGCCACCCACCCCACTGAGGAGCAGCAGGTGCTGCACAGCCTAAGACCACCACTGCGCCTCTGCAGCCGTGAGAGCCCGTCCTGCTCGGGGACAGCCCTGTGCCATGCTGCTGAAGGGACAGCTCTGTGCCATGCTGCTGCAGGGACAGCCCTGTGCCATGCTGCTGCAGGGACAGCACTGTGCCATGCTGCTGCAGGGACAGGAGCTGTGCCATGCTGCTGCAGGGACAGCCCTGTGCCATGCTGCTGCAGGGACAGGGGCTGTGCCATGCTGCTGCAGGGACAGCCCTGTGCCATGCTGCTGCAGGGACAGCCCTGTGCCATGCTGCTGCAGGGACACGGGCTGTGCCATGCTGCTGCAGGGACAGCTCTGTGTCATGCTGCTGCAGGGACACGAGCTGTGCCATGCTGCTGCAGGGACACGGGCTGGACGGGGGCACCACTCAATACTAGAGCACACAGCGAGGGTGAACAGGCAACCAGAGGGACAGTCAGCTCCCCACATCCCCAAGGATCTGTGCCCCACGGGACAGGGGTGCCATGGCAGGAGACCCACGTGGGCATCAACTGACTGGTGCCTCTGCACCTTCAGCACCCCAAATCTCTCAGCCTCAGTAACTGAGGCGCAGGTTTGGCAGGTGTGTGAGAAGAGAACTTGTCAGAAAAATGCCTGTTACCACTGTATTCTCCATTTATAACTTATCTCTGTCCACCTTCCAGGGGGTTATTAAAGGGAAATTTCATTTCAATCATTATCTCACCAGACCTGCCCTTTGAAAGGGGGGTCTGGTGAGATAATGATTGAAATTATCAATCTCTCAAGCACACCAACCCCTCTTCCTTCAATCTGTTGATATTTATAAAATTCTGCTTGCAACTTGCGGCTCTGGTTCTGTTTAAACACATTCCTCTAATGTCAGAAACACTGGTTTTGAAAAGTTGCTTTTTGTTTTGGTTTTTTTTTTTTAAATTTGAGTGAAACCCTACTATGCAATGAACTAAACTGGAGCACACTGCACTGTTACTAGGAGGAGGAGGCTGGAACTTCAGCACATCACGGGGTAGAGTCCAGTGGCATTTTGTTCATTGCAAGGTCACCCGTGGGCCTGAGAGGGCAGACAGATAATGGAGAACTCTTTATTTTTTAAAACCAAACCTGCTCTGGGAAGTAGAGCAGTTACCCCGCTGTGCAGACGCTTCTGCACATCACCTAAGGGCTGTCCCAACCGTGCAGCTCTCAGCATTCTTCCTGAACACTCGAGGCAGGAGCCGGTGGTCAGCTCGCCCTTGGAGGTCTGGTTTGCCAGGAGCCCTCAGGACTGACTTACTCCAGCAAAGATTCTCTCTCAGCCGACAGAAACAAGGTGTTCAACACAGCAAGGAGGCTTTAAGCTACACACTGGTTTCCTCTGTCTTCTCTGAACAATGAAAAAGAAATCAAGTATTTGCTAAGTAATGTAAGACCTTAACTGAGTACTCCAGAAATCAATAAATATAGGGCACAAAATAAAACTAGACTTGATCTAATTACAATAAAAATGTCACCGATTATACTGACATGTTCTCATATAAAAATAGTTATGGATTTGATGAAAACATCCATGTATTTCTGACTGCTATTTACCTTCAGTACATTTTCTTATTCCAGAAAAAACACCTCATTTACCATTAACTTGGGCTATTCAAAAAGTATTGACATGCAAAAGTTCAACACACCCAACTATTTTTGAGTTTAATTCTTCACATAGAAAAGTGTCAAGATTTATAATTGACCCCTTACATGATATATACCATGTACAATTAAATTTAATATAGAATGTAAATAATGGTATGTTGGGAAAAATCAGTGCAACAGCAAAGACCTGTTTTATTATGAGTGAAGTCCATTCAGTACAGTCACAAATAAATTAAAGCAATATACTGAATTTCTCAGCTTCTCAGATTTTCATCTATTTCAGTCTTCTTATACCTGTCTTCTCATTAATTGTACATTCTCTGACAAAAATGTAGACCTACCTCCTAGATAACATTTTATACAACAAAAGCTATCATGCTTTCTAACAGGGATTTACAGGGGCTGTGTTTCACAAAGCTTTGCCAAGCTTCTGGCTTGCACACGAGCCAGTTTATCCACACTTGACTGCTACTGGTATTTCCAGTCAGAACTGGAACAGCAGCATAACTGCCAGTTTAGTTAATCTGAAATTTCTGGAAAGCCATTCTTAGACCTGAGGAGGCTGTCACACACCACCCTCATCCATAACTGCTGGGAGTTCTGAGCTTTGAGCACTGCCACCTTCCCAGTGCTGCCGGGCAGCAGCTCTGACGCAGCAGCTCTCTGCCAAGAGAATAATCTTCAGGTCATTTTTAAATCTGATAAAGCTGTGCTTCTCTAAAGTGTGATGCGACCTGCTCCAGCCCTGTGCCCACTGTGACACCTCTGCTGCTCCCAACATCTGGCCTGAATGAAAGCCCTGGGCCAGGAGGCACTGCCCAAACGTGCCTCCCCTCCCAACCCGACCCTCGGATCCTGCCAGCTGCCCCGTCCCTAGGACAGGGACCTGCCGGCCATACACCTTCCCCAGCCACGCACTCACTGCTCGGGGGGCTATTTTGTGCCTGTGCTTAGTAAGTTTTGAGTGGAAGAAAATTCCACACAGTCTCAGTCTACCATCGCTCCTGGCAGAACAAACACAATCCACCACAGCTCTCTCCCTCATTGTGGTGCCTACCCCTCTCCCCACAAATCCCAGACCTAAAACCAGCTGCTTCTACACCAGATTTGGCGTACGTGACCACAGATGACAAATCCTGATATTAAGCTTTATGTGTGGGATGATGCAAAGAGAATAATTTTGATCCATAATACAAAGTGAATTATTAGTTTTTAAAGCTGATTTGCTCCACCGGAGACACCTCATTATTGCGCTGGTTTGCTATTTCTCATGTGGAATTTGCACCTAGGCTGCTGTGGGCTGGAGAGGGAGGCTGCTGACAGTGTTGTCTCAGATCTTGCTGCCAGTCCTATCACAGCCAAGCTGAGTAACTGTGGGCAGCAAAATCTGGTTTAGTTTTGCAGGAGCCAAGCCAAGGAAAACCTTACAGAGGAAGTGATGCCAAAACTGCTAGAAAAGAGTGTTATAAATACATATTA
>VZTX01011820.1:0-125527 GCA_013400915.1 Pardalotus punctatus
CATGTGACCCTTCCAATTATGCTGATGATACCTCGGTGCAGCCGCCTCCGCCGCGCTGCAAAGATGCGGCTCTTTGGGGGGGTTGGGGAGGGTTCCCGGGGCTGTTTCAGGGCACAGCCCGGTGGGGATGGGGCCGCAGCCCTCACCGCCTCTGCCCCGAGTGGGGAACAGCATCTGTTCAGCGGGATCGCGAATGTGGTCCCAACCACTCAAGGGAAAAAAGGGGAAAAAAAAAAGGAAAAAAAGAGGAAGAAAAAAAAGCCTCTTCGGGAAAACGTGGAGGAGGTAGAATATGCGGAGGGGCTGTGGCCGCGGGGCTGTGGAATAAGGACATGCCTTGGGGAGTGGGCAGAGACCCCCCGCCCTTGGAGCACACAGGACGGCGGCACATCTGTGGCACGGCTGCAGGAAGGAACGGACAAAACCCGCCCCCTCCCCGAAAAAAAAACTATATAGTTAGAAGCCTTAAAATATGGTTCAGAGAATTACAAGTAATCAGAGCTGCGGGGGTCAGCAGTGCAAACTTTTTAAGACTAATGTTTATTTAGAAAAGTGAGTGGTGTCTGCGTTGCTTTTCTAGTGCCCCAGCACAAAAGTCCTAATGGCTTTTGCAGACTTTCCATCACAGACTCCTGCACAGGGCGCGGGGACCACCGCCGAAAGCAACCCCAAGCTGCCCCTTTCAAAGGTATAATCGGCCCAGGGTTTATAATCCCCTCGCCCCCTCTTCCCATGATTCAGTGACGATATTTTCTGCACCCCGCTACCCAGTTTTGCCCCTCTTTCGCGTTTGTTTGGTGTAACCCGAACCCTCGATAATACTGTGGAGGAGAAATCGGGGGATGGGAACGGCGGTCCCCACGTCCCTCCCCAGTCCCGTTCAGCCCTGAACGGCTGCGGTCCTGAAAGCAACGCGGGGCTTCAGCCGAGCTGGAAACCTCGTTAGGAAGAAGCCGGGGGCAGAGGCAGGAACCGGCGCGGGGCGGGCTGGCCGGTGTCCTGAGAGAAGGCAGAGCTGGCAAATCCATTCTCCCGTCTCGCCCTTTCCAGCCGCTCTCCCGGGAGCCCAGCCACGACACCGACCCTTGTGTAGCTTTGGGAGTCTCTGCTGAGCCCATCCCAAAACTCATCCCGTGGATAAAACATGATCGCCAGTTGGGATTTGACTGCCTTCGCAGACTCGAGGCTCTGTCTCGGGCTGCTCCTTTTGTTTTCAGGACTGGAAGAATAAAACCAGCAACTTTGCACACCTTTTGGGGCAGTCCTCCCTCGACTTTAAACAGCAGGTGGACACGGGAAACGCAGACCTGGAATCTCACTGAAAGCCAGTAGCATCAGCCCCAGGTGCCTTGCAGCAGCGCGGGGAGAGCTCAGCTGTGTTCGGTTCCTTCCCGCATCACCTTCCTGCCCTTGACAGGTGTCAGGATCTGGGAGGGATGAGCAGGACAATAGGATGCTGTCCCGTCTCCCATCATTAGGGCTCAGCCCATCATTGGGTACCCGGAGCAGCTTTGCAGTGGGATGTGCAGGAGAGAAAGAGGATGGCAAGAGGAATGGGATGGATGGGGAAGAGAAGGGGGCTGGATCTTGCTCCCTTTCCAGCCAAGCGACTGTCCTGTCCTGATCCTGAAAAGCTGAGCTCGGTTTAACCCCTTCTTTGGTCTGCATAAGGGAAAAACATGTAGCTTAAACCAGGAAACAGCAGCTGGAAGAGCCTCTGGAAACACACACCCCTGGGGCCTGATCCTGGCTCCCCCTGTCTGAGTCAAACACAGATGCTCAGCTCTGTCAGGACCAGGTCCAGGGCTGATGTTGCAGCCGGTGCTTCGAGGCTGAGTGTGGTGGAAGGAGGACAGTGGTATTTATAAACTGCTGAAACGTGCCTGACACTTGAGGCAAGATCATCTCCTCTCCCTCAAGGGCTTTCATTTGAAGGGCTTGACTGCTTTCGCAGAAGTTGATAAGACATTCCCGCCTTCCGACTCCCATTATCTCCCTGAGGGCCCTGCATCGCTCTCCTCACTGAGGTGCTGGAGCACCCAGATCAGATTGCTGTAATTGCTCAGGAGTGGAGAACCCCCAGGCAGGACCTGGCATTTCTCTTCAGGGTTTGGAAACCTGATGTAAAGCTGGGTAGTGGGAAGGGGCTGGGTGGCACCAGCCCTTAGCTTTTCTGTATCCCTCCATCCCCCTTACAAAGCAAAAATGCTGGGAACACTGTTCAGCCCTAAATTTGGAACATCTGGTCTGGCATATTTTGGACACATTTGAAGAGGGGAGGCAGGGAAGAAGGGTACAGAGAGGGGCATGAGAAGGAGAGAGAGCTACAGCCTTGCTGGCAGGAAGTTGATTTGTCTGAATGCTGTCTCTTTGTGGCTTTTATCTGTCACTGTACCAAAGAAATGTTGCAACCACATGCAGATGAGGCTCAGCCATGCAAGGAGAATCCCACAGGTATGGCAACCCTGCAGCCGCTGGCCTTGCCCCTCCGTTTGAACCAAAGCTGTACTTCTGCCTGCTAGGGAAGGGCTGGGAATTTCAGCCAGCCTCTCCTGCAGGCTGCATTCTGCTCCCCAGGGCCTTGCTGGGGTGGAGATGTGTGTGTGACATCATGGGTGATGCTGAGAGATGGAGTAGGTGCCAATGGGTGACCCAGAGAGCTCATGGACCAGTGCAGCAAAACCCCTCCATCCCCTGGGGCCTGGGGCCAGCCTGATGCTCCAGCGAGGTTTTTCATCTCCCTCCTTGATGTCAGCCGAGCACAAAGGCAGGGGAGAGGTCAACCCCTCTGTTAATACACGTGTTTTAAATAACTGGTATTTTTATTTCTTCCCTTTGGTGCCGTGGGCTTGGCACTCATCTTTGTTTGCACAATTGTCCTGCCTATATGTTCTGTTGCCCAAGTAAGGAGAAAAAGATCCAGTCTGTGATCTGAAGGTGTGCTTCACATGGGTCTGACATGTAAATATTAATCAAGAAATGACAGCAAAAAGACAAAAAAATCCCTCCTATCCTTGAACCCCTTCAGATCCCTTTATTGTCCAGGCATTTGTTGCACTTGGACTGGCTCTTCACTTTCTCCTCTCAGAGAGGCTGGCTCCAGCAATGGTCCCCAAATTCCTCAGCTACATCCTACTGAGGCAAAACATTTATTGAAGTTTTCAGCTTATTAGGGAAATACATATTTCTGCTCCTTTTCCAAACTCCACTGACATCTTTTGTAAGCCAGCCCTGCATGTCAGCATGGGGGATGCCTCTCTCTTCTTGCAGCTGTATGAACTTTGAGTACCCCAAAACGCAGTGGAGGGGGAATTCCTACCACCACCATGTGCTTCGTTAGTGGACAAAAACGGTGAGTATGTGTGCAGATTATTTTCCTCCGTAAAGCTGTGCTTCAGCTCTCACACACCTCTGAAGAAACGCAGGGTATTTGGACACATCATCCAGCTCCTCATATAGCCACATTTCAGATGAACCTTGCCAAGGCAGCACTGATGAGGTGAGAGGGCACAGGGAGGTGCCCAGTGAGAGAATTGGACAGTCTGTTTCACATGTAGAAAAAGAAATACTTTTCCCTGGGACATCTTGTAGAAGTCACTCTGTCATGGTTCAAACTCTGCTGAAAGGTTCTCAGATGGTCACTACCAAGTGCTCGAGTCTGGATGTGGCCTTTAACTTCAGATATCCTTCAGGCTTCAGTTGCCAGAGGTTGGCAGAGAGTAGCAGTGACAGAATCATTCTGTGCTCACTGTTTCTCTTATTTTCTTCCTAAGCATCCATCCCCAGAGACTACTGGAGAGGAGATTCTGGATCTTTGGATGAAATCCCACAAATTTTCATGGAAGCAGAACAGCAGGAAGGAAAACAGGAAAGAAGAGGAGTAATATACTAATCTCAGGGGCACTTGTTGCATTTCTCTCTTTTCTTTGCTGCTCTGTTTCCTTTTCCTCCAGCCACATACTACAGGATTACAGCAAATGAATTAAGGGATTAAACCATAAGGGAGAATTAGGATCCTGCTGATTTAGAAGCAGAAAACCAGATGGGCTCATTGAACTCTAGATGATGCAAGAGAATCTTGGGTAGTGCTGTGGATGTAGGTCACAAGATGATTCAGGTTGCTGGAAACCTCTGAAGGTCTCTGGCCCAACAGCCCCAAAGCAAAGTCAGCTTAGATCAGATTGCCCAGGGTTCTGTCCAGTGAAGTTTTGAATGTCCCCAGGGATGGAGATTGCCCCACAACTCTGGTCCTCTGTGTTTAACCATCCTCAGTGTAAATCTTCCCCCAATAGCCAATCCAAGATTTTCCTTCTGCGACTTGTATTCATCACCTCTCCTTTCATGTCTGTGTGTACACCAGGGAGATGTCCACCTTCATCAGGGCTCATTCAGGCCCTGTTGTACCTGCCTTGTAAACCAGATTGTTGGGCACGAGTTTCATAGATGGTCCCATCTTAGACAGCGGGTTCTGGGCCTCCTGAGCACCTGGATGGGAGGTTTTTGAATCGCTCTCACCTGTGTCACAGGGTGAGGATTTGCTGTTACTAGGACTGGAGACATCCAAAGCAACATCCAAAGATTGCTCCCACAACCCACAGTCAGGGTCATCCAGGAGGTGCCGGGTCTGGGGAAAAGGACATATGGTGGCCTTTGGCCTGCTGCATCCACCTGGGGAAACAAAGGCATGGATAATAAAGGTCACATGTTCACCTTCACTGCTGACAACTGAGACAAGAAATTCCTTCTCCCCAGTGCCCTGAGCACTCCTCCAGACTGCCTGGGGTCACACAGCATGAGGCCATGCTCAGACACGGCTTTTGGTGACAGGCTCACAGGCAGGTGGACCTCTTCCAGTACATTTTGGCAGCTGGGAATCATCTCGGTGAAAGACAGAGCTGTGACGTGTTTGGCTGTGCCTTGCCAAAGAGAAGAGAAAATAAAAAATAAAAAAAAAGAGAGAGAACAAAAAAGAGAAAAACGAAAAAGTTGTCTATAACATCCCATCCTGATCCTGGGAATGGATGTGAGGGCTTGTTCAAAGAAAAGGTAGCCCGACCCTCTGCAGTGAGAAAGGGAGAGGCAGAAATCATGAAACAGGGCTCTGTTTGGACTCAAATTCGATTTGCATAGTTAAAACTTGCTGATCCCATACAAGGTTCTCCTGGCTGGGACCTGAACTTGGTTCCACAGCCAAGCTTTCTTCTTTTCCAGAGTGTTCAGCATAAATCAGACTTTCACAGCCGTCTTTGAGTGGAAGGAGCAAGAAATCATGTTTTGTCTCCTGTCCAGGAGCTCTGGGAGAAAGGAGCTGTCAGAAGCCCAGGAACCAGCCCAGCTCTGCTGACATGTGCTCTGTGAATCCTTCTGCCTGGCACTGCCTTCACTCATCTGCTGTAATGTTTCCATCAGCTCCCATACTCTGCTTTTCCCAGATGAGATCCCATCCAGGCTGCTGGCACCCCAGTGGAGATGTGCCCCAAGCAAGGGATACCAAAACATCTTTTGGGCTGCGTTATACTCAGCCCTGCATCCCACCCAAGCCATTAAGAGGGTTTTAACACAGACCCACATCTGGTGTGGTGCCCTGCAGTGACCACTTGCACACCCCTGGGGTCATATTTTCAGGGTGTTTTTTTCCCTACAGGATCAGCCCAGAGAAGTCACACTCCCACGTGCTTTTCTAACTCTCTTGTCACTAGTCTCACTAGGAATTATTTTCAGAATATCTAGGTAGAATTTCCCTTGCTGTGCCTTGTGTCCATTGCCTCCCATGCACTGCCAGAAGGATGGTGGCTCTGTTGTCTCTTAACCACCTGTGAGCCTTCTCTGACTGAACAACCCCATCTCTCTCCACATCTACCAGCTTGGCAAAGTACTACTAATTTTTCTTGTACAGCTTCATAAGCATTTGAGGAAGAGGGGCAAGTGCATGGGTCATGCCCCTCCCAGGGAGGGAGGGTTTGGTGGAGGCAGCTGCGGAGATCCTACCAACACCTGCAGAGGAGTCAAGGAAGGGACCAAAAGCTCCATTGCTGATCCTGTTGAAACAGAGGGTTAAAGGCTCTCTGCTAGAGCCATTCGCTGCTAGTGAGATCCATACAGTCCATTAAAATTAGGGATCTTATTATGGGCTATATAAAAAAGGTAAAGAGGAAATGAGAACCTTATGAAGGGTTTCTTATGTGTGCAGATGGCAAGGGCATCTGAGGCTAAGAAAGGCTTTCCAACAGGCTTTTTCCAAACAGAAATGCTTACTTTACAGGGTTTCCCCCATTTTAAAAAGAGACAAATAGATGGAGCAGTATCTATTTTGTACAATTCACACTTGCTGACCAGCCACACTGTCCTCAGGATGGAGAAACAGATCCTTAAACCCATTATCATGCTCTGTCCTGGTTTCAGCTGGGATAGAGTTAATTTTGTTGCTAGTAGCTGGTACAGAGCTGTGTTTTGGATTTAGTATGAGAATAATGTTGATAACACACTGCTGTTTTAGCTGTTGCTAAGTAGTGCTTACCCTAAGTCAAGGACTTTTCAGTTTCCCATGCTCTGCCAGTGTGGAGGTGCATGAGGAGCTGTGAGGGAGCACGGCCAGGACAGCTGACCCGAAGTGGCCGAAGGGATAATCCATACCATAGATCATCATGCTCGGTATATAAACTGGGGGGAGTTGGCCAAGAGCCACTTATCACTGCTTGGGGATGGGATGGTGAGCAACTGTGTTGTGCATCACTTGTTTTTCTTGGGTTTTAGTCCTCTCTCTCTCTCGTTGTTATCTCCCTTACTATTATTAATTAATTAATATTATATTGTAACTATTTTCAATTATTAAACTGTTCTCAACCCGTGGATTTTACTTTTTTTTCGGATTCTCCTCCCTAACCCAATGGGGTGAGGGGGACTGAGCAAGACTTTCCATAGTATTTAGTTGTCTGCTGGGGTTAAACCAAGACATGGTCTCAGGAGCACAGTATCCTTTTCCCCTAGCACCAAATTCAGCCTTCAAATGCCCTTGTAGGTCATACTCAGTGCTCTCTCCTGAATCAGAAGGAGCAGACTGTGTTTGCTGCCTCCTGCAGCCTAATTGAGGATTGGTAACACATCCATCAGCACACAGGAGTTATTTGAGTCTGTTGAGCAGCATCAGGAGCACTGAGAGCTGGCCAAAACTGGGAATTCAACCTTCCAGCAGTGGCCACTGCTCTGCCTCTGTTTCAAAGCAGCAGAAACCAGGGACCTCAAACATGAATGGACTTCGTGTCGGTAGCAGAACTACAGACCCTCAGAGTCTTGAGAGTTGATTTGTTTGATCAAACCACCTCCTGGGACATTTTTACCCTGTCTCATCCTGTCTCCACATGCATGGCTGCCCTGTCACATGGCAGTGCCAGAGTGAGAAAAGATCCCAGAGCTCTGAATCTGTAGGATCCTGTGGGCACCCTTGACTACTCCCTTAGGTCCTTTGGGGGCTGGAAAAACCAGCAGAGACTGGAAGCATCCTTGGAACATGATCCTTATTCATACAGAAGTATAATCTCTCTCTAAAGGTGTTGTAGGGGAGTGATTTGTGTCCCCCTGTGCAGGCTGAGAGCTGCAGCACAGTGAGGCTGAGTGACAGGAGCAGGGCTGCGCAGGTAACCTGCGGCAGAGCGAGAACAGCAGCCCAGCAGTGCTGTGAGCCCTTGTCACTGCTGCTTGTCACCGCAAGATGCAGAAGCAGCTCTGGCCACCTTGCCTCCCTGCCCACCCAGTCAGGCAGCCCGCTCCTTTCTCCTTCAGACTCTTAAAATAAGACTCGCAAAGCCTCGAACGTGGTTTCGATTTCATTAATAAATCCCTGCTTGCACTTGAAGCTGCTGTGCCTTTTAAAACATTATCCGTGGCTCTGGTTACACTCCTGATGAAAGCAGGCATGGCCCTATTAGTTTTCATGGCAAACAGCACTGCCACGTCCTGCAATCCTTTACGCACTCGGTGTAACCCAAGTTTCACAGGAGAGGGAGGGGGCAAAAAAGGCATCTTGAAAAGGCACTGTCCTTCTTCACTGCAGATTGAGGGCATTGCACACTTGAATCCCCCCCCAGAGACAGCTTTCATTAATCCATATACTTTTTTAAACTGTTTTAAAGTCTTTTTTTTAATTGCTACCAACAAATACCTCTTGTCTCTGCAACTCCCACCTGATGCCTGTGTCCCTCCAGCCCTGGGAAGGGGCTGTACCAAAGGGCAGGGATGGGCATGGGGTGTAGAGAAGGGAAACAGGAGCTGCTTGAACCGTGAGGAGCAACAGCTGCTCTGCACTGCTGTCTCCTCTTCATGGCTCAGAGAGGAGGTGTTTTACTGGGGAGCACAGTGAAGTGTCCTCAGCCAACCAGTGTGAAAAACCCACCCCATGGCAACAGGTTTGCTCAGGGTCATTAATCCCAGATATGCAGATGGGTAAACTGAGGCACAAAGGGGTTAATGCTTTCTAGTGGGAAAGCATGGGGAGAAGAAGGGGACCTGTTCCAAAAGTGCTGAGGTGAGTTTTCAGTTTTCAAACGCCTTCAGCTTTGCTCTGTCCCTTAGGCAATGCTCGGTGAGCTTTTTGGAAATGGGTGTGCAGTAAAAGCAGAGAGACTGCTCAAACAGGGCAGCAGAAAGCAAGCACAGAGGTGCAGGACTGTGGCACAGATGAAAGGAAACAGAAAAGGGCAAGGGAAAGGAAAAAAAGGAAAGAAAAAGATGCAGAAGGAGAAAGATATTAAAAAAAAAGACAAAAATAAAATGAGAATAAGAGTAAAGAGAAAAGAGGAAGGAAAGCGAGGAAACCCCTTTGCATCTCCCAGAGTGGACAGGTGCCGAGGGCCATGCTCCCTTGCTCCCGCTCTGGATCACACATCCCCACCTGTGTCCCAGCATGTTCCCTGCCCCACAGAAGTGCTGGCTGCCCTGCCCACCCCAGAGCCAAGCCTGACAGCTGCCAGAGGGGCCGGATGGCCAAGCCCTGGCCTGGCCCTCTCTCTGCTCACACAGAGCAGCCGGGAGAGGATGGCAGGTGAGCGAGGCACAGTCATTGCTACAACAGATGGTAGAGGCATGACATTACATGGCAGGGCTATTATTTACTGAGTGCTCGTGTTTGTCATGGCTGAAGATGACATCTTATTAAGGAGTCATGACACTGGGTGATTTTTTTAAGCCTGGGGGCCAAGAAGGCTAATGAACAGGGATAGCTCCAGGAATAGATGGAGGGAAGTGCTGTTTTCAGGTCACAGGCAAAGCTGACTAATGTTTCACTGACCTGATTTCTGGGAGATTTCCAGACATATCTCACTCCTGCTGATTAGGGATGGATGCTTTGTGCCACGGCCTGACTGTGCTGGCTCAGGGGGAAGCAACTCTCTCTCGAGGTCCTGCTGCAAGGTAGCAAAGCCTGAGATGTGTAATGAAAAAGCTCCCACCCATGGACAGCCAAACACCAGTACTGCATGTGTCAGGCAATGGCTTTTGGAGAGGTTTCCCCAAATCTCACCTTGCAGGAAGTTTGGAGGAGAGCTCTCAGAGACCACAGATGATAGCTGGGGGAGCATGGGAAGCGAGACGCGGCTTGTCACTGTGGCACCTTCACTCCTGTGTGATGCTTGTCAGGACAGTCAGACAAAAGCAGGGCTGCCCGGCTCATTTCAACCCCCTCAGCCTGCCCTGGCACTATCTTTGCAAGACTTGCCCTCCTTAGCCTGAAACAAGGACTGTGTCCCTGCAGCTCCCATGCACTGGCTCCTTATCATTGACCCGCTCTGTCAGTGCAGATGCTTGACTAATGTTCCCTTGTAAAATGTTGTGTTAAGCACATTCCAGGCGCTGACATTAAATACTTGGGCCAGGGCAGCACTCACCCTCCGGCAGACGCAGCGCTGAGCCAGCCCCAGCCTCAGGCCGGTGCTGCTGCAGCCAAATTTGCTTTTTCTGCCCCGTCCCCACCTCCCCCTGCCCTCCCTCCGGCACAGCCAGCGTGGGCAGTGGGGGAAGGAGGCAGCGGGCAGGACCACGGCTGTCTGGCAGATGAAATAATAATTACCCCGGCCACCTCCGGCCTCCCTCGCATTCCTCTGTGCTAACAGCTCGGCTTATTTTGTTTTCATCTGCAAATATTGACTCGTTGGGTTCTTTTCACCTCGTGCCTATTAAAAAGGCATTGCTCGGAGTATTGTTATTGAATTTGTTCTGCAGCTGCGAGAAGCATCCAGCAGCTTTGAGGAATTCACCCACGCTGCTAGCACAGGCCCTGCGTGCCCTCAGTACCCTCCGAAACTGCTCTGCCTGCTTCTCTCCAAGGGACAGCACCTGGGTCTGGCTCAGCAAGGGTTCTGCTCAGCCTTTCCACCAAGGGGGAGATCAGGATGGTGCTCGGGATGGGGCAGAGATGTGATCTGCTCTGGGGGGATGCTGCTTTGCTGCTCTGTGCCTCAGTTGCCCTGGTCAGCCTTGTGCTTCCTGACCATTTTCATAATGGTGCTGGGAGTGTTAATTATAGATGTGCAATTAAACAGCCTGACCTTTTTGTTGCTGCAACTTGTCCTTCAATATTCACTTCAGCTTGAAGATGTGGGAGTTGTTTCCAAATGCCTTAACCTGTCTGAAGCAATAACCAGAAAAATAAATCCTTTTATTTCTCCCTGAGCTGAATTATCTGGGTAATTAGTGAGCGTGACAGCAGTGCTCACACAGCTCCAGTGTGAGAGTTTGGGATTGTGGTTGGGGGGGTGTTGATGCCTCTCCCCCTGCAGGGGGTGTTTGGGGTGCAGGAGAGGGATGTAAAATCTCCCCACTTTCCCCCCAGCGTTCAGGCAAGGGTAGGGGTGGCGGGAGAGCAGCCTGCTCGTGAGGAAAGCCCCTGTTTCAGCAGCTGTGCTCAGCTTTGGCATCTCTCCCAGAATAAAACTGACTGGCACTGCATTCGCAGGGACTGCCCTCTGTCCCCAGCCCTCCCTCCAGGGGAAATCCCGGGGATACTGGCACTGCGTCAGCAGATCTCACCTGATTCCCAGATGGGAACAGGAATTTAGACAGGTGAGAAAAGTTGACAGGTCAGAGGGCACCCTGGGGTGGGTGTCCTTACTGAAGCCTCTCCGGGTCACCCGTGAGTGTCCCAATGGACCCTTCTCCATCAGATCTAACAAATCCTTGTTCCTGTGGTGACCCTTGGCATCTTCTATGTGCACACTTATGGCAGGATCTTTGTCTCAGCTTCTTCACCCTCCTAACCTCCCTCCAGATGCCTTTTTACCCTCTTTCAGCGTGCAAAGAGCCAGCAGGTGAAACCCCAGCTCGCCACCCCTGCCTACACCCCAGCGATAGTCACCAGCCGAACATGGGACATCAGGAAGAGCTGTGACCCTTTGGCTGAGGGACGCTCTTTTCAGGGAAGGGCTGGAGGCTGTGTGGCACATGATCTCAAACTCCCTGCACCGAGCAGGTCATCTCCGGCCCCGTGACCAGCCTGCAGAAAGCAACGTGGCTGCCTCCTTCTCCCAGTGCCTGTTTGTGGAAAGTAAATGTCAGCATTGTCATGCCCAAGTGTTTATTTTGGAAACAGCCGGGGGCCTGGCCAGCAGGCACAGGGGACATGATCCTCCTTCATGGCAAGGAGGATCAGCCACCCGGCGGCAGCTCCTACCATGCCCCACCGAGGATGTGGCTTGGCCAGAGGGCACTTTTCTGCTGCCTTTGGCCTGCACCGTGCCAGGTCTGTCATTGATACTGACCAGGCACAGGGAGGGCATCACGCTGGGCTCTGGTGGCAGCCAAAACCCGGAGAGCACAGACCTGCCTGTGGGTACCACTGAACCTCGGGGTGACCCCTAAGGGCGCTGGCTCTGGCCAACGCCCAGGGTCATTCCAGGCATAGCGGTTCCATGTCCCCGCCTGGGGTGGGAAGAAAATCATCTCTGAGAAGTGTCTTGTTCTCCTGACCTTTGCTCTCCAAATATTTAGGATCCCACAGCGCACAGTCACAGGCCTTGTTCGGCTTCACTGTGATGCCATTTGCCTCCTGTCTCAGCTGTCCCCAGTAATTCATCTCTGGCTTGCTGATCTGGGGATGGGGAAGATCCTCTAGCACCACCAGGCTTCCCTGAGGTGAGTGCAGGCACCAGAGCACCCTCCCAAGCCTTGTGTGTCCCTTGTTCCCTGCACACCCACAATTCCCGCTTGTCACAGACTGATGGTCACTGAGAATTGAAGGGACCATCCATGGAGGGCGGTTCCCTGTCCCTGGCAGGGCTCACTCTTCCCTCCCTGGTTTGCATCTGCCACTATCCCAGCAGTGACAAGGGAGAGCTCAAGCATGGCCAGAGTGATCAAACCCTGGCAAAGTCCTGGACTTAGCACTAGGGAAGATGCTGGAAAAGTGCCTTTGGGGAAGTCTATGTAACAAGCAGGAGGAGAAAACTGGGATTTACCTGAACCAGCAGTAAACCACAGAGGTGAGCCCAGACCCCAACATAGTCTGGGGTTTTTTGGTCAAGGGCAAGGACTGGAGGCTTTGGACAGGCTCAGACCTGAGACCCTGGGGGGTCTGAACTTGCTGTCAGAAGGTGACATAAATTAAGAAGGGTGCTCTTCTCTCCTGAGGTGGTTGTAGATTTGCTACCCCTGTTTCATGAGTTCCTAGAGGTTTCTATGCTTCATAGACAAAAAGGGAGTTTTTAAAGCTCTTTTAAAATGAAAATTTATAAAACTAAATGATCACTAATTATATTTTCATACTTTTTATTAAATTAGAGGAGATTTTTCAGTATTCTCTTTGAAATCTTGATAGTAATTCTTCTATTGGCCAGACACTAAATTTTCCTACCAAAAGCCATATTTCAGATGGTTTCCAAAAATAACAACAATTTCAACACAAAACACTGATGAAAAATCATGAAAAAGGTGCCAGTTTCAAACAATGTAAAAAAAAAAGTGAAGTTTTTTCTTTTTCAGATGGATTTCTTTTCTTGAGACATGACATTGTTTTCTTGAGATTTTCAGCTGATGCAAGTCAGGTCACCCCACAGGGGCTGGCACTGTGTTGCATGGAGGGAAGCTTTAGCCCTGTGTGTTTACGTGATGTCTTCACCACTCTCCATTTGCTGCTGAAACCACTGGTAGCACTCCTGCCTGCACCAACAGGGCTGCAACTGAACACTGTGGAGAAAAACCCCTATGGAGATAGAGAGAAAATCATAAGCAAATGCAAAATGGAAGTTGAAAGGTGAGGTTTGAGGAGAGGAAGTGACTCACGGGTTGGGAATGAGGGATGGGGTCTTGGGGAGGCTCGGCAGCTCGAGCTTCAGTGACCCCCGACTGCGAGGAGTTGTGGGGAGGATGGAGGGGAGGCCAAGCATGGAGCAATGAAATGAACAGTCGAGCCCGGGGAGAGCTGTGAAACCCTGGAAGACAAGTCCATGGCGGTCATGCAGAAAGGGGAGGAACACCCAGCCTTTCCAGACTGTCTGAGATCTTTATCCTTCCCACTGCTTTGACTGGGGGCTGTGTGAGACATGACGAGGTAGAGACCGGAGGAAAGCCAGGAAAGCTGATGAGTCTACAGCAATGGCTTTAAGCTGCGTTCAGGCTCCTGGCTCTGCATCTGCTGCGCTCTGTAGGGAAAGGGGCAGCATTTCCTACACCACTGTAGCATAAAGGAATGGGGTAATATGTTTGAAATAGTTTGCATATCCTCAAATGAACCCTGTGACCTCCTCCTGCAAAAGCCATCAGAACCCAGCTGAGCCATCCCGTGTATGCAGTCAGGGCTGGCTGAGTTGGCGAAGGATGTGTGGACGCAGTGGGGGCACACAGGTACCACAGTAAGGAACGCAAATATGGGGGGGAGATGGGGCTCCTGTCCCCAGCATCCTCCAGGAAATCTGTGTCTATGTCCAGTGGGGCTTGGTGTATTTGCCTCTGGTTGTAAAAGAAGCTATTTGGATGTCTGCTGTGCCTTAGGAAACAATGCCTGAAATACCACGAAGCCCTTGTGCCCCCAAAATGGGGCTGGCCCAGGAATCAGAGAGACTCTTGCAAAGGCGCCGCAGTGGCAGCTGGAGACCGAGCTGTGTGCTCACCCACGGGTGTTCTCTGCCCGCCCTAACCCCATCTCCCTGCCCTAACCCCATCTCCCTGCTGCCTGCACCCTCCTGTCCTTCTCCACATGGTTCCCGTAGCATCCCCACAGCTCTGACATCACAGAGGGAAGTGCCAACAGGCTTTCTTGGTCTCTCCTCTGTCTTTGGAAACACGGAGCCCATCTTGGCTTTGTTAGAGCCTGATTTGCATAGAAGGGAAATACTTGGCTCTAATTGACTTAGTCTGGGCATGGTTTTCAGAGGGACACAGGGAGTTGTGGAGCAAAGCTGTGGAGCAAAGTGACTCCATTTGGGGAAGGAACCATACATATGTTAATAATAGATATCTGCTTTTGCAGGTAAATAGAAGTTTTCATTTCACTTCACTGTAGTGAAAACAGACTTCACCTTAAGCTATGGCAGCAGTTTGTGTCATTTATTCTATGAACATCCAGATACATCTCTGCCATTCATGTATGGTTTGACTGAAGTATTTCTAGGGACAAAGCAGACTGGAGATGCTGCTTTCTCAGGAGAATGCAGCAGTTACCTGGAAACCCTATTGGTGTATGAATTGCCATGCGCCAGGACAATAAAAAGATTTAATTCAGGGTCTGTTCCCCCAGGGGTGTATAAGACAACCTCAAGGAAATGGAACTGAAGGGAATCTCTTGGTCCTTCAACCTCTATCTGATCATTGCTTCTGGGGACAGAGAAGGAAGAACCCTGTTATTTGGAACACGAAATTATTACTCTAGCTGTTACATCATGGAGATGCTCTATTTCCCAGGTTTTAGCACAGATGCAGAAAAGCACAGTTTTTAATGATTTCTTCTGGGTGAAAAGTCCCAGAAATACCACACAGAGCCTACCAAAGCCCTGGCTGGGCTTCTGCTGTCATGGAGTGGTTTCCACACTCACATCCAAAAGGCTTGTGGCCAGCCTCGTTTAAACCCAGCATGTGATGGAGCTCAGCATGGAGGGGAGAGCCATTCAAGGTATGCTCAACACTTCTCATCTCTTCTGATAAATCTGCAGCACTCATGAACTAAAACTGAGCTTTTGCAGGCTGTCTAAAGGAATTTCTCTCTTACTTTCCTCAGCCAGCACTTGGATGAGGCTTGGCAGAAGTTGTAGTGTGGATTCTACTGGGCATAGTACTGGAGTCTTTAATTGTTGTAGGAGTTGGCTTGGAGTCCTGTGTTTCTTGAACGCTGCTGAGACAAATATTCTGGCTGAGGAATCAACCCAGGCACCCACTAACTTGGAGGCAGCACGTAGGGCCAAGTATGGGCTGGGAGAAGATGTCACTGAGAGCAGACCTGTGGAGAAGGACTCAGGGATTTTCATGGATGAAGGGCTGGACAAGCATGCAGTGCACGCTTGCAGCACAGAACAACCAAATCCTGGGCTGCACCCCGAGCAGTGTGGCCAGCAGGTCAAGGGAGGGGATTTTCCCCCTCTCCTCTGCCCTCATGACACCCTACCTGGAGTACTGAGTTCAGCTCTGGGGCCCCCAGCACAAGGAAGACTTGGACCTGCTGGAACAGGTCCAAAGGAGGCCATGAATATGATCAGAGGGCTGAAACATCTCTCCTGTGGAGACAGGCTGAGAGAGATGGGATTGTTTAGCCTGGAGAATAGAAGGCTCCAGGAAGACCTCACTGCAGCCTTTCAGTGCCTGAAGGGAGCATATAAAAGAGAGGGTGAGTGACTTTTTACATAGGGAGATAGTGACAGGACAAGGGCAAATGGTTTGAAACTGGAAGAGATTTAGATTAGACACTGAGAAGAGATTCTTTGCTGAGTGGGGAGGCCCTGGCACAGGTTGCCCAGAGAAGCTGTGGATTCCCCATTCCTGGTAGGAATGGATGGGGCTTGGAGAAACCTGGTCTAGTGGAAAGTGTCCCTGCCCATGGCAGGGGGTTGGAACTGGGTGATCTTTAAGGTCCCTTCACCCAAACCATTCTATGATGCTATGATTCTGTGACGCTATGATCCTACGATTCTGTGACTATGGTGATAGGATTGATGGCTCTATGACCAGGCTCGTCCCCTTAGCAACAGCCCCTGCCCAGTGACAACAAGCCCCGCCCAAGACACCTCTCCCATATAAACCCCTCCCCACCCCAGTCTCAGCCGTGCGGCGGAAGGTGCTGGGCAGGGGGCAGGATGGAGGTGCGTGCCCTGCTTGGAGGGCGAGACTAGGACATTAAGGCTGCCAGCAAACCTCGTGCAAGCTTTTCTTCTGCTCATCCTCCAGTTAGGCAGGCAATCTCACTCAGCTGCTTGGAAAGTAACTCTGGAATATTCACCAGGGATGGATTTGTTGATTGTAAAATTAAAGGAGGCTTTGGGATTAGGGATTCTGACCTCGGATCTAGCTCTTTCCGAGGCTGTGACTGCAGGTTGGTGTTTTAGCTGGAAAGCAGAAATTTTTGAGCTAGCAAGTAACAATAAACGAGCTTAATATTGGTTTGTTATGCCTCTGTAAGGAGGACTTTAGATGTGTAGCCCTAATTGGAGAGAGCACCAGGTTAAAACTCAGTAAGGGAAGTTTATTGAAGGGGTTTTTCAAAATTTTTTTTTCTAAAAAAATTGACTTTATTTTTCCTGAGGGAAAAAGTGTTTACTCGCTTTCTGAATCTATTTTTAATGGAATTAAAAAGCATGAGCTGAACTTTGTGTTTAAGTGGCATTTCTGTTTTTACTATACTAAAATGGTAGGGGAAAGGTAAAGGAGCTGGGAGAGGAGAAAAAAATGATTTAAAAAGATTAGCCCCTCTCCCCTAATCTTTTTGATAAAAGTATTTCTAAAACCGTTTTAGAGAACAATCATTGTTTCTTCTTGAAGTACAAGGGATGGAAAGAGTTTTATTGTGGAGGAATGAGCCTTTCGCTTTTTAAAAGAAGTTTTGGCAAAATATCTGTAGTTTAACTGAAGGACTTTAAATTGCAGTCATCTTGAATGCTCAAAAGTCCTTCCATTATCTTCTGAAAACTCTGACATCTGTATATACATATATATATATATTATTTTTTTTTAAGGCATAGCAGTTGAGAGATGCTGCTGAAGAGACATTCCTTTTTTTTCTGATGATCCTCCAAAGCTGCCTGTGCTGTAAGTCAATGATGGAATAATTGTAGTCTGGATAAAGCTTTTAGTGCTGAGCATGAAAAAATAAGCAATGGGAATGGGGCTAATTTGTCTCTCCTCTTGGAAAAGGAAGACTCTTGTGGCCCAGTTGCCATAGTGTCAGCCAGAACTGATTTGCAAATGAAGGGTCTGAAACTCTAGATGAGCCTGTGGCTGCTCCAAGAGTTCATCCCATAATTTTCTCTGGGCTTTTGTCTGCTTTATTGCTCAGGGGTATGGCCATGTGCCAGCAATATGACAGCAAGGAGTGAACACTGCCAGCAAATCCATTTTGGGCTTAGTTATGAGTATCCCAGGTGAAAAGTGTTAGCTAATTTAATCTGACTGAAGTGTCAGTCTCCATCTCCAGGTGGTGACTCCACCTGGGAAGTCATTGGTGGAAGGGAAGGATCTGTCTTGGATTCTTCTACCCATTTGCAGTGCGATGTTGTCTGCAGCTTTTGATCCTCCATTACCAGGGCAGTCCATGCTCCATGTGCTCACCAGGATTGGCTTTAGAAAGATGTTCTTGACAGATGAAGTTGGATGGTTGGGGTATGGAGGCAGAGGAACGCTTTGGCCATTGGTGATGGGTCCCTGTTTTGCCTTCTGCCCAGGTTCCCTGATGTGCCAGCAGAGCACAGCCATAAACAGCAGAGCCTGGCCGTAAACTTCCCTTGGGCGGTAAGGTAAGGACATAGGGATGCTTTACTCCCCAGGAAGAAGCTCCACCAGCTATGCAGCCACCTCATCTTCCTGACTTGGTGTGTTGCCATCTGCCTTGGGCTCACAGGTGAGAAATACTTGATTTTCTTGGAGAGATAAGTTTAAAGGTGAAGCTGATTGTTCTCATATATTTATTGCTATTGCTTTGTTGTACCCATGTGGATGGAGCTTATTGCAGTGTTGTCCTGTTCGTATCTATTCACAATTTTCCTTTGGTGTTTCAAAAATGTATTCTGGCTAAATTCTTTGTGGTGCTGCTTAGGGCAACTTTGTCCCTGTTCTGATGAGTAGGGATCTCTTCTAGGTTTCGGGACTGAGACGTGACATGGATGGCAATTACTTTGGTTTGTGTTGTCAAAGGGGAAGTTAAAAAGTTGATTGGATGTATGTTTTGTAAGTAAAATCTGATGGGAATGTGAATTTTTTTTTGCTGCAAAGAAATCTTATTTTATTTTATTTTTTTTTTTTCAACATTGTACAGAGCTTTTAAGAGCAGTCTTTAGAAGCCTTCTGAAGATAAGGGGCTGGATGTATTTGTGTTGTCAACTGTCCCATGTAGTAGTGCAGGTTGGTGGGATGGGAGAAGGTCACCTGCAGGATCTGAGGTTTCATGATGAAAAAACCAACCAACCACAACATGCCAGTCTGTGATTTGCTTGCAGTAATCCCATGTAGCAAAAGGAGCATTTCATAGCATGTGAGCCTGCTTTTGAACTCCGATTTTTAATTTTTTCTTGTCCAGACATCCTGTTTTAGGACAAGTGGGTGATTTGCTATAGGTGTTCCTCATGAGGTGGCGAGTGAGCAGTGAAGGGGATCAGGTGTAACTGGGAGCATAACCAAATACCAGTACAACAAACCACATCTTTTGACTCTGTGAAACCACACTGAAATGATTTCTTTTCCTCTTGGAGAAGGATGTATGCACCATCTGGGATTTCTGGGAATTCTTCCTTCTGGATGGGTTAAACTACAAGTAGAGCAGAACCTGTGTTCATCCAATGTGCCTGTCCATGCAGCTCCGCCCAGAGCCCTCACAGGGTCTTCCTTGCATCTGAAACCAAGTGCTGGGATTGAGTGGTGTCCAATGGTACAACAACAAAATCAGTTTCAAACTGAAGCTACTAAAATCTGGGGAGTGCATCTGTTCCTCCTCTTAGCTTCATGTTCTACTGAGATGTCCTGGAATATCCTCACTCAGTTGTTCATCTGAGTGTCTGGACAAGGCACTGGGCATTTTGTTTGGTGAGGGGTGAAGGTGCATCAGTGGAACAGAAGCAGACCTGGAAGAAATTTGGGAATGATATTGTTTTTGTTGTTTGTTTGTGTGTTTTTTTTTTTCTTTTTTATGTTTTTTTTCTTTTTTCTTTTTTTTTTTGGGGGGGGGCGGTTTGGGTTTTTTGTTTTTGGATTGTTGTTTTTGATGTTGTTGTGTTTTTTTTTTTTTTTTGTTTTGTTTTGTTTGACCCTGCTTTACTTGCTTCTTTTACTAACTGAGGGTCAAGCTAACAGTTGGTTCAACTTTATGTTGAGTTTTTGGATGGTTTGGGGTATCATTTAACACCGTATAATATATGTTCTATATATAACATCAGTATTTATATGTTAGCAGGTTTCATATTAGTACAGAGACAGTAATCCTAACCAATCCCTTTCCCTTAAGTTAGCAAGTAAACTACAGACTATAATCCTCACTGATTGGGGGGGGGAAAAATCCTGCAGATATTTCTTGACGACCCTGCTTTATGTCCTGGTGTTTGTTACCAGCCATTGGCACAATCAAAGAGCTTCATTACAACAGCTGAAACCAGAGTCTCAAAAATGTGGAGTGGTATGTTTGACCTGGTGTTAATTGTACTTGTCAGTGGTATTTAAGTGGCAGAGTGAGGGCAGATGTGTTATAGATAGCTTTCCTGAGCCAAGATTCAGTAGCAAAACAGGATGTGGTTTTCATAAAGGGAATCCCTGTATCTGACAACATCAGCTTCAGATCCTGGAAACCAGCACCCACAAAAATGGACAATACTGGTGTTTACTTTGATGCTGGAAGGCAGCAGTAGATCAGATATTGTGGGGGCTGGGGGGAGGCACCAGCCTGATGGACTTGGCTTTGGAGCAGGAGATCTGAGATGATGCCTTGTTCTTAGCGGGATGTCTTCTGCTGGGAATGGGATCAGCAGCTTCACCATCTCTTGACCTGCTTGGTGACATGTGAGCTCCAGATTGTGTCCTGGAAATATGCAGCTTAAACAGCAAGGCTGTTTCTGATCCTTTTCCTGGAATGTAAGAAAATTCTGCATTAACAAAGGAAAATAAGGTTTTTTTGACGAATGAATCCAGTGTAATCATGGTTGCAATCTTTACTCTCATGCATCTTTTTTCCAAAATGCATCCTCATTACTCTGGTTTCTGAGTGATTCTCTGGGCAGCAGTGTGTAAAAGATGCATCTGGTTCTGAGCTCTTTGTGGGATTTAGCTGATCATATTTCCATGTTTGTGAGACAGTTGAACAGTTTTTGCTTTGTCTTAATGGACATAAACTAGAGTTTCTTTCTTTTTCTCTTTTGTTTCTGCTCTCTCCCTACCCAATTCACAGCAGCTTTATTGTTTTATATTCAGTAAAGTCTGATCAAAGTGTATAAAAAGCGGGAAAATGGCTTTGACCTTTTTACAGGGATGGAGAGATCAACAGCATCAGTGCATCAGTATCTCTAGAGTTAGCTCTTGAGCTGAAGAGAATAAAATTAAACATTCCTATCTCAGAAAGATGAAATTAATATTACTCTGTCAGTATGTGGACTGCTATTACCAGGAGGAAATATAACTATTATTCTCCTCTGGGGTTGTGTGAAAAACAGCACCTGACTACCAGACCTATAATCAAAGTAGAATTAAAGCACGCTCCTATTTTATTTGAACAAGCTTCACAGAGAAATCTGGAAGTTACTGGGCTCCGTGCAGAGGTACCTGGGTTAAGTTCTGTTCTAGGTGTTACTTTGGAGGGTCTTCCTTGCCCATCCACATCTCTGAAATGCAACACACAAGCCAGAAGACTTTGCAGTAAAATGTGGGGCAGGTTCCTGTAGGGGCTGGTCTATTAATCTGCATGTATTAGCAACCCAAAACCAGAGATCAGGGGAATTACAGGGCCTATTACAGGGCCTCATTCGAGGCTGTTCCTGTCAGTTCTCCGTGAATTTGCTGCTGTTGGGACTAATACCAGCTCACATATGAGGGTCTTTCACTGCTGGAGCACTGGCAGTTGAAGCCAAGCTGGGTTAGAAGCTGGTTGCAGTGAGGGGTACAGTTTGCTTGAGCTGCCTGGGTTTCCTTTTAGATTCCTCGTCTAAGATTTTTGCCTTCGTTCTGTAGGCTCCTCTCATATTTTGCAAGTCAATAATAAAGCTTGTAAGAAAAGGTGTATTGGGAGAAGGAACATGCCATCCAAGCCTGGATCTTGTATTGTTTCTGACTCTTCTGTGGTCCCGAAGCAATTGTTGGCCAACAGATAGATTTTGTAGCTGCTCCAGTGTCAAGGCTGACCCATGAAATAATCTAGATCTTTCACTTGGCCTGACTGGGGTTTCAGGGGAGTAGATGTTTACCCTGTGTTTGCTCTGCATCTTATGTATAACTTAAAAGTTCTCCTAGATGCCTTGTGACCACGAGTTTTTTCTGAAAAATGGAACAGGACACCTTTTTGGCTGCCTTTAAACCATGGAAATTTTGTTGAGATTTTTCTGTGAAAGAGGAACAATACAATCTCAACAGAGAAGTTAATTATAGCAATGGAAATTTTTCTTAAAGGCTTTCTGATGTGACGCTGGCATTGCTTTTCAGCAGGATAGAACTCTCAGAAATGCCACTTCTAATGAAAAATGCTTTAGTGGCAAATACTTTCCACAGTGTAATGGTTATTCTTGGGTTTGTCTGTAGCATATTGAACCTCTGTATTTCTTTGTGGGGTTGTGTAACATGGTTTGGCTCTGCCTTTTCACTCTTGCTCAAGTGCAGTGCTGGTCTAGGTGAGGTGGGTGCCAGGGAAGTCATGGGAACTGAATATGGTAATGTTGTACTTAGGCTGTGATTTGTATTGAGCTGCTGTAGGGAGACAATTCTGAACCTTGGGATATTTGCCTCTGCTACCTTGGCCCCTCTGAAATCACATGCCTTATTCTCATCTCTGTCTCAAACTCCATCTAGATTGAGCTACTCCTGATATACCCGAGTTTAAATAGGTGATAATTCTCCTAAGAATTGATCTTGTAGGCTGATTGCCAGGGAAAGACTGCCTTGGATATAAACAACAGGTCTCATCTTACACAGATACAAACATAAAGCTGGGTTCTGGCAGCAGAACACTATTTTTTTTCCTCTATAATGATGATGGTTTTGAGGGGAAGGCAGAAATTTTCATATAGCTGAAGCATCCCATCTGTTCTTACCCCATTCCATCTCTCAACTGTCCAAACAGTACTTTATCTTCTGAATTTGTGACATCAGGCTTTCTGAGTCCCCTCTCTTTTCTGGAAATCTCCACAACTATGAATAAGGAAGGCTCATGCTGGCTGGGGAGGTGTGAAACAAGTGTCCAGGCTGGGACATGGTATCAGATTGCCACTGGCACTAATAAAAGGACTGATAATCTAGTCATGTTTTTGAATACTCAGGCAACTTCTGTGGCTTTAATACAGAGGGTGGGAGGGGAAGGGAGTAGAGAAGGGACTGGCCACAAGTAAGCTCACCTGTAAAATAAAAATTCAAGGGCTTTGTAGGGTCACTGCAATGCTTTCTTTGGGATC
This sequence comes from Pardalotus punctatus, assembly GCA_013400915.1. NCBI lineage: Eukaryota > Metazoa > Chordata > Aves > Passeriformes > Pardalotidae > Pardalotus > Pardalotus punctatus. The sequence continues at coordinate 22,758 of VZTX01011820.1, forward strand.
TTATGGTACAATGAGAATTCAGAGGCTGTGGCCAGAGCTGGCACAACTTCTCCTGTGCTGTGCCTGGCAGGCACCTGCCTTTGCTCCACCAGAGATTGTGAGGTGGTGGGATTCTGCCATTTGGTGCATGACGATTCTAAGTACAAGTGGGATCAAAGGGGGTTAGATACAGTCATGAAGGAGGCTGTTGATCATGCAAACTTTTACTTCATAGGAAATTGTTCAGAAGGAGGTTCTGCACTCAGATGGACCTTTGCTCTTAAGTGCTGGGGCTCCTAAAGTCTGGGTTCTGCTACAGCACTGAGGCAGCCCCTTTTTGGGAATGCTGGGACCTCATCCTCTCCCTTTCTGCTGAGCTTTGGGGGGAAAAAATGGAGTTTATCCATGTCTACAGAATTGTGTCAAGTTCCTACTGCAGGAACAAATTAAGGGTGAATCCACCAGTTGGAGGCCTGTTGTGGCAGAGGCTTCTGTTTACTGCCTGAAAAGTTATAGGCTGAGCAACATGAGTTATGGAGCCTTCTCTAGCACCCATAAATCTTGGAGGAGAATCAGTCTTCAACCGTGTACCCACCCAGGCTAATACCATTTCTTGCAGCTGGAATTAATCATGGCATTAGGCAAACAACGGGGGTTCATTAGGACCAAAGGTGACTTTAATTTAATTGAAATATAACTTGGCAAGTAAAGAGGCGATCCAGTTCACAACACCTAATGGGAGGTCTGGGTTATATATGGAAAAGTTAATGGCCGTAAAAATATCCAAACAACATATTTGTGCACGTGTTCCTGTAAAAGTCTGAGCCAACTACTTTTTAATGGTTTGGGTTTTCAGATGTATATATTCATGTTCTTAAAATAAGAATAAGTCTATAGAAGTGTGCACAGCATAGAAATATGAGGTGGGTGAGGGTGTGAGGGAGAGGACCCTCATGGTCAGGACAGTATCAGTGAAAGCCACCTTCCTCCTTGTGCTGGAGGAGGCTGCTAAACATCTTCTGTCCCCAGAGGGTTTGTCTGTAGAATGGATGCTACAGCCTTGCTCTTAGAGATGGAGGAATAAAGGTTCTTATCTGTTTTTTTGGCATTTTGGGTGAAGGTGCCATACAAATGTAACTGAAACGGATGTTTGGAGTTTTTGGCAGTTCCATGTATTTAGATTTCATACAGCTATATGAGCCCAAGAAATAAATGAAAACCCTTTAAATAATGATATTGGCATTCCCTTGTGAATGACCACCCACATCCCCCAAAATAATCATATTTAAATACCAGTTAAATCAGCCTGTAAATCAGTGTGACAACACAGGTCTTTTAACCTTCCCTCTCTCCTGTAGAACAGGTCCTCCCATTTCTGCATACACACGGCCTCATAAACTGACTCCTACATAAAATATTATTTATATTTTATTAGGTAAATATATGACAGTATGCACACATCGGTGGGCTGTGACTTCATAGGACCAGCCTGCAGAATATGTACTATGTAGCTTTATACCTATTTTATACCCTAGGCTGTTTTTCATAGAGTGGAGGCCATCTATATTTTCATGGGCATGCAATCTGTATATCCAGCAGTGAATTTGAATCTCTACTTTGGAACAGACCATTGGAAATAAAATTATATATCCACAGGTTTTTATCTCCCCCTTCTCACTGGTGTTTTTTCCTTCCCCTAAATGTCTTGTGAAAGAGCTCATCTGATGGGCCATGATGGAATATCATCTTGTAATTGATTTCTCAGGAACTGGACAGTGCTAGTAGTGTGATGACAACATTGTGGAAGCTTGTGAGGTGCTTGATTCTTTAATGCTTGCATTGAGAACCACAGAGTCATTAAGGTTGGAAAAGACCTTCAAAATCATAGAGTCCAACCTTCAGCATAATGCTGTCAGGTTCAGCACCAAACCATCTCCCTAAACACCACCTTAACATCTATGTGGTTTTTGGACACTTCCAGGAACAATGATTCCACCACTTCTGTGGGCACCACTTCCTGTTTCATGCCTGACCACCCTTGCCGTAAAGAAAATTTTCCTAATATCCAGTAGGTGAAAGCAAAGAGTCTTAGGTGATGGTGAGTTTGGAGTGAATAGTGGAAGAATATTTATTCATGGAAACTAAAATAAACTGGAGGGGGGGGAAACAGAAGCAAGATAGAGGACAGGGAAAGAGAAGGGTCATGTAGGAGGTTTTAGCTTGGTGTTATCGCTTTGGGCAGGGCACTTGGGATGCTTCTATGCTGGAAGGGACTGCAAAGAGACGCTTGGAGAGCACGCAAACGGGCGCCGGGTAGGAAAAGAATCCATCTCTTGATGGCTTGGCTGAGATTGCCATATGGTTTTGCTTAGATGGTGCCTCTTGGGGTTTGCTCTGTCTTTCGGTGGCCTGTGTGCCTGTTTCTCATTTCAGCAGTTTCTCTGATGGTTTTATCTCCACGTCCTTTGGGTTTTGGACTGTTGGGGAAAAGACAGCCTTTTCACCAGCTGACTTGAGCCTTCAGCAGGGCTCACCTTGTAGTCAAGCTGGCTTTAAGCATTTCCTTTTCAGTAAAGCTGGTCTCTCAGAAGTTTTGTGAAACCCAGAGTTTGTAAGCAGGAAAAGAAAAATGAGAAAATGCGACAAATGAAAAACTTGCTGCAGACAGGAGATGGTGGGCTTTGAAGCCCCAAGGGGAGGAGAGGGAGTGAATGTTCATAGTGAACCCCTTTCACTATTGCCACAGCAGATGAGAGATAGGCAGTAATTTCTGCTCTTATCTCTAGTTTTAGCACGGAAATGTGTCTGCCAGACACCTCCTCCCTGTGCTGGAGCTGTCTCCAAAGGGATCTCCCCAAAAGGGGGAGCTTTTAGCCCACCATATGGTGTATCCCCCAGTGGCTGGCCTATTTCACTGTGTTGGAGACCCTGTTGGACAAAAGTGTGTTTTGCGCCTTGTAGTTACCCCTAAAACTTGCCCATCCTCTTTGGTATGGGGTAAATGAGGTAAGAAAGCAGCCACGTTTCACCTAGAAAGCCATGGCTTGAGCTCCTTCTTATCAGAGCTCTGACACCCCTTAAGGCTTGGAAGATTTTCCCCCAGAGGAGATTCCTTGTCTTCTGTTACTGCAGGGAAACAGCAGCACAGGGAGGTGAACTGACTTTGAGGTCTCGGTAGGGTCCCGCACGACAGCTCTTCCCACGCCTCCTCCTCCTGACATCTGTTAACATCCCTGTCTGTATGGTGCCTCAAAAGGCCAAAATGCCAGAAGAAGTGTGTTTATTTTTAACTGCTGATGGCATATTTGACCTTCCCCAGTGCTTTTTGGCACCTGGTGTCTTGACTACCTTCACATGTGTGACCCTGCATCTGTGAAGCAAACTTAAAGGACTTGACTTTGGCTGTCAATCAGGGTATGGGAGCCTGATCCTGTCACCTTTGCTGGCCTGGTGCTGCCCAAGCCAGCCCTGCCCTTTTTCCCTGTGCCAGCTGGTGCCTGGCACAGCCCCACTCTGCATCACGCTGACTCCACGCTGCTTCTGTGTTTGGTGTACGGCAGCTGGGTGCAAGCCGAAAAGCCTTTGCAAACCCTCTGTGGTGGGTGTGCTTGATCAGCACTGTGGTGGCCTGGTGCTGGCTTGGTGCCCTTCAGCTTGGCCAACAAGGCAGAGTGAAAGCGAGATGGTTGGTTGTTTTTAGAAATTTCCTTGGGATTAATCGAGGCTGTTCTCAGTCCTACTCTGCTCCAGCAGAGCTCCTTCATGCCTTGCACTGGAGGCGTGGCTCTCATCAGGGGCATTGCTCTGACTCCCTGCAGCCTCCAGGGCTAAACCTCTCTGGCTTTTCGTGCTCCATTGGGCACAGGAGGCTGTGAGAGGCACCACAGCTCCGGCAGGGATGGAGTGAGGAGTGGATTGAATTAGATGCTGAGATGACAAATGTACCCTGGCTCCTCCATTGCTTCACCCTCAGCTTTGGTGCAAGGATGGATGTGACGATTGCAGACTTGTTTGTGTGCAAACCTGGGGGCACTGAAAGGTGTTGAGCTCAACCTCAAGCTCTTGCTCATTTTGGGGGCTGAACGTGTCTGTCGTCACTCCTTTCTCACTCCCCAGCCTGGGCTTGCTACTCACTAAGCAAAGCCAGCAGTGAGGCTGAAAACCAAGGAGTTGATGGTGCTCAATTTGCTTTTCTGGGCTTCTGTGCAAAGTAGCATTTGTCAGAAGGTAAATGAGGTAAACTAGCTCCTAATTAGTCTGCACAAAGGGTCTAATGCTATAAATGTGGAGTGAGCACTATAAATCCAGCTTCAAGCTGGCTGCACGGTAATTTCCCTGTATAGACAAGCCTCAAGTCACAATTCATTATGGCTCTGCTTCATAGACCCTCCGATGTTGTGCTTCCCCTTTGCTGAGGGCAGATTGTCAAGCTGTGACCCTGCCTTAGTTAATTAACCTTCAAATGGGATTTATTTTCCCTTAGTTACTTGTGCATGCACACATTTGGTAATAATGACTGTCCGCTTTCCTCGCACTTGCTAAAAGGGGAGTAAGTCATTTGTTACAGTGTTTTACCAGGGGTAAAAAAATAAAATAAAAAAAAAATCGGGGCCTCAACTTTCATGGAAAATTGATAGCTTTATGCCAGAAAGAGACAGTTCCATCACAGCCACTTCTTCAGCTGTCTGCAAATATTTGAAACCCTGAGATATTTAATGTTTTTCAGATGGCAATAAATCTGCAATAGTGTGGGCTCACTCAAGCTTAGTGAGAGATGAAGTGAGATAGGAGAAAACGCATGAGCCAGCACGGGAGAGGTATTGCTGCTCACACTTCTGCTGATGTCAGGACAGGTTTTCAGGACCTTCCAACATACCAGCTGGCTTCTCTTCGCCAGGGAAAAATATACACAAATGAGAGCTTCCAGTTCATTTCCCATCCAGTTGTGAGCTAAATGTTTGCTTTTTTTGTCTGCTCCCCCCCTTTTTATTATTTTTGCAATCTGACATTAAAAATATGAACCTACAGCTGGGGAAGGAGAAATGTTACTGGCTGAAAGCTTTTTTTAATCTTTTTTTTTTTTTTTTTTTTTTTTTTTGCATCTGTCAAGCCTGAGACATTGCTCGGGGTTTGTTTGTTTAACCTTTTGTTTGCTGTGCAGAACCTTGATGGCAAGTTGCAGAATGTGGTTTGGTTGCAGATGTGTTGGTGTTTTACATTGGTTTGGTTTTTTTTTTTTTTTTTTTTGTGTTTTTTTTTTTTTTTTAAGGAGGAAAATAGTCAGATCATCTCCAGGTGCTTTGCTTGCAGCATTGTGTCTGCCTGGGGTAAGCCTTGGATATCTTTCCCTGTTTCTCTGATACACCTGATGTGCCTGGGAGTTGATCTGTAGGGAGGTACATGGGCTGGGGAAGGCTCTGGGACTGGCAGGGACCTTGAGGGCAGGAATGAAGTCTTATCTGTGGCACATCCATCAGGAATGAGTGCTGAGAAGGGACAGGGGAGGATTCTGTCTGGCTTTCAGGGTGCTGGGGCTGTGCGTGTCTCACAAGCAGAGAGCAGTGTGGTGGCAAGCTGGGGAAATATGGTGAGGTGCAAATGCCTAACTGAGTAAATTGTCATCATCCTCCAGAAATATGGATGGCAAGCTGCAGCAGAGCCTGGTAGCACTGCAGCAGGAAGCCACCTGAGTGTTTTCTTAGTTATTTTCCTTTGGAAGTATAGAGTAAAACAGTTATTGCAGAAAATGCTGCTTTATTTGTTGGGAGGAATCGAAGGGCAGTCTGGTTTTCCAGACACCAGCACCTTTCACAGCAAGTGATGGAGGTGGGTGTGCTGGGAGCAGCCTGGAGTGGCAGAGGGACTGCACTGGATCTCAGTTTGGGTTTCTTGCTTTCAGCCTGCCACGACTAAATCGAGTCCCCCCCTCTGCAGCTGCGATTCACTGATGGGTTTTGTCCAAGTGTCTGTTCGTGAAGTTTTAAAGAGACAGAAACACCTCAACAATTTGATTTTGGCAAACAGCTGTGAGCCAAGTGTGGAACAACAACAACAAAAAAATCCCTGTAAAAATCAGGGAAAATGCCTGCAAATTTCCACACATTTCACAGAGGCGGTGTGGTCTCGGAGGCAGCAGGGTGGTCTGGATGTTTTAGCACTGGTGTAGAAAACAGGCTCTCCTGTGCTCAAATGCCAGCTCCACCACTGATGTGCCATTTCGCCTTGGCAAAGGCACTTGACCTTTCTATGTCTTGGTTCCTCTCCTTTTCCCTTTCCCCCCTTTTTGCCTCAAAAATAAGAATTAGTGGCCCTAAATCTGGGTGGTGGCCAGCGTGGGCCTGGCACAGCCAGGGAAGGTGGGGCAAAGGTGGCTGTGTTCCCAGGTTTCAAGGGAGGCCAGGGACTGGGGATGTTCCAGGAATGAAGAGTGTCTTTGACCTCGGCAGAGGCCCCGATCCTGCAGCACAAGCTGTTAATGCTTAGCTACCTCCCACCTCCCTGCTCTGCTCAAGTATCCCAGGGAAGGGAAGAGGCTTTTCTAGCACCCGGGCAGCCCGGGTTTGGCAAAGCCCGCGCAGCCTCCACACCCTGCTTTTACATATTCATGCCTATCCAAAATGTTCCCTTCTGGGCTGGACTTTCCCAGGCTTCACCTCTGCTCTGCAAGCTCATGAATCATGGGGAAGGAAACTCTTTTGAAAAGGGTGAAATTTTTTTGGGCAGAGCTGCAGCAGCTAAAGTGGCCTAATGCTGTCTGCAAAGGTGGGGTGAAGGGGAAACAGTTGTGGGGAGGTGCAGGGGCTTGTTGGGCTATGGGTTTGGGGAAGAGAGATGAGAAAGCAACCCAGGCATCCTGGCTGTCCCGTTTCCTGCACAGTTGCCTCCCCTGCCTGTCTTCTTACTGACAATCGCAATTTCTCTGCTGTTGAATGAATGGAAAAGCTCCAATAGGAATTGATTCAGGCCCTAAATTTTGAGCTCTCTGAGGACATCCAGAGCCTACTGCCAAGTTCAGCAGAGCTTTGTAAAATGTGCATTTAAGTCACTTTTGCTTTCTTCTCTTCCGGTATTTCAAGAACAGCATCCAAAATTTAGGTGAAATAACCTGGGAGAAACAAGAATAGTTGGTAGCTCAGGTGTGCCAGAGTTGAGGATAAGGTGAATATTTTTTTCTCCTGTTTGTTGTCCTGCTGATGCTCATGGCTTAAAACCTGCAGCTGAGAAGGACCTGCTGTGCTTAGGATTTTATCCTCTTTCTTCCAGTGAGCATCCCTGAGTGGCTGCTGGCAGAGAGCTGCCAGGCCTCTGCACAATTGTAAATCAGAGCCACACTAGGGCAGTTCAAACTTGCATCCAGAGTTGGTTTTGGTGTCACAGAGTCCAAAGGATGTGAGTTGCTGTCTATCTCTCCTCTCTTCTCCTGGGCTTGTACCCACTGCAGTTACTGTAGAACAAACAGGATATGCCAACAGGAGAGGCAACACTGCTCCTTTTTATGAGACCATCAGAAGTGGAAACAGCAACATCATTTAAGGCTTCTGACTTTTCTTAACTTTTATTGGTTTTATTCTGGACTTAATTTTCCCTTCTCCAATTATTCAGCTTAACACAGCCACAAGTCAGGCTGCCTTACCTCAGTGCAAGCTCCTGCCAACTCCACTGAAAAGTGAATAACTGGAGAGCTACCTAGCAGAATAGTCAACGAATGCTCCATGTAGCTCTTTTGGAAACAAGTATTATTTGCTTTCCTAGATCCACCCAAATAATGTTGTTTGTTCTGCATAATTGGCTTAAAAATAACTAACTGTGTATGATCTTAATACTATGAAAATGTACTGTAAGTAACTATGGAAAGTTCTTGCCTGTTGGATTCAGCGTATGAACTGCGTGACTTGAATTTTAATAACAATCTTTGCTCAATAAAAGTGCCTTTCTCTCTGATGAGGAATCCCACATGTCCTTATATTCCAATTAATGCATTTCCTGGAAATTTCCACTTTCTTGTATCTTGCTTGTTCTAAGGCAGTTAAGCTGAAAGCAATAATGAAGAATTTTGTTGTAAGATGATGTTTTTACAGGCTGTAGCCATAATGCTTTTCCTGACATTTTATGATATATAATTAATAGCAATGGGAACCAAAAAACTTTTGCCAAGGATTGAAATGATTCTAATATGTTTTGTAGCATGTTGTCCGTGCTTTTTATCCTTTCTCTTATTTCTTTATATCCAGGTCCAACAAAGCACTTAAAGAAAGCACTATGAGAATTCTTTGACAACCCATTTCCCCCTTGCTTTCCCCTAACCCCTGTTTGGAAACCGAAGCCTTTGTCAAAAAGGAAATTTTTAACAGAAAATTCCTGCTTTCCCTGTGTTTTCTGCAGGAAGTGATTCCTCCCAGCAGCACTTTTAGACACAAAAATGGGACATGGTGCTGGGAGAGGTGTGGGCTTTGGGCCAAGGCACCCCTGGGTGCAGAGCAGTCTCCAGTAGGTAGGAATTGGGGATCTGGTTCTCCTGCAAGCCTTGGTCTGGACTGTTCATGGTCTTCTGGAGAGTGGTGCTTTGACGTCTGACTTGCCCCACTCTTTATAGCAGCCTTGAATTCCATCAGGAGGTGTTTGCACCTCATCTTTGCCACACCTGACACCAGTCAGCAGCAGAAGTATCTGAATGCATGTGACATCTTTCCATTTCCCTTGGGTGTAGGGAAACCCTGCTATCTAGCAAGCTTTATAGGCTCTTTGCCTGCTTTTTGCCTGAGAGTTAGGGGTTTTTTAATTCCTTTAAGCTACCAGGGCCCTCTTTCTGGAGAGGAGCACGAAATGCCAATGCCACTTAAGATGGAAAATACATGGTTTTGATCTAGGCATTTAAAGGAGAGCCTGAGCACTGCTCAAGGAACAAGAACCTTATACTGGAGAGGAAAAGAGTTTCCACTGAAAGCCTGTCCCACTGTGCTGAACAGCCCCTTCACCGTGTCATGGAGCTGCAGCACTCCAGGGACATTCTCCACGTTATAAACGGACTTCGTGGCCTCTTGTGTGCATCCAAGTGAAGCACAGGCAGGGCCGAATGCATATTTTAACAACTTTAAATTAACATACCATAGCTGCTTGAGTGTTATGACAATGTTCTGTGATCACAGGTCTCAAGGGACATTTAATGCTTTGGAACAAACCAGTCTCTGGCCTGAAGTGTCTCAGGTTAGCTGGGGTTGCACCATTGATTGATTTGACCCTGTGAGTTCAGTGGCTCCAGCAGGCTGTTTGCAAGAGTCAAACTCTGGCAAATGATCGACTCTGAGCTCAGTTGGAAAAGCTTGTGAAATGAAATCACAGTGCTTTGCCCATTAGGCTTGGGATGAAAAGCGAGCCTGAGAGCTGCCAGTGGCTCATATTTCATGTGCAGAGATTTACTTGTATTAGTTAAGATTGCGATGAGTTTGAGAAAGAGAGAGGGAGACAATTTGTAAGCCAACACAGAAATAATACTTCCCTATAGTAAGTGTATAATGAGAACTGGTGCTTTTATTGGATGGAATAAGTTCAGATTGTTTTTAAGATATACATGTTTTGAACAGCGAACTGTATCACTTGTGATTGACCTCCTGTGTTATTTTTACATCACTTCTTACTTCTCTACATCCTGAGTTTGCTTCTGAGACTTTTGTTCCTATTCCTCTGCTCTTTTCCTTTCACACCTCTTCCCCTAATCTTTCCTGCTCCGGCTTTGGAAGCCTGTTTGCTTTTAATGGACATCTAATATTTCTCATCGAGAGTGCACACTTTGCACTAAGCAGGTCTCTAGATGTGATTACAGCACATGCAAGCAAACTTGAGCTAGTTTTAATCAGAAAGCAACATAACCATGGCATCAAAGAGCCCTGCAGGGCTTTGCTTATGCTGTGGTTTGCAGCAGATGCATTGACCACTGCTGCAGTATCCTTCATTGCCTTGTGCTTGCTGTGGTAGCTCAGGTCATCTGGCAATTAGAGCTGGTAGAAAGAGCAAATTCATCTGCAATGCTGAGTCTGGCAGAGTCCCCACCACAGTTGCATGCCACAGTCCTGCCTAGCTGCTGACAGATTTCCCTGTAGCTTGAAGATTTGGCTCTTGAATCTGATGGTTGAGGTCAAGAACTTAATTAAACTTTGGATAGAAGAAGGCTGCCCATCTACTGGATCCCTTCCAGAGCAAGTGAGCTCTCTCACAGTAAGCAAGGGAGGCTATTTCGACTGATTTAATATTCCTTGGCTTTGGATGTTACTTCCTCTTTGGTATGGGATTTTATTTTTTCCATGCTTTGCATTTGGTGACCAGAGCAAGATACAGATCCTGCTAGTTTCTGTGGAAAATGGTAGATGTGCTTCAAAGCAGGGAGGGCAGCTGTTGGGTTTGGGCACATGATTTCAGACCCATTTGAGAAATCAGGGCTTGGGTGCTTAATTTGGACTTCAAGGGGCCTGATTTTTGGAATAAACTGAGGATCTATCTGTCTTCTGAACATCTTCTAATGCTCCCTACAAAGCACCCTCCAGTATAGTTGACCCTCACCAAGCAGCAGGAATGAGGATTCAGTACAGTTTATTATTTACCTGTGCTTCCATTTGTCTCAGAATTGATGGGGGAGACCAGTCTGAGCAGGAAAAACCCAACCAACAGATTAGTCCTGCCCTAACTCCCACATTAGTTCTGATCTCTCTTCCCCAACTCGCTGTGGGCAAGCAGGAGTGGCTAGGGAGTATTGGAGTCTATGAACAAATGTAGTGGTCCAGAGGTTACACTGAATTTTAGAGTAAGAGACAGAGTTAAGAGAAAGCAAGAAGTTTATATATATATTTATATATGTACATACATATATATATATATATGTATGTATGTTTATATATATAAACTTTTTATAATTCCACTTCTGCTTGTCCTGTGTGGAAGTACTCATCCGTACCTATAGTGGATATGCTGGTGGTATACTTGTGGATGGAGCATTAAGAGATCAGAAAATTCCTCAAATCTAATTTACAGCAGGACTAGGTACCAAACTGGTTTTAAAGAGGGTTGCATTGAAACTGTTGAAAAGCTGTTGAATAGCTTCTGACAGAAAACTGGGATTTCAACCAAGAGGATTTGGTTCCCTTGAGTAATTTCTGTTTTTCATCAGGCCCTGATCATACAATCTAGCTCTCCACATACCTCCATTGTTCACCAAACTAGGCAGGCATGGAATATTTTTTGCCCCAATACCTTTTGCCAAAATTTCTGTTTATATATATATATACACACACATATAAAAGGAAAGCTGTTTATTATTTTTACCAGCTCTCCCTTTTCTCCCTTTGTGTGCATAAAGCCTCTATAACACACCATGTTCAGGTAGGATATCTCTAGGTGGGCTCACTGCTGTGCTGAATAACCATGGAAAGTGAGAGGAAAGCAGTGGTGTCCCTCTTGCAGCATAACTCTGTGCCCCTCCAAGGGTTTGGAGAGCAATAAAGAAGCAATCAGCTACAAGAGGAAGAGGGCAGGAGAAATGAGAATAGTGGGGGTAGAGTTTGCTTTTGATGGTGACTGTGGCAGCAAAGCTGTGTACTGCCAGATCTGCTGGGAAGTTTCTTCCCATGGGTGAAGGAAATGTGGAATGAAACTCCCTTCAGGGACCAGAGCTGCTGTTCCCAGCATGAGGGACCAGGGTGTTCCAAGGCAGAGAATGGGGTCCCTTATCTTTGGGTCGCACTTGTATCCATGTGGTTCCTGAGCAGTTCATATCCCACTGCTTGAGTTGCTTCCTGGGCTGGGGGGAATATCCTCTGCTCCGTTGGAATCTAGAGGTAGGGTGGGTCTGTGAGAACATTCCTGTGTTTTTTAGGTTTAAATCTTCATTAGAAATCTGTTTCACAAACATCTCTCGCAGGCTGTTTTCAGATGAAGATCCTGCCAGGGTTTCATGGTGCAGGTCACTCCAAACCTGGTGATGTTACCCTTGTCCCTGCCCCTCACTTTCCAAATGTTTTTTTCGTTTGTTTCATCATGACTTTTGAACTGCCCCTGTTTTAAGACCGAAATGAGAGAGATAAAATGTTTTTAATTTTAATTAAAACAAAGTTTATTTTATTTCATTAGCCAGCCATGTTATTTCAGGGCTTGACAGTAAAGTTATATGTTACCCTGTGGGTACTTCTAATTGTGTTACGAGGTTTCTAGTTCATTCTGTCCAGAGCAGTTTGACTCCTGTGCTGAGCTCCATCCTCCTGCAGCCTTGAACCAGCACAGCTAATGAAAAACACTCCAGTAATAACAGGGGGCTCTCAAGGGCTCCAGATAATTGGGGAAAGGTACTATTAATTTTACTGGAAGGCAAGCTGGCCAAGCTCTGAGAGCCTACTGCTAAAGATACCAAGAAATAGGGCCTGATCACTTTGGAGGAAAGATAAGAATGTGGAAGCTGGTCAAAGTAAACCTACAGACCTAGAGAAAACATTCTGTCAGTAAATGTCAATGTAGGGACATGTCAGACTGAGGCAGCCCTTGGTCTAGTGAACTCCTGAGTGAGGCAGGAGATGAGATCCTCTCCTGCCATGCTGTTGGGATATGCATTCCCAGTGGTGCAGCTTCTGAGAGACCAGTGGGGAAAATATCAAGCTCAGGGTGGAAATTGGGACTGTCAAGTTTTCCTTTTTTCACCTCCTCTATTCAAGTTCCTACTCTGTCCTGGGACTATTTTTGGGCCAGTCCTGCACAGCTGGTCCCTCTTCTGTCTCTGACAGCATTGGCACAATATACTTGGAAAAGAGAGATAGGAAACCAAGAGGAGGCTGCTGGAGGTCATGCTCCCTGCACACAAAGCCTTTTCCCGTTCATTAGGAGTTACAAATTTGCTTAAATCCCAATCGTAAATCCTGGTATCTTGTGCAGTGCGAACCCAGGGTGGCTGTAAAACGCTTTTGCAGGGGAACCTGAATAGAGAATTACACCGATTTAGAGGTGTTTTGTCTGCTGTCCCTGGTATAGCAGCAGTCACTGCTGCTGAAGTTCTGGTGCCTGGAATTTATTTGCTCCAGCAGAGAAGGTGCAAAGGGAGAGGTGTGACAGTTTAATTCTTCTCTTGTGTTCCTTGCACAGTTATAATGTTTTCAAGAAAATATTTAATAGGGTTTTAAAGCTAAATGAATCATGTGTGAAATGGAAGGGTGTTTTGAGGATAGCTGGTAAAGCAGGACAGAGGAGGTTCATGTTCCCTTACTTTGTCCCAGGGATCAGGACTACAGAAGGCAGATCAGAGCCTAATTTCCAGTGGCCCAGCCAAGTACCTCTGACTCAGTGGGTCAAATCATTGTTTCTTTTCTGTCTTACTTGGTGGTGCATGGGGAGGTGTTATCTCAAGTAGTGCATTACCTTGGGTAGTGCATCAGCTGTCCTGCTAATTTTCGTCCTTGTTTCTCTTGTTGGTTGGCATTGTAGACTTACATAATTTTGTAAAAATATGAAATTCTTTTAAGTTGTTTGATCCAGTTTGGATTTCAAACCGGATTGCACTGTACTTAACCTTCAGTATGTTATTGTTTTAGTAGTTTTGTCCAATATGAATAACACCTTATACCATAACATCCTCAGTGGATGTAGAAAGAAGTTCCAGAAAGAACTGGAAAGGGTTCCAGGAAAGTCAAGCTCTATGGCTTGTTTGATTTTTCTGTTTAGCCTTTTAAAGTAGCCAGAGAAGGGGGAATAAAAACATTACAAAGGATACATTGCTGGATAAAAGATATTCCATTACAAACCCTGTCAACATTAATAACTTGCATCTCTTCAACAGTGCTCTGAGCTGTCAATAAGAAGCAGGAGCGAACCACGATTAAAACTGATCTGTCAGAAAGCAGATTGTATCAGAAAGATAATAGAATCAATTTAATTTATGATGAGGAGATTTCACAACAGACAATGAGACAATACTGAAAACCACAGTCCAATGTAATCCCTTTGAAGAAACGTTGTACTTATTACAGCTGTGATTGCAAATGTTTGGTTTAAAAGTCTATGTTGCAGTCTGGAGGAAAAAACCCAGGCTATTTATGGTCTCCAGTTTTTAAAGATGGGAGCTAAAGAAAATAAGCCCGGAGAAATATGAGCTGAAGCTTAATATTTCCGTCTTCATTTAAGAAGGGGTGGTTAGAAAATAGACATGCCAGCCTGAGGGAAATTTGGATGTGTCAACATTTTGTTGGGTTTTTAAAATTTTCGGTTCCTGGTTAAGATTAAAAAGCCAAAATAACCTGTTTCCAGGGAGTAAGAAGTTTTGATTTAATAGCATCAAAATATTTAACTCTGTAATTCTCTTCACAAAGTTAACTGCTTCAAAACAAATCTCATTTGCAATGACCATTTTGACTTGGAAAAGGATGATTTTTAACTCTGCTTGGTCCAGGACGCTTCACTTTCAACTGGAAAGTGCAACATTGTTTTCTAAAAGGATGATTTCCATTTCATAGCTCTCCTTTCCTAGAATTTGACTTTTCCCTCGTTTGGGGAATAGGAGGAGGAAGAGGTCACCTGGATTAAACAATAGTTTATGGTGAAGGAGAGGAAAGAAAAGAGAACTTGCAATGTAAAGTTAAAACTATATCTGTACTCCCATTTAAATTTTTGTAGCAGTTAATGCGCATGAAGCGGCCAATCTCCCATAGTTTGAGATCTCCCCTCATTACTCCTCATAATCTTGATCTTCCTTTCCCAGTCCATGACACTGGATAGGGCACACAGCTGGGCCGCCTTTGGAGTGGGATCAAGTTCACATTGCCCAGTGTGATTGGGAAGGTCTGTGACTCATTTTTGTTAGTCCTGGTCTTGCCTTCATAAACCTGAGCTGAGAAGGACTCACAGGGTGAACATGGCAATATAGTCATCCTCTTCTCATTCCTGAGCCACAACAAGTGAGGAACAACCAAAGCAGGCTTCGATGTGCCTGTTCTTTTGCTCAACCTGCATCATCCTGCTCAGCAGAGGACAAATATCCCCTTTGCTGTGTCTGAGTGGGGCCCCTGAGTTCTCAAACAGCCCAATACCGACTTTGAAGCCTACCTGTGCCAGAACTGCCCTCCCACAAAGGGGAAGGGGCTGGGTGCTGCTGAGAACTGTGGAAAGGGCTGTTCCTATGCCTGCACACCTGGAGGCAGGGGGTTAAAACAGCAGCTTGTGGGGATGGGGTTTTGGTTTTGCTCTGGCTGGCACCATGACCTAAGGAAGCCCGAACCTGTGGTTTAGAGAGCAAGGGGATAGAGGCCTGGAGCTGTCCTTCCCATTGCTGCTATGAGAAGCCCTGCTGGCTGTTTTGGAGCAGGTGCTGTGTGTGTGGGAGGCATTGCTTCCTCCCCTTCCTCCTCCACCCTCTCTCATCACCGCAAAGGGACCTGTGCTCCACCTGAATTGAACTTCCTCCAGTGGCTCCAGATGTGCTTGAGGAGTCTCTCTCTTCACCACCCCATCCTCTTTTTGCTGGAAATTTCTGCCGTCAGTGCTACTGGATGTGGAAATCTGTGGCTACAATCAAACTGAGAGGTGGGAGTGCCCAGGACAGAAATCAGAGGGGGAAAATTGTGCCTTCTCCCTCACCGCTGTGTTGCTTACAAATCAAAATAAGCAACCTGAATTGAAACTGTGCTTTTAAAGGGATAAATCCCTTGGTTCCTTCTTGCCTGTGCTGGTGCCTGCCAGGCTGTGTGTGGGCACCATCCGCAATGCACTTAGCACTGACTCCCCTCCGGCTTAATGACAAGTTCTCACTTTGTTTGTTGTTGTTTGTTTTGTTTTGTTTTTTCTCCTTCCAGCCAAGCTGACATTTAATTCTGCCTTAGCCAGTTAAATATAACCCTGAAACCTGTGGGTGAGAAAATGTGGCTCTCTGTCACGCTCATTTCAGAGGAGCCAATTAGCAATGGTGATCCTTGGGACTTGGCAGCCTCTTCCCGGGCACCTGGCAGCCTTGGCCCTGCCTGTCATTCTTGGGATAATGTGCTAGGAAATGGTCTTGTGGTTTACTAAGAAAAGCAAAACAAACTCCCTCTTCCCCGCCTTTGCAACCCAACAACCTGTGGGCATAATTGATTTGCAAGATTTGCAGTCAGGATGTGGCTTTGTTGCTGATGAAACTGGTGAATAGCCTGCTCCTTGCTGGCTCTTTGCCTGATTCCCCTTGGTCCAGCAATTTTCCATATCCAAAGGCATCCAGTTTGGAGGTGCTGATGGGGCGTAGCTCCCCCTTCTACCTCACCTCTTCTTTTATCACCTTAATTCCCCTTCCCTCTTTCCCAGCTGCAGTACTGGTACTGTGCCTCCCATCCCTCTGACCCCTTTACCAGGGACTGCTGCTCTCCCAGGTGCAAACACACCACGCACTGTGCTGGGTCAGTCCACGGTGTGTCCAACCCAGTGTTGTGTGTGGGTCTGCTTGCCTGAAGTTGGGAAAAATGAGAAGTGTCTAGAGTGATTCTTCTCCTGCCACTTCCTTTATGCTGGAACTTTAGCAGTGTGGTGGGGTGGAATCAGCAATGGGCCTGGCATTGAATTTGTCTTGTTCTCTTTGTATTTTTTTACTATTTTAACTCAAGTCTGAGAAGGTTTTTGGTCTCCACAATGCCCTAGTAAAGACTTCTGCTGCTGCTGTCCATTTTTCTGATTTCTTCAGTAGTGACTCTTTTCTTGAAGTACTGTGAGAAACTGGTTGATTTTGTCCCCAGTGTCCTGTGTGGTTTGTCCTCTCTTTGCACGGAAAACATCAGAAACTGTGTCAGTGCAAATGTTCTTTTCTGAGTTTGCAGGTAATGGGATCACAAAAAAAAAAAAGGGGCAGGAAAGCTGGGCTAGTTTAAGGCATTTATGGCTGGTTTATGCAGGTCCCTGCTGTGTCTGAGCCAGGGCTCTCTCTCCTTCCCAGATATGCTCCTCCCTAACTCCCTTATGCTTTTAGAACCTGCATTTTCATTTGCAGTTTCCTACTTCTGGCTTGATTCCTGCCCTCTCCCCCTTCTGCCAAGCTGATTATGGCGCAAGGTGAACCTCCAGGGTGGAGGACACCTGTGTTGTCCATTAGGTGCTGGTGAATGGGGACAGCTGGGGCTGCCATCGACCCTCTGACCCGTGTGCAGTTGGCTCCTGGTGGGAGCAAGCCCTGGTGATCACAGAGCAGGCAACACAATGGCAATCCAGCAAACAGATGAACATATGAAATTCATAAAAAAGCAGAGGTGATTCCCTGTCTGCTGCAGCAGGAATCTAGGATTAACTCTGTGCTGGTCTCTGGGGTTTGTTTAGCTGCTGTCTGTTATCACTTCTTGTCTGGCAGTCCTGTGTGCTGCCACGTAACCTCTGTTCTTGTATCTTATTGGTACCTGGCTGTGGAGTGGTGTTATCCAAAATCCACTGCAGGTGAGGGAGATGGAGAGGCTGCCTGAAACCACCTGGACACACGGTGCCCATGGGCATATATTGGTGTGGAGACAGAGTGATGGTTTTTGAAGGCTCTCGGAACCCATCTCCTGTTTTCAGCGTGTGTCTGGGGAATGGCCCAGCTTTGGTTTTCTGACTTAAAATGGAGCATGATGGATATCTTGTGCGTGGTGCTTAGACATCATCATCACTTCTGTGTTTTACATTTGGCTGAGGATTATCTTCAAAACATTTGCAGCAGAATAGCTCCTCAAAACAATGTTTCCTCTTAGTGTTGAGACTTATTTTCCTTTTGCTCCTTTGATTTTTATCTTCTCCACATTCTCTGTACGTCACCCTAACAAGTTGTGGAGGCTGGACAGTGTCCATATCACATCAATACTAAATTTCATTATATACAAACATCAATCTGGCTCTGTGCTGCCTTTTTAAACTGTCATCCAACCTGGTGGTATTCAGTTTCTGTTTAGGTCTGACCGTGGAAAAGCATCGGTTCAAAGCTTGTTCCCCATAATGTTCAGATCAAAACAGATCCTCTGTGTGTTTATAATAAAAATATATTTTCACCAGCTCTTGGGAGCATTGACATTTTCATCAAGGCAATTTTCTATGGCCCCAATCCATCACAGCACACGAGCTGTTCCATTGGTTCCAATACGACTACTCATTGCTTAAAGTAAATTGTTTGCTTAAAAGCTTGCTGGATCAGGGCCTATACGCGAGAAAAGATTGCTGATTAGAAAGCACATTGGTTTCTGTTGTGGGATTTGATGGCAAATTAAGGACACTAGGAGGATTCCAAGATTAATACCTCTGTATTTTGGGAAAGAAATATTTTAATACTCTCACATTATCGAGTCCCTGTAATAAACAGAGATTATGCAAATGGGACACTAAACACCAAATCCCAGACATTAATGGGGTTCAGTGAGAGCAAACTAAAGGCAGAATTAATCTCTGAGAGAACTAAATGGCTATTTTCATGCTTATGAACTTAACATACTTTCAACTCCACCTTAATGAAAGACACACTCGGCTCACTGTTAAAAGAGGCACTTAAAAGGTATTAGAGGCATAAGTCCAGCTGTTACAAACTCCAATAAATTTGGATTAGGTCTCCACTGTTTGAGTTGCGTGTGTGGGTGCCTGACCTCAAAGCAAGTTGTTGGTTTTTTAACTTATTGATATATAGCATTACATCAGGTTAATTATGCCTTGCTGTATTTCATGTCGTCTCAGTGCAAACCCGTGTGCATCGTGCCACGGTGCTGGAGAGCAGGGATTCGGAAGCCCTTGGAGGGCTGGGGTGTGCTGGCCACCCGCCCACCACCAGCCCTCCCTGGAGATGGATGCTTTGCAGAGGCGGCTGCTTGGTTTTGCAGTACCCAACTGGCTCCCTGCCCTCCCTTCTCCACCCCACCCCATCCCATATTTTCATTCCCTGGCGTAGCTTCCCTTCACCTTGCTTGATAACAGAGCATATTTGAAATTTTTTTTCTGGAGCAAAATGCCTGACGTCATAGGGCAGAATTAAGAGTTTGAATTGATGGGGCTGTGTGAATTTTGTTTCAAGTAATTTGGATCAAGTATTTGGTCCTTGTGCTGTTTTGCTATGAATTCCTGGCCACCCATGAAAGGGATCATGCATGGGTAGAGCACATTCAGATTTATGGCTGCATCTGTGTAGATGGGTCTAGATAACAGCAAACCTTTTGCTCTGAAGGCACTGCAGCCGCCATGACAAAAGAGATGGCTTAAAATTGCATTTCCATTTAAAGTAACACCAAGCAGCCAGCCCAGCCATGTGAGGGAAATATAAAGCTCTGCAATAGGGAGCGAATGAGGAGAGGGGGGAAAAAAACCTGGGTAGCAAGTAACTAAAATAGATGAAGTGGAACAGTTGGAAATCCCAACTTGAGTGACAAGGGAGAAAGAAGAGATCCAAAGTCAGCAGCAGATGACTCCGATCTCACATCCCATCTCTCTCCCCCCTCCCTTGCCACTGTTGCCGCCACTTTCCCAGCGAAGGGAAGAAAAAAACAGAACGCCTTTTCCAGATTGGGGGCTGAGCGGCCTCACATGTTGACACAGCAATAATTTTTAATGAGAAATTTTTAGTATTTGTGTGGGAGAAGTTAGCGTTGTGTACACAGATGCCTCTCTGACCACCACACTGTGGTCCGGACTCGGCCACATCCCCCTCTGGCACAGCCCGCGGGGTCCCAAGGCAGATTCCTTTCAGGCGAAGGGAAACATTTAGGCTTGCTCACCTTTGAACTGCATGCGATGGTGTTTACCTTGGCAAGACAAAGTGGCAGTTTTACAGATATTAAAAACAGTCCTGAGGGGAATCTGGAGGCCTTCCTATATTTTAATCACCCAATTTAGCCAGCCTGAGGACTTGGCTGGAGGGAAAACGTGTGGCAAATCTTGTTTTGTTTTTTTTTATCTTTTAAAAAGGAGATTTAATAGAAAAATAGGCCAGTGCTGAAACGAGAAGGGAGAAAAATAATGTGCATTTTATTTTTTATTCCCTTCCCTCAGAAAAAAAAAAGGAGTGGGAATTCTCATATTAATCCATAGCACCTCCACGCTCCATATGGTTTCTTTTTCGGCATTTCCTGCTGGGCTGTGCTCTACCTCAGCTAACCCCACTCCCCTTGCCCTCCCCTGGTGCGTTCCTCTTCTAATTTGATTTCTACCTGTCAGGAAAGATGGGTGCAAATGGGTTTTGCCTACATCTTGAGGCAAGATATCCCCTTCTTGGCAGCACTCCCTCTGGTGTGCATGATTAAAAAGAAAATTGGGTTTTTGTGGGGTAAGAGATTCAAAGGAGTCATGAGTGATGTCTGGAGTTATGCTGAGGTCAGGACCTTGCTTATTGATTTTCTAACACAGCAGAACCATGTACAAAAGGAAGAGACCTCCTTGCCTCCCCCTGATCCAAGATACTCCTCCAGCTTGTAAAATAAAAAAAAAAAAGTTAAAAAAAAGCTTAAAAAAGGCAAAAAAAAAAAAAAAATCTGGCTGCAAGCAGTCAGGCTTCAACCGGCCTGTCAGACAGCTCTCTGCAGGAACACAATCCATGTTGATTTTACAGAGAAGGTTGTTATCCACATTTCACCACTGATTTATTGTTTTTTAACCAGCTCCTTATGCTAGACTTTTTTTTTTTTTTTTTTAAAAAAAAAAGGTCCTTTTGCACTTTGCGAGCGAGGGGATTCACTGGTGGTGGGATGGAGATGCTGGTGCCCTGCTCCTGCCAAGCTGGGCAGAGTGGGGGTAGAGCTCCCATCTTCCAGCCCCTGCTACCAGCCACCTGTGATGCTCTCCTTAATATTTGTCAGGATAAATTCCATGGCTAATGCCCAGTAACACGCCCTTGAATCTGCCCTGCCCCTGGGATACCATGGGGCAGCCTGGCTTTGAGATGTTGAGACTCTCTTCAGTTGCTTGAAGAGCACGATGGGTATGTTGGAGACAGGTCTGAGGAAGCCCTGCAGAATGAAAGTGGCCAAACGCGTCCTGTCGCCTACATCTGCAGAATTCATTAGCCGAGCTTGATTGGCCTTTGTTAAACAAAGATGGGATAAGGTTTCATACTTTTTCTGTGGGAGTCAAGCTAGAGTTTCAGGCTGATGATTTAGTCAGGTGTAAGCATGAAGTTTCCAATTTAGAGAAATAAATCTAAAGTGATTTTATTATCCTCTGTTTTACCCTGACACCCTGCTTCACCCCGACTCCCTGTCAGAGCACGCATGACGTGTTTATACAGGCTGCGCTGTAATCGACTGGCAGCCAATATAACACGAGACGCAAAATGCATCTTCTGCCTAACACAGGCTTTGGTAGCTTCTATATTTCATCATCTTCCTGCTCCTCTGCCGGCAGCTCTTCCTTTCTCTGAATCTCTTGCATTCTGCCTGGCAAGAATTGTGTGCCCCGGCTCCATGGAAAGAGTTGTCAGTGTGCCGAGACACAAAGTTTTGGATCTCCTTGTGTAGCCACAACTTTGTTTTGCTTCATTCCATGCATCTTCCAGGGAGATCCTTGGATCAGACTAGGCATCCTGCGGCTGGAGTAATTTTAACAAATGTGTGTGCTTGAAACACCCAAAAAAATATTTTTTTTAGTGGCAATTGGTAAACTTTAAATAGAGAATTTCTTGTTTACTTGTTTTCTGCATTAGGAGCAAATATTCTATGAAAACTCTATGCTAAGATTTTGACAGTATACTCATGAAAAAGAGTTATGTGATTAAATTGGCTGAAAATACCTGTTTTCATGAGTTACTTAAAGAGCAAGCAATATCAAAGTACAGATAGCGATGCTGGGGGTAAGAAAGCAAACTGCTTTGGCCAGGTTCTCTGATCCTGTTGATTAGGACTCTGTGCAATTCAGTTATTAGTTAGAACATAAGGACATGAAATACAATAGGTCAAATTCATTTCTTCGTCTCAGATATATCCCTGTTGACTTCACTGAAGTTCCTTTAATGATGAATTTGTCCCGCTGGCTCAAAGATAAAAAGAGAAGTTATTTTTGTTTAATATTTCAACAAGGGGAAGAGGTTAGCGAGGGAATTCGGTTTGCACAAGTTGTGTTTTTCCATGGAGTTTAGCAAGGGCAGCCACCACCTAGCCAGCTCTGTTGTATATTTGTCTTTTTGAGGGCTGAGTGCTTTCTCTATGGACTCTCCCAAAACCTTGCGAGGCAATTTTTGCCAGATGCAACCCACAAAGGACACTTGCAGCCACGGTTTGTTTGTGTTCCTGTTGGGAGCTGCCCTCCTTCAGGTGCCTGCTGATCTGATTTCATCTGTGGGAAGGATTTGGGAGGCAGAGCTGTGTCTGTCTGTTGTCCCTGGCACCGCAGCAACTGAGTGCCACCACCTGGTGCTCCCAGCAACGTGTCTAACCCTGGTCCCATGGTGGCTGAGCTTTGCCTGGGTGAGTCTCTTGTTGCTGGGCTTGTGTTTGCCTTAGTGCACAGTTTTGACCAGCGCGATGCCCTTTGGCTTTCCCATACTTTTCTCTTGTGTCTTAGAAGGACTGAGTTCAGTTTTTTTCCACCTCCATCAAGCTCTTCTGGCTGAGGGCAGAACAGTGAGAGAGGCCAGGACTCCCCAAAACGTGGGAACGCCTTTGGAGACTGCGTGAGGCGAAAGCAGCTCCAGCCAGGCTGCTTCCTCCTGTATCTGGATTGTGTGGAAGAACAGGATTCCATATTCCCTGTTCAAGCCAGACCAGGATTCTGCATATATGACAGGCAGATAACTGAGGAGGCTTGGCTTTCTTGTGGGACCAAATTCTGGGTGAACTTGGTGATGTGAGAATCCCTCCTCTGCACTCTCTGGAGCAGACAAGTTGTGCTGCGGTGTTTGGTGGTTGCGATGTGTCTACACGGCTGTTGAGCAGCGTGGGTTGAGTTTATGGATGTTGGACAGGTATTCACAGAGAGTTGTTTCACCGCCTCATTCTTGCTCCAGAGAAAATGGCCCCTTGCCCAGGCAAGAAGTCAAAAAGCTTCACTGGTCACTCTCCTGGAGTTCGAGGTACCTGGCAGGGTTCTCCAAGCCTTGGCGAAGAGTAGCCTCTCTGCTGTGAGCAGCATTGCTTTCAAACCTGGGAGGAAAATGTTTTTCCGAAAGAGAAGGAAACCTTTCCCGTGCTCTATTCATCCTTGTATCCCTGGGTGCTTTCCAGAGTAATTCAAAACTATTGCAACTTAACAGATGGAAACACCAAGCAGTGCAGTGTGTGGTTTGGCAAACTTCTCTATTTAAAATAACTTTTAGGGAGACCCCAACTTTCTTGAAGGAAAAAGGACCTTTAAATAGTAACATTTCTGGAAGAGAACTGCCATTTTTTGAGATGCTACCCTGCATGTGGTTAGTGACACAGCAGCGCTGCTTTATTTCTCTCTTGGTCCACTGTCCCTTGAGTTGGCCCTCCTGATGTATTGTCCATGATTACCTCTGAGAAAGCTCTCAGTGGTGAGGAAACTGGGAGAAATTTTCTTAGGAGACTAACCTTAGGTCTTGGCTGTGCTTGCATTTACCCATGATGAAAGCTGCTGTTCATCCCATGGTTCCTGTAATGTGTGGAAATCTGGATGTAGGATGAGGGTCTTTGAGAATGGGATTTGGATGTGCCCAGGCACTATTCCTTGATACAAGGATTGGCAACCATTCCTGGATTTCCTAGCTGTGTGGGCCCTATGGCTGTCTCTGCCTAGGACAGAAGGCTTTTGGGACAGAAAGCCAGAGAAAAGCCCAGAGAAAACAGATGTGAGGGGTTGAATGAAAACCTAGATGTTAAAACCTTGATGTAGCCACATGGCTGTGAGGGAGAGGGCAAAGGTAGAAGCTGGCAGCATGTTCATGTGGTGCTCCCCTGCACTGACCCAGTGTCACTGCCTCAGCATCTCCTGCTGTCCTGCTTCCTCCTGCCTTACCCAGTGGCCCTCATGCCAGCATGTCCCTGCTGCCACTCAAGTGGACGAGCATCGGCCTGGGAGACCACACGTGAACTTCTTGTGAGGTACAGATGTTACAGAGTCAAAGCCTGGCCACCCTTGGTCTAGTAGGGACTTGGGTTTCCAGTGCCCCGGAGAAGCAGGAAGTGCAGGAGACATGGATATCATGAGAAAAGAATCGATAGTCCCCCCTCAGCCTGACCAAATATTGATTTTGCCATTCGGTTCGTATCATTTTTCACCGCCTCGCCAGCCCTCGGGGTGGGAGCTCCTGCTCGCAGCCCCACCAAGGGTGTTTTGGGAAGGGAGGGAGGCAGAGGGACCAGACCTCTCACCGGGCGGGATGAGGACAAGGATCAGTCACCTTCTAAACTGACCCTGGCTGGGGGGCTGGCAGTGGTGGGAGGGGAGCTTTTGTCATGACTTCTCCCCAAAACCTCCACCACCGTCCCATTGCTAATGCTATTGAGAGAGCTTACGTTGGAAGAGATTTATGGTCTTGTGTTCCCTGTCAAGAGCTCCCCACTGTGCTATGACTCTACTCTATGTTTAAGGTTTGATATAAAATCCAGGGAATGCAAAGGATCTTCCTGGCTTTCGTCAGTTTTTGAGTAGACACTTAATTTTTAAATCCAATCATTAATAAATGCAGCGATTGGCAACCACAACTCAGCCTTCCCCAGCAATTCCTGCTACCACAACTTTGCAGGAGTGCTGCTATCCAAACACTCACAAATTATGATTTTTAACTCAAAATTATATCTTCCACTGCTGGAGGTAAAACTATTAATATATAAATAAAGGCTAATTCTGTCCTGGTTGTTTTTCTTTATGAGGTCACCGGTCCCTGAGGAATTATAAGCAAAATAGCAGAGTGCCTAATAAGAAATAGAAAAAAAAATCATCTCTCATGGCATGAAAAAGAAAGATGTTTGGAATGTTTTTAAAGGATGTTCTTTAGCTTTCTTTGGTTGCAGCTTCTACCACATATATTATGTTTTCCTGGGATTGAAAATGTTGGTCTTCTGTTGCTGTTGCTAAAAGCTAGACTTGCTGGGAATTATGTATCCAGTTAATTTTTTTAAAAAAAAATTGTAACTGATTTATATATTGATATAATCCTGCAAAACCAGATTGAATCCCCATTAAAACAATAATTTTCAACAATTCTGCGGTCTCAAGGAAATACTGACTTGTCATCTTCACAAATCTTTGGCTTAATTGTAAGTTATGTTACCTGATGGGAAAATAGTCTTTAAAAGAGGAAAAATGGTGTATGTTTTTTTTTTCAGACAGCTTTGGGCAGGGTTTCTGTATAAACCCAGAAACCAATCAGCCTTAAAAAAACCCATCAAAACACCAATAAGTATTACAGTTGTGTGTGTGTTTATATAATGTGAGCCACCTGCTGCAAAGAAAAACTAGACAGAGAAGAAAAACTCTCTAGAGAACAACTCCAGAATTACTTGCCCCTAGAGAATGGGGAGATTGACCTCATTCTTGGGTACTGTTGCTTTCTGACCATGGCTCAGAAAGCACCTACAGGGGTTGTTGCTGTGTTTCACAGGCCCACAGATGAAAATTAGAGTATGAATGCTGGCCCTGGACTGACCTTCTCATGCAATGCCCCTTTTTAGACTGGCAGAATAAGGAGTGAGAGAGTCCTAACCCATCCTGTCCTTGGCTGTGACAGTGCCCGTGACCAGGCTGGTCATGGGGACAGCTGAACTGTACCGGATCCTGTAATCATTTGCCTGCATGGGCTTTTAGCCCATTGTAGATAGAGCCCATATTTCAGGATAATCCTTGACATCATAAATTTATCTGTGCAGATGGGACCCAAAGGGAGTATTGGAACAAAGGAGGGAAAAAAAATCAAGGAAAAAATATACCTATTAGGCAATGTGAACCTTTGTGCAACCTTCTTTAGCACTAGCAAGGTTATAGTTACTTTTAATCCTTCAACTAACTCTACTAGTGAAAACCTTCAACTTTAACCATTTAAATTGGAAAGGTCTTTAAAATATTTATTATTACTTTAAATCACACCATTTAAGGTCAAAGCAGAAGCATTTGTTGGATTTGTGCAGGATCCCAAGCTGTTTTCTTACCTGGAGGTTGAGTCCTGGTGGAAATGTCTGTGTTTCTAATTTTGCTGTGCTATTTTGTTACTATGAGATGATGGGAACACCATTATGGCTGTGCTATTTTCTATTTCTTAATTGGCTGTTCATACGCAGGTCTGGCCAGAGCTGAAAATCGCAGGGAAAAAGCCATTAACACCTGCATGTTTGACCTGCAGTTTATAAATCAGAACATATGTTTTCATATTTCTAAGCCCCAAAACACAGAGAAATGTGTTAGTGGATATTTGCAGCACACTCCGATGCATGTTGTCTTCCCAGTGTCAGCAGGCCAGAGTGTCAAAAGGTATAAATCATTGCAATTACATGGATTTTGCCTGAGGTCTAGCCTTGATTGATGTCTCTCCTAAATAAGATATTATTGGGGATGTGAAACATGCACACCTCTTAACCTGTTGTATTAAGGTTGCAAAATGCCGCTCTTGCTCTCTTTGTGTGTGTGTGTAGTGCATATAACAGTCTTGGTGGATTTCTCCATGTTATTTGAGTGATGACTGGCATTCAAGATGGTTTATTTAGTTCGCTATTGTGGAAAACACTTCAGCAGATAGTTGCATCCTGTCGCAATCCCTGTTGAAATTGGCAAGGCTGACTTTTGCACTTGCAGTTTATAGCAATTTAGCTGAATGGGATCATTTACAAATCCTGTGAAAGTGTGGTAGGAGAAATGTTCTCTTTCAACCCCAAAGCAGACCTACCTAAGCATTGCTCTGAGCTGCCCGACTCATCCTGTCCTTCCCTCTTGTGATGAGCACACCTCCTGCAAACACACCTCCTGCTCTGCTTTTATCATCCCTTGGAGCCAGCTCCTGGTGCTCACCTGACACCACAAGAAATCCCAACCTCCACAAACGTTTTCAGTTTTTTTAACACTGGTGTTTTGTTTTATGGGTTGGTCCAAGAAAAATGTGCTTGTAGGGTTGGCTGGACTGAAAAAGTTAGGGGAGCAACTTCTGTGACCTGGATCAGAGCTGGAGAAGTGGAATGACTTCTTCAAGGTGATCTCTGGAAGTCATGGTGACCTCAAGATAAGAAACATTTGGCCTTATCAAATCTGTGAGCTGAAAACTTATATCTGTAAGAAAATAGCAATTTGCATTGTTTCCAAATTTGGTTTTGTATTTAGGCTGTACATATAAAAATATCCCCAACTAATGGATCAGTGGATCATAATTTAAAGAAAAGTATATATATTTGTATATGAAAGAAAAAGAAGTTAACAATCTGCTTGGGAATATTACACCTTTAAAAATTTTCTGCCCCTGCTGTCCTGTCATTTTAGATAACAAAGATGTAATTTTTTTCTTTCAAGAAAGGATTAAAGCAGAAGGAAAAAGAAGCAACTTTAGGTTTTGTTTTTCTTTTTTTGTTTGCTTTTTCCTACAGTAATGGTACTTACGTGAAAATCATTTTAATGGTTAACTTACCCTTTAAGACCAAAAGTTCTAACTTGAGTCAATGTACTTTGCTAAAAATCCCTGTAGAGATTCAGGTTTCTTGCTCGAGCTGCCTGGAGTGGTGAGTTCAGGCCTTTGCAGTGATTGTCAGCAAGGAGAACATTAATGGAGTATTAGAAAAATGAAGTCCTCGACCCCTCCTCCCCTTCTGGCTGGTTGTTTCTACATGGTGGGAAGGAAAACATTTTCCCCGTCAGCCATTTACTGTGCAACAGGGGGAAACTGTCAGTTTGCTATGAGCAAACCCCTGCAAGATAAGTCAAAATGATTTACCCTGTAAATAAAGTGGGCTGTTTTCTTTACTTGGAAGAATTGCTCATGTGGCGAGACTTCCTATGGGAGGGGATGTGGTTGGCCCTTCGCATTTATCCACTCTGTTTGTCTTTTTTGAAAAAGCAACATTGGAAAGATTAACAAGTCTGTCACTGAAGGAACTGATCTATCAAAGCTGTGGAGACAAAGCAGGCCATTCATTCCTTACGTTTCTGAAATCTCACTTCAAGTGCAAACCAGGTCTTCCCATTTAGATGCAGATGAAAGGAGGGATTTCCCTCTTCCTCCTTCTCCCCAAAGTCTTGAGGATTTTTATATATTTATGTGTGTGCATATATATATAAAATGTGTGTATATGTGTGTCCATCTGCACATGCTCACTTTGTGCTTTGCTTGGGAGCCCTCCCAGGCTGGAGAGTTATTGGCTACTCAGGGAGAGGCCATGGGGGTGCAGGGAGATGGGAGCAACCTGAATATAGTATTAGACTTGAGGGATCACTATTCCCACGGACTGTCACGGATATTTAGGATATCTCTCGGTATTTCTTTAAAAATTATTTTATTTTAAAAAATTTAACCATGAGAGGTCTTGGGGGTGAGGAGGAATGTAAGAGAGTGACTGATGTAGACAGGGACTGGTCTTGAGAGCCCTTCCAGCTGGGTGGCTGTGACTTAGTGGCTACTAAGGTTTTCCTCCATGCAGAAAATCATCTATGGAAATGGCCACATGTAAAGCATGTCTGACAGGTACTGGCTACGTGGGATTTATGCCATGTGGAACATATGCACACAGATCATACTGATTAGGGTGCATGCACTGGAGAGGAAAAATTCACTTATCTCCTCAGGCTGCAGGATGTTCTGAAATTTCTGATGTGATGTTGGGTCCACATCATAATTTCTCTGGAGAAGCAAGGAGCATATAAAGGACAACCTGGCAATGTGGTTGTCCCAGCGTGCAATCATTGCTTGACAGATAGAAAGGCTTTCTAGTAACATGACTTTAGATATTTTCAATTGTTGACTTTAGCTGATCACCTGCATGTATATGTTCTTTCACCTAAAGTAAAGAAACATGTGAGTGTGGTTTTGCTCCCAGTGCCAGAAACAGTGTTTTAAAACTCTGATGTGCATAAACAGCTGGTGTCCAGAGAAGGATCTCAGCACTGGAGAAAACCCAACAGTACTACTTAAAATTGCTATATGCTTGTGAGCATATTCAGCAGAGGCAAGAGGAAGAGTGCAGCCTGCTTTCCAGGATGTCACTTCTGCCACACTCAGGCTTGGGAAAAATCCTTGTGCTGAGAGGTGCGGCATCCCCAGGTGTGCTCGGCTCCATCTGGAAAGCAAAACTCTGCTTTCCTTGGACTCCTTTTTCCATGGGCCTGCAAAGCTTCAGCCACCTGCCCCTACACCCTTGTTTATGCCTCAGGCAGGGCAATGCAGGTGTCCCAGGCTGTGGAGGTGTTCCCTTGATGGTGGCTGCTGCTGGAGAATGTCACCCAAACAGGAAGGTTTTGTATGTGGTGCTACAGCAGGTACTGACCCTTCTCTATACCAGTGGAGTTGGAAAGTCCTCCCTACAGGGAAAGCTTCTACAAAGCACAAAAATATTCAGTGCTGTGTCAACGCTGGACCTTTATTTATTGCACCTCCGTCAGTGCAAACTTCAGTGACAGGTTTTTATATGACCTCGGGCTATATTCTTACCTGAGTAAATGGAAAGTGTTTCTCTTCTGAACACCTGGGGTTGTATTTTATATAAAATATGTGTGTTCTGGAGCAAACAGTAAATATGGCCGTGAACCCCTGAGATCAAGTTTCCTCATCAAACACCCACCACTTCCCCAAGGTAAAAAAAAAAAGCCCAGAAAATGCTGAAGCTTCCCTGTACAAATGACAATAAAATATGATTGCCAGGCACAATTCCATCAAGTTTTACAACAATTGCTTTTGAGCTGTTAAGTATGCTGTGCTTTAGTCAAGGATCTTGTGCTTTTGTACACAAGCTTCATGTTTGGTGACATTGAACCTTCACATGCAGATACTGATTATTCAAAAAGGGGGGAAAAAGAAAACATGGGAAAACTACTTTACATTTGTACTGCAGGTTGTTCCCTTTAATCGGCAATCAGAACAAAGACTCGCTCCGTTTTTATTACAGTCCTCTTGGAGGCTGTTAGCTACAGTGTGAACCTCTCTGGGGTTAAAGTGAAGAAAAATGGGGAGATGCTTGTGGTTTTGACAGAGAAGTGGAAGATTCCACTGAGGGAAAGGTTGGTACCTCTGTTGGAGAGTAACAGGAGACAGTGTTAAGTGAAAGATGTTAGCTCATTTACAATCTCTTTAGTTCAATTTACCCACTGAGGTCACCATCCTGCAGAGTTCTGTGCTGGCTTTATGCTTTTCTGTATGAATAGTTTCACTGAAGTCCTTAGCTTAACCAAATTGTTATCTGTGTGGATGAGCCAGGGCAGGGTGAGGGAGGTGCTGCTATTGTTAGGCAGGTATACATAATACATACCCTGCTTGCATTGTCCAGAGCTGTGGCTGAATAACATGGATTTCACTTGGAAACCCTTCTGGGTTGGTGTTTGTTTTCTTTTTTTTAGATTTTATTTTATTTTTAATTTTTTTCATGTTTTTTTTTCTTATGAACTTTTCCATTAGACCTTTTATATTTCTCTCCATATTCAGCACTTTGGCACCTGTCTGTGGGAACAGGCTGCTGCAACAGGTGACCCAGTTACTGGGTTAAGACACCAGTGGTTTTGGCCAAAACACCTGTTGATGAGTCAGGAAAAATAACACAGAGCTGATTTTTAATCGCTGGGTTTGCTTTACATTTTCTGGCTCTGCGAAGTTTTTTTCTCGAGTAAGAAGAGAGTGAGAAGTCATTACTGGATGTTATTCCTGTCTGGAGAGGCAGCTGACCTCTGCATTGCTCAGCAGAGTGAGGTGCTCAGCAGAGCACAAAGTGTCCTTGCACCTTTCTCTGAAGCCTCTCTGCATGGGAGAGGGGAGAGCAGACCAGGTGGAGGCTTCCACGTGGTTGCAGGGCTGGGCTGGAGGAAAGGCACTGCCAATGCCTGTATCCCTCTTCCCAATTGGCTTGCAGGGTGGACATAGCCATGGAATAAATACCATGGGAGTCTGGGAGTCTGAGAGAGCTCACAGAAAGGCTCCTGCTGGCTCAGGAGCAACAGAAGCTGTTACAGGCACATGTAAGTTCACACTGGATGTCAGAGTGTCTCCCCATGGTCAGTGGGACCTTCCAGGCCAGGCTGACAGCTGAAGGGGTAGGACCGGGAAGGTGAGCTCCTCTGCAGCGGAACTTACAGATTTAAACGGCAGGGTTATTCTGAATGACACAGCATCTCTTATAATTCCCTATTCCTGTGTCCTGACTCTGGCTGCCCAGACATTAATGGACCCAGCCCCATTTGCTTCCCCTCAGCCATTTTATTGAGGGTGACTTTAAAAAGAAATAAAATGTTAAAGGAGTTGGGCTTTCAAGCTGTTGTCTCTAAGTTGTAGGACTCACAACAGACACAACTGGTGAATGATTCTTCTTAATTCTGTCAGTCATGAGTGGCAGAGGATAAGCAATTATTTTTCCTACCATGCCTCAGTTTCCCTTGATCATATTTAACATGCATATGCCTTCCCCATCTGATGCTCAGGGTATAACGGCATTGTTAATTAGTCCCACATTTTATGGCAGTGATTCTCATACCCTCTTTCAGGAGAGGGTGCTAAACAATGAGTTCTGGACCTCTGTTAATGAGCTGCATTATGTTGCAAGAAGGGGTTAAACCCATCCAGAAAAAAATCACCTCCTTTGTAACCTTTGTTTCAAAATCTTGACAACCCAAGGATGTTTGCTTTTCTCTCTGAAGGTTAAGTTGTCCTAACAGGTGCTAATTTTGTGTTTTCTTATGGAGATTTGTCCATATTAGAAGCAACTGTGAGCAAACAAAAAAGCCAATTAGAGTGCAAGGGTATTCTTCCTCCTCCTTGTTTCCATGTAGTCCCCAGCTATCTTTATTGGTCACTTTAAGCCATAGACTTATCCTTTCAAACCTTCTTGAGATTCAGTAGACTTGTGCCCTCTTTGAGGGAAAAAACATCCTTTTAATGTCATGGGAAAAATACTGTCATGGGCAAGTAGATGATCCATGCTAACTGGGGTTTGTCATCAGCTTTGGCAATCTGTGTAGCAGGGTTTGAGATTAATGGAGCCAAAGACTTTAAGCAAATATTGTTGGCGTGTAGTTAAACTGTCAAGAGAGCAAGAAAAAGACTTGCTCTGCAGCCACTAAATAAAGATTTGTATTCACCAAACACAGTGAACCTTTTATTAGCAATTATTTGCAGCTCACTACCTTCCAAAAAGGAAACAATTCGGTGTAACTTATTGTCAAGGGTTTATTTGCAGTTTAGGGTTTTTTTTTTCCCTTTTCTTACTCTCTACTTTGAGAGTTTAATTTGAGCAGGACTGAAGGTTTATCATCTCTATTTGCAAACCTCTATGGGCCAAATCTTTTGTGTCATAAATAGTTCATTTAATTTCAGAGAGATCTGAGTCTTTGGCCAAATTTGTACAGGCTGTAAAAATAATAAATCCCCTCTCCCGCCAAAACCCTAACAAACAAAACCCCACACTGAAATTCTCCAAATCCAAATAATGGCTATTAATTATTACAATATGCTAACATGAGGTCCAAAATGTTTTCTTCCATGTATTCAACTATCTCTTCTGTGAGAAGTAATAAACTAGAACAGTGCATCAATTATAGTATTTTATGATTATTTTATACTCTTGGCAAAACCCATGTGCCGTTATCTCAAACCTTATTAAAGCTCAGCTGATTAGAGGTTGAAGTTTTTACATAAGTTATTGATGTTGCCTTTTTTATTCAAACATTTTCATAACAAACTAGCTAGGAAAATATTTTTCTTGGCCAGAAACTTAAGATGAGAGGCTTGTGTTGAAGGTAAGAGTATGCAACTGTTTGTTTGGATTAAGAACACTGAACAAACAGCTCTGTGCATCTGTCTTTGAAACAGCTCTGTAGTACAACACACTTACAGTTTCTAAAATGAGACCAATACCTTGTGCTCAGATAATGGGCTATTTAAAAATGACCTGTATAGATTGTTCCTGACTATCAGACTCCTTGGTTATACAGTGGCTGTTTAGCTCCCCTTTCACAGAAGTTTCTGATATATCTATTGCCTTCAAATCCAGTGATGCTGGTCTTTCCCTGGAGTAAAACCAACCTGCGCTGCTGTTGCTTATTTGCTTTTCTTTCACTTCTGTCTCCCTGTTCCCCCTTACCCACCAGGATAAGAGAACACTTAGTCTGCTTTGTACTTGATGGGAAAATGAGTGTAGAGATGGAGAAATGTAATGTAGCTTTCCTAAAGTCCTACAGGCAGCTTGTGAAAAAAGGGAATTGGATCCAGGTCTCCTGAACTTCTAGACCACCCTCTTGGGAGTGCTTGGGTAGTTGGTAGCACAGAGAAAAGCAAGGGAAAACTGTTGGAAAACTTTGGTGATTGGAGAGGTACAAGAGTTGGCATCAAGGACAGGCGCCCTTCCTGTGAACAGAATTTAGAAAACTCTGTGTGGCCGAAGCTTGTTTTCTTTAGCTGTATCAGCTGCTCCAGGAAAAATTATTGTTTAGAAACCTCATCCCTCTATTTTCAGACTATCATAGCTACAGCAACACTACTCACTGGGAGAAAGTACTTTCTGCAGATTTATTTTTGTGTCAGTATGTAAATTTCTGCTTCTGCCTTTGAATGTTTCGCTAGATTCTGAGAAAAAAGGTCTAGAGCCAGCCTATTACAGAAATGCCACTTAATTTTCCTTCACCCTTTTGACATGGAAAATGCATATCTGATGGAGGTTATTTGTTTTCACTTGCCATGTGCTAAGAAAGTTTATACATTGCCAGTATTACCAATCTAAACAACACAGGCTAATTGGTGTCCCTGTAAAAATAGAACAACATGGTTGTTTGAAGGATTGTCATATGTTTTGGAGTGGAAATGTTTAAATGTCAAAAAGATTCAGTGTCTGTGATTGAACTTTCATCTATCTTCTGAGTTTATAGCTATAGGAAGCCCTTCATCTCTGTGTCGTCTTCACGCGTGACTTAATGCAAAGATTTGGATTCTGTATACTTAAAGGATTCTTTTTTAATAGACAAAAGGTCTTTGTGTAGAGACATTAATGATCCTGGTCACACATGTGGTGATCTGTATTGACAAAGTGATGGAGGATATTTGAAAAGTGTTTCTTAACACTTCAGAGGCAAGTCACAACAGCACAAGTGAAGAAAGACAAATGGCTGCTGAACAGTCTCCTACAGCACATGATGTGCTGTGTATTCAATATGTCTTGTAAGGAGTTTAGTGCTGTGGAAGGTCTCATGTGTCAGCTTCTCCACAGTAAATGTTTGACAGCTAAAAGACCTGCTGTCAGTTCCGTGGTGATGCTCAGAGTAGCTTTGTAGTAGCCAAGGGACTTGACTGTAGCAATATTTTACCTCTGCAGCCCTGCAGGGTCTTCGAGGTGGTGCAACACCCCGTTCATGGCTGTACCAACACAGGGATAGAAGCTCCTGTTCACGTGGGCTGATGTGAGCCAGGAGCAGAAGTAGCTGCATTGCAATCAGGTATCACCAAGGCCAGCAGGTATCACCAATGGTTCTTACTGATGCCTTGCTGCCATCTCCCCTAAGGACCCTTCTAAAGAAGAACAAAGAGATCCACCGCTACACAATATCACCAGAAAAGTTCTGGAAAATGTCTGAAGGTGTAATTGGGTGGGTTGGATCATGTAAAAAGCTGAGTGGAATTGGAAAAATGGTTTGTGTGAGTTTGGATTACAGGAGAAGATGCTTGTGAAGCATGAAATCCTGACCAACGCAATTCAAGTAGTGAAATGAAGGATTCTGCCCTTAAGTGCTTAGGTGCTGGGCTCAGCCTTAATTGCTCTGGAGACCTTTGTGTGTGTTTATTAGCTGTTTCTGAAGCTCTTTTTTTGGTTCAAGAGGGTGCAAAGCTACCCGTGAAAATGTCATGTGTTTCTACACCTTGAGGAGCTGTGTGCTGAAGCTCCCTTTGACCTGAGCGAGGTCGGGGAGCAGCTGCAGCTGTGAAGAGCTGTGGGCTCACCCCCACCAGCAGCAGTGCTGGCTGGAGGGGCAGTCCTGGCTGAGTTTGGGGAACCCAAAAAGTCAGTGCCTTACAGAGCCAAGGGGTGTCAGCCTCTGCAGAAAGGAGGGACTCAGGGTGGTGGGGGAGTGGGGGGAAGAGGCTGAGGTGGTTCCAAGCAGAAGCTCACATCACATAAGCTATTTCCTCTCGAGCCCATCTCAGGACGCTCCTTGTTGACATATGTGTTTCCATTTACACTGCAGTATGTTTGCCAGAGGGCAATTGCTCCCTTAACCCCAACCCTTTTCTTTATGCCTTCTCTGTTTGCTCATTTTAACCCTGTTCCCTTTATCACTGCCCATCCCTCCCCTTCTCTCTCCTCCACCTCTGATTCCTATTTCTTAATCTGCCTTGGTTTTTTACCCTTTGGGGTTTTTTCCCCACTTCCTCCCTCCCTCTGAATTCCCCACCATCTGTCCCCTCCATTTGACTGCTCTCTTCCATCTTTCCCCCCCATTCTTGTTCTTTTTTAATTTGGTCACTGTGGGCTAAAGGTCATTCTCATGTGGAAAAAGATGCCCTTTTTGGGGTCACACCTCTTGTCTTTGGCTTAATTTCATCACATTTGAGGTTCTAGGACCCTAGAATTTCCTTTTGTTTTTTTTTTTGGTAATATTTGAAATGTATGCCAGGAGTTCCCAGAGATAGCAGGTAGCCTCTATGCGAACTCCAAAACAAATCCCCAAAATGGGAAAATTTAGGGCTGCATGCACACCAATATAGCATGTCTGGTTTGGTGGAGCTATGCCAGTCACACCACTTAAGGACCTAGCTCAGGACTGGGTTATTTCCCTTCTTTGAAGAAATGGCTTGCAGTATTTGCAACATTTTCCTGGATTGTGTACATGAGCTAGATTTTCAGCATTTCCTATTTTCAATTACTTTGACTGAGCTTGGAACCAGTCCCCAGCCCCATATAATAATGCCTTTTGTATCTCCACTTGGCACTCCCAGCCAAATCTGTGCAAAGAATCATTTCTGGTGGAACAGCATTGCAGAGAGGAATGGTTTTTCATAAAAAATTTTAAATATATGTGTATATATATATATGTGTGTTGGCAAATGCTGCATAAATGTTATAGCTTATCCTGGCAAAACAGCACTTCTGCAGTTACAAGGGATTTCCTTAGGGAAACTGGTATAAATTATCCCAGCGGAAGCATCCTTTTTGCTGGTTGTGAGGAAGGTGGGTCCAATAGCAGTGCCAGTAAAACATTACTAACACAGCTTTGGCCTTGGAACTGACTCAGCATTGTTCAGACTTGTGCCGAGGACGTTGGTGTGTTTAAAATTTGAGCCAGAGCATCTGTGCAGCATTTTACATGTGTGTTTTTTCATAATGACAATCTTTTTATTAGCATCTTTTCCAGGGAAAGACATAAATAGTCTCTGTGAGTAAATCTAAAAATGAAAGAAGCCAATATTGGGTTTAATGGTGACCCAGGCTCTTTTTCATTTGTTCTTTCACTAGGAATTTAGGGATCAGCATCACCCCCTCCAAAATACACGTTGGTATCAGTGCTTCTAGACTACTTTATTTTAGAGGCTTCATTGCATCCAGGAGCTCTAGAAAATCATGTTGGAAAGGAGGATGAGTAGGAGATATCTGCATTCACGTGGCTGTGAGGTCTGAGGGCTGGTGGAACAGCTCCACGTGCCGCAGAGCCGTCACTTCCCTGTGCGGAGGAGTTGTCGTAGTGCAAAAATCGCTCCCTGTGGGTTGTGGCTGGAGAGGTCAAAGTCATCATCCATTTTGGGAGGTGGGGTTTGAGCTTGTGTGTGCCCTGAATTTGTACTTTGGACCCCAATCTGCTTGTTGTTGTATCAGGGTTGTATTAAGCCCGAGTAAAAATAATTTGAGCCGTGGCATACGAGCTCATTGTGCCTTAATAAAGAAAACAACACCACATTCACTCATCACACTTTGAAATTAAAGCTGTAATGTCATAAAAGGGAACTTTTATTGTTTTCAGAGAACATAAAAGCCCTTGGAACAAAGTCAGAAGGGTATTTTGATGAATAAGGTCAAAGTCTGGTGTACATAAAGTGAGCATTGTACAGCATTATAGGTTGTACTGAGTGTCAGCAAGTTACCAGAAGCCCTCATCCTGTCAACACTCAAATGTGTGCGTGAGTTTGCCCTTGTAAATACCCTCATTCAAATACAACTGCAGCAAAGTTATGCTCAAGCATAAGCGTCATAGGAATCGGCATTCTCCTGGTAAAACGTTGAGGAATCAACATTGTGAAATTCCAAATTGTCCTCAAAGAGCCAAAATATGGATTTTTTTGATGCACTAAACTTTCAAAGCTCTCTAAGCTTTTCTTTAGACAACCTAAAGCATTTCATCTTGATGCTAATGTTTTTGGTTTGTTTTTTTTTTATAGCATCCAATAGTAATTTGAAATAGCAAATATTGTAACTGTAAAAAAAACAACCCTCATGTAATGACATTTTAGAAATGTTTTCTTTTAATTTTTCCCCCCCCATTTGGTAAAATTTCCTTATGAATCATGAAATTTGGAGAGAAAGACTTAACTTTGGCACAAATGTCCTTTCTCAATATTTTTATGATGAGTTCTAGTATTCAGGACAACTGGAAATCTGCTTTTCTGACAAAAAATTGTAATGGTAAAATTGTTTTCAAACCCTTTATAGAGTGAATTAAATTATTTTTGAAAAAAAATCTGCTTCTTGTATTTTGCTAAAAGCAAAATAATATGAAAACCTCCCCCAGCTTATCTTAAAACATAGAGTTTTGGAGTGTACAAAATATTTTCGTAGCTATTTTTGTATGTTTTTTCAATTTATCTTGAAATTAAAAAAAAAGATAAAATAGCACTTCCATGGAAGAGAAGGCAATTCAATCATGAGAAAATACTTTTTGCTGCTGGAAAGACAAAAAATGCATTTAAGTGCCTAAATTTCAGCAGAGATGAATATTCAAACCTTTGAAAGGTGTAAGTTTCCTGCTTTGGCTTTAGCTGGTGGAGGGTGAGGTGCATCTCTGTACCTCTGTTGCTCTGTGAAGGCTGATCCCCTTTGTGCTGGGGGACCTGCAGCTCCCTTCCCCAGCAGTTGTTATCCCTTAAATAGGCAGTATTTTACTTATGGTACCTCACCATGGCCCAAATTTCCAGCCAAAGCAAGGAGGACGCTGGGTATGGATTTTCCCCATCCAGGGGACCCGAGAGATGCACACCAGTAGAGCAGGAAGGGGAAAAGCAGAGGTTGGCAGCTGTGCTTCCTGCCAGCTCCATCTCAGCTGTTTGTAGCTTTAAACAATTTGAATAACGACCCTGAAGGGCAGAATAAAAGGTGGCAAGGAGATCTTGTTGAAACAAATAAGACTTTTCTTTTTTTTTTCCCCTCTCCACATGGGAGAAGGCAGGCTGCGACTTACAATGAGTGGTGTGACTCACTGAGACAGAAAAAACCCACCAAGCCACAGCGTTTTTGCTCGTGCAATGGCTGTGCTGCTGCCCTCCTCCATCCCTTCCCTGTTTTTCCCCTGAGCCCACATGGCAGACATTATACGCCGATCTATTCTTAAACTGTTTCTGGTTTTTTTGTGGCACCAGCTGCAGGGGAGCGGAGTCACGCGAGCAAAGGCAGGATGTTTGGTGGCTCTGCCAGCTGTGCCCAGCCTGGTGGCCCCACAGTCTGGCACAAAATATGGAGGCAGCCTCATCCACCAGATTTCTCGGCTCCTCCCAAAGTGAGTGTCTGCATTTGTCCCTGGGTGAGGGGAAAAAAACCCCAAAAAACAACCAAAAACAGAGGAGAAGAAAAAGGAAAGAAAAATAAAGGATCAAAGTGTTAATTGCAAGACATCTTGTGGTGCCAGGTGGAAATGAAAGCAGGGTGATCAGTGAAATAATCCATGGGGATGTAACTGAAGTGCATTTTCCAGCAGCTCATTAGAATAATGAGGAACCCACAAAGGACATGGGAGATGCAAACAAGCTTTGTTGCCCTGTCATTATTTTTAGGAGCAATGTGATACCACTGAGGACTGGGTTAATAACAGATAATTGCTGGCTTTATTCTTGCTTTTCTCTCTTTTTTCCCCCCCTCTCCTCTTTCCTGAATGGTTTTATGGGATATGGACTTAGTAATGTTGTGGCAAAGTGTCATTTCCTGTTTTATTGGAATGACTCAAGTGTGCGCTCTGTGGTGGAGGTCAGGAGCACGTTTATGAAGTTTGCACTGTGGTTAATTAGTAGGAGTGGGCAAGTTTCCTTCTCCGTCTCTTTGCTCCTGTGGGGGGATGGAACAAACTCTCCATAAATTTTTCTGGACAGTGTTGCTCTCACACAAGTTTGATCCCGACATGATGCCCAGTAAATCAGCCTGTGACTTCTCCCAGATTCCCTCTCTCTGTGCACTGCTGTGCTCAGGCTCCACAGGGACTGCAAACCTGCTCGTGTGAAGCTCATTGAAACCCTTGGGTTTAGGACTGCAGAGGAATTCGAGCAATCAGCTGCTCTTCCTTCTTTGCCTAGGCCACTTGAGTGACATTTGGCAAGCACTTTTCTGCCTGTGGCCAATTTTGCCTCCTGCTCTGGATTTGCCTTTGTCAGGCTGCACAGAATGCTGCCGGTCCCAGGTCCCTGCAGAGCCACAGGTGTCAGGAACTCCTTCCCATGGTTGTGTCCGGGTTGTTCAGGCCTGATGCAGAGGCAGCTGTTGGGCAAACACAGATCCAGGATAGGGCAAGGGGAAAGAAAAAGTGCTTTTATGGTTGGTGGTATTGCAATAAAACAAACTTGCTGTTTCTGACAAGTTTAGGTCACTATTTCAATAAAAGCGTCATATTATTATATTAGTTGATACAATAATTCATTTTTATTTTATGTTTTTATTATCTGAAGGCCAGCTTTTGGCTTTATTTTATAGCCTTGATTTAGCTGTCTGACTTCCTGGGACTGCAGAGAGATTCTCAGCTGTCATCAAAGAGCTCTCAATTGCTCATGAGTTTGTACTTTGCTCATGGGTTCTGAACTTCCACAGCAGTGCTGAAGGACTCCACGAGAAAAGTATGGCCATTGATGGCTCTTGGGTGCCAGAAAGGGAAATATTTAACAGCACAGCCAATTGAAATGTGCAGCTGCTTGGAGAAGAATTCAAAATACCTAAATTTGGTGGAGATGAACTGGAGAAAATAGCAGAATGATCAAGGAGAAATGGGGATTTCCACAAATTAAAAGAAGAAAGCTTGTTAAATTAGAAAGGTTTTTCATTTTTGACCCAGTGATTTTTCAAGAGACTTGTGGGCAGAAAAGCTGAGGCAGAGAGTTTTATGCTTATTTTAAATCATATGATTTGGCCTCAACCTGTATAAATTTAAGCTGAAAATGAAATTTTTTTTTTGTTGTATTTCAGTGCCCTGCCTCTTTAAGAAATAATCAGGGTACAGATTAATGAAAAAGCCTCTAGAAGTACAATTGTTCAGATCCTATCTGGGTTACACTAGTAGAAAATCCAGAATGTAGTCATGAAGTGTGTTAATACCTACCAAAAGAACATTAATGAAGAGATTTGCTCTTTCTAATAAAGTACATCAAGTAGAAAATATTACAGTGAAGTGGATGTAAGCACACAGTTTATAGCTGCCTATGTGGGCAAAAAATTTATAGGCATAATGTGGGGTTGCAAAATGTGGATCTTGAGGTTGGGAGTCAATATTTTATTTCAGCCTACTCTGTAGTCTGAGGGTGCTGGACAAAACAGCTGCTGGAGCTCCATTCAGGCCGTGTGGTCAGAGATGAGGTCAGAAATATTTCACGGAGTGGTTGTGATGGGATGTCCCCCCATGTTTGGCTTCCTCATGTTCTTCAGAGCAATGCTGCTGGCAGTGAATGTATCAGAACTGTTGTGTTGGAAGCAGCAGAGAAGGGTCATCTGAAGGGATGCAGAGGGAGAAAGGGACATGGAAAAGGCAAGGAAATGTTTGGACCAGCAGAAAGTCAACAAAGCTGTTGCTGGCTTGGCTGTCAGGACTCCTTTGAGATAAACTCTCAGTGGAGCAGAGACACTGTTTGCCTTCTGAACCCTACAGTTTTCCTTATCTTTTTATGCCACATCTGATTTATAGAGGCACTTAGTGGCCAGATGTGAGGGTATAAGCATCAGTCAGGGGGACACTAATATATTCTCTTCTGTGTTTCTAATGAATGTCCAAGTACTTAGTCTCACTTTCAGAGCTGTATATTGTGATTGTGAGTTAAACTAATCAGTAACTGGTCAGCAGAGGTGTTCAGAGGAAGCCTAAAAACCAAAAAAAGCAACTCATGTTCAAATCACATTAAGACTGGAGTGGAACCATCAAAAGGAAGGAAATTAAAATTGAAAGCAATCTTAACTTATGCTATTAGAGATGGGGGACCTGGAAACACAATATGTCTGAAAGTGACCTTAAGGTGATGGCGAACAGATGAAATCCAAGTTGGTAACACAATGCCAAAGGCAGGGAACAAAATAGCTGTTTTAAGACCTCCCAACACTGAGCTTCTGCACACATGACTACAAGGAGCACTGACATCTTGGTGCTGGACAGAAGTTCCAACAAGCCAGCTTTTAGAGAACAGGGCATCTTTAAAGAGCTCAGGGGACTGAACCATGGGCAAAGCAGAGAGGCAGTGGTTATGAAGAAAGTTAATGTCAAAGGGACAATCACTGCTGCTGAAAAACACTGGAAGAATTACAAAGGAAGAAAAGGAATCATTCAAGGTGAACTTCATGCAGGTTTAAGGAATAAAACTCCCATGGATGCAGCTATATAAAAGGAAAAAAATAAATCTTTTGGAGCAGGCAGCAGCATAAGCAGTAGATGAATTTCAGCTAGTGGCAGTGAATTTCAACTGAAGCTCAGTCTTGGATCAAAGGCCTGATTTGATCCCTGGTCATTCTGTTCAAGAGACCTGAAGAGAAATGCCAGGAATTAGGGAAAATCCAGATCACTTCCAGACTGTAGTTTTCTGTAGTGTTACAAACCCAGGCTCATCTCTGTTTTGAAAAACAAGCGGTGTTGGCATAGAGTGACTGTAGGGATGCTGTAATGGCAGATGGGCACCAGAGTGGATGTTCTAACGTGGGAAGACAACACGGGGTATGGACTAAGTGCAGTATTCTGCCTTCTCAGCTTATGGTAGGTGGTCCAGGTTTCTTCACTCTCTTGGGCACAGTTGAATCTCCCAGAAAAAAAATCTGAAAAATTGTTTGTTCCTTTAATAATTGAGCCACCCTTGGTGGCACACGCGGGAGAGCATGCATTTTAAATTACATGAAAAAAGAAGTGGTTCACAATCTTATCCCAGTTTGTAAACCCACCAAAGTGTCTGAGAGCCTTGAACAGCCTCCAGCATCACAATGTTTGCCTATCCCAACTTTGTCTCATTATTTTCCTTTCCTTGCACCTCTGTGCGTCTGGAGCCCAGCTGAGAACGAAATGAGCAGCGCCGAAGGACTGTGAGAAAGACGATTTGTGTGGTAAACCCAGCGCAGTCAGAAGCAGGAAGTACCAGATTTATCATGGGAAATCCTCTTCTTGTTAGATGTTTCCAGCCTGCTTCTCCAGGCTTAAGCTATCTCAGTGCTGTGTGTAGGCCCTGGTTCAACAGGGATGCTCTGCATTTGCCAGACTTGAAATGCATGAAGTTAATTAGCACCCTGTTAAATCAGGGCTCTGTCACTGTGTCAGACAATCCCCATTGACTCAGAGCTGCTTGAAAATTTCCTGTCTCCTGGGATAGCATAATAAAGCTACAGAGGGAGTTTAAGTTACTCAAGATGGGGTTGGATTCCCCACGCTCTCCTTTGGAAATGTCCTTTCTGCCCTGCTCCAGCTCTGGTCCTGTGTAATCCATGTGGTTTTGGGGCTCCAGGCCACATCCCGAGGAGCAGGTCCTCTGCCTGCCATCACCGTGGCAGCTCTGCAGTCAGTCACAACCTGCCTGAGGCTGGTTCTCACTTTACCCATCACATCCAGACTTCAGAGCCCATTTTCTTTCTTCCTCATGTTACCGAGTAGTGCTGGATCAGTGGTGCCTTCAGGCCAGGCTGTGGACAATACCTGTGTGTATCCATTTTCTCTGCCCTTGTGGACAAAGGGAAGCCTAGTCCTCCATCCCTGTCTTCTTCTCTGCCTGCTCTTAAACATGGGTTGTCACACCTTGGCCCTGGGGATGGACTCAGAGGTCTTAGGAACTTTCTGTATGTGCAGCCACTGGCAACATGGAGTTGCATAGCTTCCCTATGCACCGCGTGGAGTAGAATGTTTGTCTGCTTTCTCTTTATTCTGCTTCCTGCTGGGTCTCTTTGATGATTATTAAGTAGGAAGAGATGGTTGGATCACTCCCTATGTGCTTTCTCTGTTATTCAGGATTTATGTGTCTCCCATCATAGTCCCTTCCTCTACCTTTGTGTTTCAGGATACGTGCTTTTCTCTGGATGAGCCCCTGTCACTGCTGCTCTGGTCTGAGTTGTATGCAAATCAGCAGTAATCAAGAGGAATAAGCCAGCCAACAGCTAGGACATAGCAGGCTGTCATGAATGATTTATAATTATTTCCTCCTAAAACCACTTGACATTTGCCATTACTTGAAGTCTGTTTGCTGTGCTTGAATCAGGCAGAAACAGATCTCCCGTTGAACATAATGGGGGTCATTCCAGCAAGCAAAACTGTATGTACTGTCTATGGCTACAGTATAATTTTATTGATTTAAAGTGTTTTAAGTAAAGGCATGATTTCAAGCCTGGAGATAAAGGTGGCTCGTTGGTGTAATTGCACAGTAATCTTGTTCAGTGCCCCAAATAACACTGTGATGTCTCCTAATTTATGGACAGCGTGTACATGAAGTGATTAGAGGTCTGGGATGATGAGGCTGCAGTGTGGAGGGCATGAATGAGTGGGAGGAGATGGCAGAGTCCTAGGCAGAGGCACTTCATGAGGGCAGCCAGCTTCGCTTCGCACTTGGCTGATGTTCTGCTTGTGGCTGCTGCTCGTCACGGGGGAGCAGAGGTCAAAAGCGAGGACTCTGAGCCATGCAGCTTGGATGTGAGTCTCTCAGGGGGGTTCACAAAAATTTTGGGGGTGTCTAGAACTGGATTTTTGCCTCAGGCTTGTTTCCAAGCTCTTCTGTTTATAATACAGCACTCTGTTTTCATTGTGGATGGTGTGTATCTTCTTTGTGGAGCCTCCTTTCACAACAAAATGAAACCAAAGGGAGGCTGAAAGTTGTTGTAAGCATTATGCTAATGACTTGCTTCTTAAGCTTTGATGATTGTTTATTCAAATTAAGAACTTTTGCAGCATTGCTTCTCGAAACATCCACCTGGATGTTGGTCTGGAACCTCTGGGAATGGATCTACCTTATGGGAGTCAACCAATACACCACACTGGCTGTAGGATTCTCGTGGCTGTGAGATCCCAAATCTGGGAGAGGGCAACAGAGGCAACAGAAGAGAAGTCCTGGAGGTCAGGATTACAGTGTTTTTTTGGCCAAGAAATTTCAAATCACATGAGCTGAGTGCAAGGGGACCCAGCACAGCAGGTTGAGGATGCTGAGCAGGAGCAATCTGGCCTGTGACCCTGTGTTTCCATACTGTTGTATTTTGCTTTGATACCATAGTGACTATTAAAAAAAAAAAAGTGAGAAGTGATAGATTACAGCAGAACGCAAGCAAATCTCTCATGTTATTTTAGCAAGTTAATATGTGCCTAGCACATCCCAGTGGGATGCCAGTGGCTTCCATGGAATTTTACTGGAAATGAACTGGGTACATCTGGTCAGAGAGGGAAGCCTCAGGCTGCTGGCAAACTTTTGCTCCCTCTCTGATTATTTTATTTAGATACATATAGGTATGTATGTATATGCAGTAATTTAAGGCTAAGACTGTTGTAAGGACTATCATTTTCAAAAGGTTTTGAAAGAAAACAG
Source organism: Pardalotus punctatus (assembly GCA_013400915.1). NCBI lineage: Eukaryota > Metazoa > Chordata > Aves > Passeriformes > Pardalotidae > Pardalotus > Pardalotus punctatus. The sequence goes on from VZTX01011820.1 coordinate 67,693, forward strand.
GAGCTTTTTTGCCTTGCAGCTGAGCTAGGGAAGCTGAGCTGAGGTGAATCTTCCCTGATGTGTTTGTAAAGCTGCCTAGAGAGAATAGTCAGGGACTGATCATCATAATGTCATTGTCCAACTTTTGTACTGCAGGCTGGGAGATCTTGAGGGCTCTATTCTAGACTAGTTGCTCCATAATTCTTTCCTTATCACCTGGGGTGGTGGAAGGAGGACATACCTATTAATTTTGAAGTTGTCCCTGAAGAGCTGCTGAGGCCAGCTTTAAAGCATAAGTGAGTTTGGCAAAGCACAATCTGAGGGGAGAGTTTTTGGCAAAGACAAAGGCAAGGTGTGATAGGAGAAATCAGCTGCATGAAGAGACCTGAGACAGCAGCCCTGCAGAAAAGCTGGAGCTGAGAATTAAGCAAAAACTTAGGGTGCAAGTCAGGTAAGGTGTGCTAATGCAAAAAAACCCACCCCAACTCAACAAAACAAGCAAACAACCCATTGGGGCATGCAAGTATCACATCAGACACGGGAAAGGATCCTTTAGTTGGCTGTGTGTAGTGAAAACCTGTTAAGAAAGTCCAGAATAACACCACTGCTTGGAGGCTGAGACCATAGGAATTGTGTGGAACGGTTGGAGGACGTGGATTGCTCAGTTTGGAAAAAAATAACGGTGAGATACGATACGAACATTCCAATATGTTGAGGTTGCTGGAGTGGCAAGAAATAATCTGTTGTCCACATCCATTAGGGTTCAGACAGAGGATCATGGATTCAAATACAGTCAGGGAAACCAGTGGAGCTCTTCATCAGGTTCGCATTGCTCATGTTATCTGATCAGCAAGAAGCCTCTTAGCTTCTGGGGTAGGAGGTTTCAAGGTGTCTGGACAGGTCTGTTTGCTACCTGCCCCACATCATGGCTGAAAAAAATAAGGATTCCCTCTCTGCCAAGGGACTGGGCTGCAGGTGGTAGTATTATTTTTTTTTTTTTTTCATTTGGTACTTTATAGACACGTGTCAGAGAGCTGGCTGAACAGGGGGGTCTCATGCACTGTTGCTATCTCAGCACCAAGCATGGACAGCACATGCTTCTGTTTGCCTGGAAATGACTGTGAAGGCGCCGCACTGCCCTCTGAGATGGCAGATGGTTGCATGCACCACCCATGTGAAAGAGGGATGATGTGCCTTGATGGAATTTGCTCTGCCATGGATTTGAAGCCTGACTTTATTGGTTGGTCTGGGCCACAGCGCCATAATCCTCTCCTAATGAGAACATCCTTGCTATGAATGATTAGAACCACTGTAGCCTTCTCCCTCTCATTTTCTGTGACGGTGATGAGACAGTAAAAGCCATCTTCTCTTAGAGTTTTGACTTTATAATGTTTTGGCTTTGGAAGGTTTTTGGAATCTGACTAGTCAGAAATAGAAAGAAAAGCCTCTAGAACGGCATGCAGGGCATATGAAAACGTCCATCAATTCCTCTCTGCTTGGGTGTGTGCTTCAAGGGCAAAGATGGCTGTGGTAAAAGCATAATCAATTATGAGGCCTTAATTGCTTTGGAAATGACCACAATCTTTTTATTACCACAGCAAAACGTGCTTTGGACTCCACTGTGGCCAGTGTTTAGATTGAGGCAGACCACAGGATGAAAAGAGCATGACCCTGCTACTCAGTTCCCCACGCTCCTGTCTAAAAACAGATAGACAAAAAAAGAAAAAAGAAATTTTCCACATATTCTAGTCCTCAGAGCTGTGCAAGCTGCATCTAGCTGTAGGCTGCAGTGTTTGAGGTCCTGTGTTACTAATTTTGTGGAGCAGAGGATTTGCATTTCCTCACTTGTCCATGCAATCTGGAGGCTCTTTGCTGGCCATTTTCTGTCCTCAGAGAATTTTCTTGCCCATTTCTTCAAGAGGGGGGAGCCCTTTAGGCTATTTTAGAGGCAGGACCAAAGCAAAACCTTCACATGTAACAGTCAATGTTGGAAAGCCCCTCTTGAGTCAATGCCCAAGACATTGCCCAGCTGCTTGTTGAGTATCTCCAGGGATGGATCTTTCCGGTCAACCTGTTTCAGTGCTTGACCACCCTCACCAAAAAACAAAAAAAAAAATTGTTTCTCTTTGGGTTTAATTGAGGAGGGTGAAATGTGGACTCATGTGGTTTTGGCTCATGTAGCTCTGTGCTGTCTGCATTGCATACCTTGGCTTCTCTTTGTGGAGGCCAAATTGAAAGTGACAGTCTCACACTTCTGTGGCTGATGTTAATGCCTGAAATCTGGCTCCCTGGGACGCAGGTTTTGACTTACCTCTGGCATTTCAGGCATCTCACATTCTTTATTCTCCAACTTTTTAGCCTCCACTGGGCCAGTTTCACGGATGGCTCCTTTACAGCAGAGAGGAATTGTTCCCATTTCTTCTCACCTGAAGCGTGGCCCAGTTGTTTTATGAGGTTACAGCAAATCTGTATGTGTTGGACGGTGTTTGTAGGCCTTACCCAAGCCTTTTGTATTGCCTAGAAAGAATTTTCTCCTTCACTCACTCCCTTTTCCTCTGTTATGCTCTTGGGAATTCAGTGGGACTTGTGACAAGGGAATGGTGATCAGAGCCTGGCTACAGAGGGTTGCACTTGTGAAATATCTCCATTTTAATCCACATGTTTGTTCCAGCTAGACTATTTTCACAGCTGCTTAAGGAGGAAAAAAGGGACACTAACAAATCTTGTGAGAGACCTCTTCAGTGCTTCAGTTTCTCGTTTCTAAACATCCTTGTAAAAGAAGTCACATCCACTTACTTACACAAATGCCCCAAATAGACTTTTCTGTAAACTGAGGGAGAAAAAAAATATTCAGTCTCTTGTTGGAATTTAATTCAACAAAGGGCTGAACCCTCCCAGCACTGGAGCTGTTCCACATTTGCATCCGTTGAGGATGTGACCCCCAGCCCTCAGCCCTAACTGAACTTTCTCAGTAGTTTTATACAGCAGTAGGACACACAAGCTAAAAAATAAATGAAGATTTCAATGGGAAGTATTTACAAATCTGCATTGTTTCCTTAGTTTCACTGCAACTATAATTTTAACCCTAATGATAAAAGCTGTAGTATTAGTAAGATACAGTTTTGGAGTTTTTTTTCCCTTTCTGGTCTTGGGTGGTCTAGAATGTGCAGTAATTCATGTTCTCAGCTGGGTTTCCACCACATTTCTGATTGACCTGATTACTTTCCCAATGACAGAATCCAAAATTGAAACCACATCAGAACTCATTGGAGCTGGCTCTGTTTTTGATGTTCCTGGAGCTTCTCTGGTGGCTCAGCAGGATATATGTCTTCATGGGGGTTTTTTTAACCCTTTTTTTTTTTTTTTTCTTCTCATGGTGGGCTTACATTTGGGACATGAATTATTTAGGGAAGTCCCAAAGGGAGGGCAACAAGGAAGAATTCAATAGAGATATTATATTTTAGGACCTCATTCTGGACAGTAGCAGGTATAGCTTGAGGGGACTACGCAGAGAAAAGGGCTTTTTCTGCAGAAAAAAGGATCTCTCATGACCTTTTATGTTGTTGCATTAACCTCTACCTTCCTTCCTTCCCCCATCTGCTGGAAGGATGGACACATACTATGGAAGTCAAGAACTTCATTTTTATCACCTTTGCTGTAAAAGGAGGGACTGGGACAAACTGAGATGAATTTATTATAGTGAAGAGTGCTTATGATGGCATTGGGAAGGTTCCTCTGAAAGTTCTGGTGCCTCCCTTGGGGTCGTGAATCTGAACGTGATTGACTGGGGAGATTTGTTTAGTTCCTTTTCCTTCCTGTCCCAGCTTCTTCCTGGCAGAGCAAAGGAATGGAGCAAAGTGTAATGGTCTCTTCCCTCACCCTGGGACTGCTTCCACTCCTCTTTCTCTCGCTTCCAACAAGACATAAAGTCATTAGGGCAGTATTGATGTGGGGTTGGAACCAGTCCAACTTACACCAAGGACTTCCTCACGCCCCGGCACCCACATCTTTGAACAGTTAATATCCACATTTGCATGACACGGGTAAGGTCGCACCGAGGGGAGCATGTGCCATATTAGGTAGTGTTAATGGTACTGGCACCTTCTCCTATTTCCTCTACTCCCTAAAAGAGTTTGGAGGTGGGAAAGCCAAGCTGTGTGCGCTGTATTTCCATGCGGTTGTAGACAATGCAGATCCAGAGGACATCTAGCTTGTGCTCGGCTCAGTAGCTCCTCCTAGCAGAAAATCCTCACTCTGAGGTGTATTGTTTTCTGAGCCCTTTTCAGAAGGTGGAAAAAGCATTTTGCAAAACAATAGGAAGTGGATAGTGTCGTGAAAACACGTTCCAGCTGAGTTTTGGCACCAGCAACAGAAAACTTAAAGAATCTTGTCCAAGTCTTCATGGCTTTCAAAATGAACATCGCGATGCTGTAAGTCAAATAACATTGTCCAACCCTTTTCATCCTGTTTGTAATTCCACTAGGGACATCATTACCGTAACCAGCTGCTCTGGGATTCTCTAATGAAAACTTTGTTTCTGAATAGAATAATTAAACCTTCATATTCAATTGTCAAACAGCTCCATCTTTGCTCAGTGCATGGATGTGATTAGCCACAGCAAACCATTCTGCAGCTTAAACTCACAATTGCATCTAGTATAAAAATGATTAATTAGGCGACGTGCTGTTTGGGAAGTTTACAAGCAGATCAATGCATAATGTTTAAGTGAAAATTTTATAGAGACGTTACGGGCACTGCAGGTTGTGTGAAAGCCTTGCTGACGGCTTACGGATGCGTGTGTTCATGTTTCATGAAGAAATTCTACATCATGGAGACAGGTTCAGCAGTTATACATGGGAAGGGAAACCCTGAGGTTTTTTGAGTTTTTTTTCTATAAATGTTTTTGACTGAAACTCGGGCCTTTTCCCTGTCTCAAAACAAAGTTTCTAATGTGATCAATATTTTCCCAATTCTGTTAAAAAAAATTATATTTTTCTTGTGTGTTTTTGTGCTGAATGGGGGTACAAAAAGGAAATATTGAATATGCCTGGGAAAATTACCTGTGAACTGCAGATAATCCACTGTGTTTGAGGCATCAAGAAAAATAATTGATCAATTCAAATGGAGTGATCCCTGTGCTTAATTTTACTTGTTTTTTTGTGCTTGCAGAGAAATGCATAGTAATGCATGGTTGTGTTTTAGTATCAAAACTAATTTTATTATCCATAAACTTTTCCAGCCTCTCTTAAAATGTGTATTTCATGTGCCCATCATCCTTGTGGCTTACTGGCTTCTTATATCAGAGATGAATTGGGGCTTTTAACTGAATCTTACATCTACATATTATCTTATTATCTTATATTGTTCTCTATACCTGGTTATAATTTCTTTAGAAAAAACTGTTAATGCTTTTAATTCAAGAAGATGGTCCCTTGTGGTGTGGGACTATCACAGTGGAGCAGTTCTTGAGATGTCTTTGTCACCCTTCATTTTGGTTCCCATCAGAGTATCTATCACAATTTTCTTCTCCTTGCAGCAGCAGCCACTCCTTCAGCTCTGGCCACAGAGGTTGTTGGGTTTGGTGTTGGATTTTCTGAGCTCTTTTCCTACAGAAATCTCAGAAAGGACCTAGGATGGAGGCAAAAATAATGTTTAAAGAAATACTAATTCTCTCTTGTGTGCGTGGTCTGCAGATGCCATATGTAAAGACTTTTGATTTGCACCTTAGTTGTCTTTACATTGACAATCACAGGCTTTCTCTGAAGTTACTTCCAATATATCTGTTTTTAATTTTGCAGCCTTAAGGATAAAGACAAATAAACAAAGGCGAGTAAGCGCATTTCTATCCTGTACCGTAGGTTGCCAAAAATAGTAGTCAGATGGAAAAGATTTTTCCAGAAGTCTTCTGCTGGATAATCTGTTTCAAATAAAGATAATAAAATAAACAACTGTTTATAAAGGGAATGTGAACGAGCAGGGCTCCCCTGCTGCCTGTTGCGAGGGCGCTCAGTGCAGACGTTGTCTGCGAGAATTCCTGATCTGGCATACAAAGTTCTGGTTTTTATCTCCAAACCCCCATCTCTGAAGCACTGGGGACAGATTTCAGGAAACCTATGTTGAATATACCCCCCCCAGGAAACTCCCAAGCTCTGGTGTGAACAGGGAAGTTTCGTGATGCAGGCCCCTGGATCTCCATCTCCATCATCTGCAGGCAAGATATTCGAGTGGTCCCTCCCTGGCTCAGTGGCAGGAAATGTGGACTGGAAGATTTATCAGTTAACTTTGCTAACAGGCACTGCAGAGCTAACTGTGATACATGTAAATACTGATCCAGCCAGAGAGGTGTCACTTTGATGGAGCTGCTTCTCAGTTCCCCTTTACCATGGATGTTCACGAGCTCCTGGAGATACGAGTATGGCCACTTTCCAGAGCTCTATATTTCCTCTCCAGCATTGTCGTGGAAGTCTTTGAGAATTAACTCTCTTTGGAGATTTCCAGCTCATCTTGCATTGAGACTGGTGGCCAGAAATCCTTACAGAGCAGCCTTTTGCACCACAATATGTTTAAGAAAGCCCTCCTCCGATCCTGGCCGCGTAGCTTGAAAAGCAGAGGAGCAAAAAATGAACAAGGGCCAGGGCATGTGGGAAAGGAAAAAGTGACCCAAACTTGGGATTGTTTTTAATTTCTTTGGGTTTTTTTTATCTTTTTTTTTTTTTTTTTGAGATGATTTGATTCAAATTTTGGTCTTTGCTTTAGACCCATTTGCCTATTAAAAATAAAAAAAACCCTAAACCCCGAACCAAAATACACAGTGAAACAGATTTCCCGTCACAGGAAAAGAGGAGAGAGGACCTACATGGCAAGCACAGGGGAGAAGATTGCCAGAGGTGGAAATTTTCTGGGATCTGCAAGTTGGGTTCAGCTGGTTACGAGTAAGAGGGACTAGATGTGAATATTGGATCCTTCTCTAATTTGATTCTTATGGCAGTGATTATATTTATATACAGCCTGCAGACTCCAACCAAGTGTGGTGTCTCCAGGGATGGCACAGCCACACGCAAAAGTGTTCCTACCCTAAACTGTCTGTAGTCTAAGCCAACAACAACTGAGAAGGGAAATGGAAGAAGAGAAAAAGGGGTGGTCACCAGGAAGGTTTGGACATGAGGTTTTGATTCAGGCTCCCCTCCTGCCAGAGAATCTGCCTCAATCTCTGCAAATCTCATCCCTTTTTCACCTTGCCCATGGCTCTGCTGCCTGTGTGCTGATCCTGCTGCCTGATATCCAGCCTTCAAGGTTTTGCTGAGATTTGGGGTAACAAGCTCTTGGTGGCACCCTAGGACTCTGCATTATGGGAATGATGCAGGAGCAGGAGGACAGGCAACTGTCTTTTCCCTTGGAAACCCAGAATCTGGGCCCCTTGCCTGGATGGGGTCCTGCAAATGTGAATCTCTTTATAAACTTGGGTTATCCAGTTTATAGTACAATTCCCAGGCAATGTATCTTTCAATGGGCTTTTCCCCTCCTCTGTTTATCATGACTTTTCATTATTCATTGTATAGTTCTGTTTTATTAGGGTAAGTTTACATATTATAGGCAGTATAAGGTTGGATAAACCAGAAAGAAAGGGTTGCTTTTAGTTTAGAGTGATTAAAAAATTACTGCCTGAACTCTTGGATATGGGAAGATCAGCATTTGCAGCTTGTGCCTTTTGCTGGATTTCTTTAAGTCATTAATTTTAGAATGAGGATAGTAATTGCTCTCTCTGTTCTCTCCCTGCCTTCTCACCTCTTCTAAATATTTTATTTATCTGTGGAGTGGTTCTGCATACTGGTTCCCTTCTCACCCATCCACTTTAAGAGCATCCAAGCTTTCCTTTTAGGAACAAGGAAGGGAGGCAGGCTTGGCTTTTGCTTTCTCATCCAGCCATTTCTGGGCTTTATTTAATTTTTAGCTGTTTTATTTAAACGTTCATAAACTTGGGGCCTAAGCCTGGCTTAAGAGTGCACCGGGAAAGCGTTAAAAAAACACATCTTGAACAAGGCTGAGAAGAATTCATTGATGCCAGGGCAATGTGTGTTTGATAAACATATGGACTTAAAGGCAGATAGGAGCAAGGAGGCACTTTGCCTGCATATAGCTGTATTATTTATGGATGTCTTTGCTGTGCAGCAAGGACCAGGTTCTGTTTAGCTCCTCTCTTTGGGTGGTCCGCGAGAGATTCTGAGTAGCCTTCAGTAGCCTTCAGGCATAATTGCCAGGCATGCTCTTGTATCTGAGATAGCTTAATAAAGCATTACATATCTTACTGCTTCTATATTTTATTACCTAACCCAGTGCATGCGGTCAGCGGGTAATTAAATTCAGCTGTGTTTTTACTCTCTGTTTTAAGGTCGAAGTATGAATTTCTCCACGAATTCTTTGAAACGGACTAATACGATGCATGCATGATAAAGGCAAGGCTAATCAGAGCCAGACTGTTAGTGCAATATAAGGTTGCCCCAGGTGTAATTTATTTTCATATTATTGGTGGTTTTACTGTTGAACATATTAGAAGACGAAGAAGAAATAATAATTCTTTTCCGTGTATGGCCAGAAAGCTACAGGCTGGGTTGAGAAGCTGGGTTTTCTTTTCATTTCTGTTTTATGCCACGTTTCGGCTCAGCCACTTGTGCTCCGTCCTGAAGTCGATTTCAATTAACCTATTCCTTCATTAACTCACTCTCTAAGTGCAGGAGGATATTGCTAGATTGCTCTGTGCCATTATGAAAAGGACTGTGGTGCAGCCTTTATTAAAAGCAATGTCTGCAGTGGAATGTATGCTGGAAAAAGCTTAAACAAATCTTTTTCTTGGATTTGACCAACTGGGGCTGGAGTGGCTGCGTGGGTTCCAGGAGGTGGAGTATTTTCACTGGGGGTGAGATTGGGTTGGAAGCCTGGGGTGGCTGTGGGGTGGAGAGGAGGAAAGGGGCAGTTGGCCCCCATCTTGTGGCTCAAATCAGAGTTTGGGCAAGACCATTTGTGTTTTGGGCTCTGTGCTGAGTGAAAGGGAGAGGCAGAAAAATCACAAATGCAGGACCCAGCTCTGCCGCTCTCCGGGGATTGATTACCCAGGGAACTCATTGCAGGAGGGAAAGTGGATGTTGGTAAAGTTCTGTGGCAATATCCAGAGTTACAATGAAGTTGCTGTAGTTAGTTTGCTTTTTTTTTCCCCTAGTCAAACCTCTTTTACAATTGATATTCCTTCACCCTTCAAAACTGGCTTTGCTTATCTCGTTAGACTACCCCATGTGCAATCTTGCTGCTGCTGCGACATACCAGTTGTCAGTGCCAGAAAATTGTTTCATGAGCAGCAAAACCAGAGACCTAAAGTCCTGGAGGCTGGCGTTCCAGGGTCAGCACAAAAGGCATCTCAGATGCCTTCTAGTTGCTGAGCCTTAACCTCACAGAGGCTCTCTTTCCTCAGTGACTGTTAGAAAACTTATAGGAACTTAAGGTGTGATTCATCTCTGTGCCAGAGGGAAGAAAGACAAGAAAAGCAAGTCAGCAGCACCTTTTTTGGTGGGGAGAGGTGAGCACATTCAGGATGCACTCATCTGACTCAGTTTCTTTAAAACATGCCCAATAACATCTGTTTACATTATGGGATTAAAAACAGGAGGAGAAGGCATCACATTAGTCGAGAAGAACCTTTTTGGTCTTCTTCCATGGGTGAAGATGTGTTTGGGATGAACCACTGGATTGACATCCACTGGAGATGATCCCATGTGCGCACATAAGACCACACAGACATCACAGAAGAAAGCTGTGAAAACCTCAGATTTTTGAGGGGGAGGACTCCAGTATTAACCCCTGACCAAACACGGCAAAGCTGTGGCAAATTTGCCAGATGAAGAGGTGCAGTTTATCCCAATGTGGCCCTTGTTCACACCTGCCTAGTGACTCAATGCCTTGGATTAAACACTCCTTTGCTGAAGTTCTACTCCAGAGCTGGGGAAAACCACCCTGCAGGTAAAGGCCCCCCTACCCAGGGCATTTCTTTTGGCATTGTCCTTTCAGACAGGTGGCTTTTGACCCTGGTCAGGGCAGAGGGCTGGACAAAGGGAGGGCGCATGGAGCTGTTTGTGAATCTGCCGTGATCAATCAGGCAAAGCTCTGGGGGCTGTAATCCAGCATTGCCCAGGTGAGGTTCAGAAGCAGCGGAAGGCCTGGTTTAACACACAGGAACTCAGGCTGATGTTTGACCTCTGCTTCTCCTTCCCCAGCTGTGAAGCAGTGAAAGAAATGTCCCCTTTCTCGCAGCTGACTTTTGCCTCTGAATTAATGTTTGCAAAATACTCAGAGCTCCCAAGCTGATGGGGTTGCAAACCACACAGCTCGATTCTGCTGTCACCAATTGGAAAGAGCCATGCTGGGCTTGGGATTTAGTCCTATAGAATTAAGATTATTTTATTGTTCTAGGAACGATAGGGTGGTCTGTCTGCTAAATTACAATACTCCCTGGGCTGGGCCAGTGCTTTCCCTGCCTGTTTGGGGTCAGGATTTGGCCCTTTCTGGTTTCATGTTTTCCTACTGAACTCATGAACCTGTATCAAATGTCGAAGCAACAAGAACTTGATGGTGATACTCTGCCAGCAAGAGAGGGCTTCCCAAAAATCAGAGCTTTCCTTCCACTGAACTCAATCCTTTTCCCCCCCTCTTTTCCTTGCTATTTCCCTCATCCTGTCCCTGTAAACCCAATAGAAAACCACCCCCCAAAACTGGTGAGCCCAAGAACTGCCTGGGATCCAGGAAAATTGATAGTGTGCAGATGCTGTTCCGTCTCTCGGCAATATTTACTTTTCAGATGGATCTTAAGTAAGCGTGAGGCCAGGAGACACTGGAGCGTTTCTCAACATGATGAAACGGTCATCACCTCATCCAGCTGGAGGTGGGAAGCCCTTCCCTAAATTTTCTCACCCTCCTTGGCCTTGCTTGGGGAGCGGGTGGAGCTGGACCAGCACCCCTGTTCTCTGACCCCTGACTCACTCAGTGACCTGGGTGTGGAGGAGAAAAAAAATCTGCTTCTCCTCTCCAGCCCCCACTCCCCAAACGCAGTCTGGGGTTTTTTTAGGCACTGTGATACTGGGATTAACTTTGCTCCTCTCCTCTTCAGCCTGTGTTCCACAGGCAGTTCTGGGGGCATGGAAATGCCTGGAGGGGAGCAGAGGGGGATGCCTCCCTGCAGAGGGCACGGAGGGGATGCATTTGGGGGGGGTGAGGAAGGAAAGGGCTGCCTGAGCCTGTGCTTCCCAGGCACGGCTGTGGGGATGTGCCCAGCCCTTGCCGTGCAAAGGCATGTCCCAGGGCCCCGGTGAACTCTTCGGGGATTTGAGGTTTTCTCCAAGCCCATCTCTGATGTTGGGATCTGACTGGAACACATGCGGCAAGCTAATCGCGCGCATCTGTGCCTTTTAAAAGCGCGGTCGCCTGCTGATTGGGTTTAATTCTTTATCTTATTCCTGCTAATCCGTTTTCCAATCTGGTTCCCATTTGGAGACAAATTCCCCCAAACCCCAGCCACTGGTGGGATGGATGTGCGGCAGCAGGGGCGAGGGGGGGAGAGAGCGGAGCGGTGCCTTCTGTGGGGCAGTCACAGGCTGAGGAGAGGACACGCTGCCCTCTCAGATGCTGGGTAACAAAAACCCACCCGATTTGTGCCACAAATACGTAACAGCCTCATAACTGGCTCTGCTTGGGATCCCACCTCCTGCAGGCTGCTATTGCCGTGAAAACGTGACAGCAGTACTCTGCCAAGCATCCGAGGAATAACGGCCTGAGGATTTTATTGCGTGGAAGGATTCCTTCAAACACACCCTGGAGCTGGCCTGGTGGTCCAGCAGCAGCATAATAACCTGGGCTGCTGTGGGTTTTACAGCTGGTAGGCGGCAGTGCCCCTGAGTTTGCTGTAGGGCTGGTGAGTCCCTGGCAGCTGTGCTGGCCCCTTGGCAGCAGCCAGTGCTTCCCAGCCAGGGAAAGATGTGCTGGATGCGTCAGCTGTTCTCCTTCCTCCCCTTGCTCTCTCTCCTTGCCCTGGCCTCCAGTGTTTTCATGCTCAGAAGCTGCCAACAAAGGGGAAAAGGCATTTTTCCTCTGCTAGGGGAGAGAGCAGAGATCTGCAGTCTTAGGGCTGGGAAACCCTGATGCTGGCACTCCTCTGGCCTTTGAAAAATCATTAATAGTTGCACCTCTGTTTCTCCTCCTTTTTCCTCTTGGTTAACCTCTGTTCCACCTCAAATCTCTGCCCTGTTGCTGCAGATTCTGGTTCTCCTCAATTGAAAGTTTTCTGGGGGCAGAAGCCCCTGTGATGTGCTTCTGTCATGGAATATTTCTCAGGAGTCACAGGACTGGTTTTCCCTTGGGAAAAGTGCATGTTGATAATGTGATGGGCCCTAGCACCAGGTGAAATCTGTGCGACCAGGTATGCTTTGGTACGAACTGACTGTGAGTCCCTGTGCCTACAAGATCTTCATCTTGTCCTGCTACTTTGATCAAAACTCAGTTTCCTATGCTTTTAACCCAGATGTGTAACCTCCAGGTCTGTTTTGTAGTACAGATTGAACCCAACCAACAGATAAAGCCCTTCCAATTTCTCAGTATTAAAAATCAGCAGCAAAAATTTAGATCCACAAAGGAAAAAAAAAAAATTGAATTGTGCAATCAAGGCATTGATGCCTGGTATAGAGTATTTTGGGACCTGTGTTTCCCCAGGTGCATGTAGTAGCTCTGATTCCTTGCTTGGTATCCAAGTATGGGCTCTGTTCTCCCAGCATCCCTAACCACCCATGGGATAAGAGGAAGATTTTTTTTGTCTTGAAAAATACACTCCTCTGTAAGAATACCCTGCAATTTGCAGAAAGATTGAAGAGTTATGGGTGGGAAGTAACAGGAGAGTACAGGAGGCAAATGAGAAACGGCTGATTTATTCTCTGTAATAAAGGTCCAGAAGATGTGGGTCTTGTTCCCAGATTTATGGCTGGTTTTCTCTGTGGCCTTGAATGAGCCATTTCACTTCCTTCTGTCTCTGCTTCTTCTCCTGCTCTTTGGCCCTTGAGTGGGCTCTGTCTTGTGCTCGCTGAGCAGGATCAGCACCGGCAGCCCTAAGCTCCTGTTTGGGAGTTGCTGGAACCTACATGTTGGTACAACACCTCATGTGCAGAGAGCTGGGGTCCTCAGAAGCTGGGTAATAAATAAGAGATCTTTAAAAAAATGTGGAAGTTTAGCTAAAACAAAGAAATGAAAGGAAATAACCATTTCAGAGCTCTCAGAGGACTAACAGAAAAACTAGCAAGCTTGTATTTTTTTCTTGCTCCTGCAGCATTAGCAAATTGTGGGATCGATGGGCGATGAGTTTGAAGGAACTGGGTATTTTTAATCTGTTTCCAAGTGTATGTGTGTGCACATGCATAAAATCCACAGTGCATTTTATAGGCCGGCCAAAAGGCACGAGTGAAACAGCACGTGATGTGGCCGTCGAAAGAATCCATCACCCAGCCCAGAAAAAAATTATGGCTGTGTCTCTAACCATTTTTTATCATTTCCATCTCTATTGACTGACATGTATTTTCTTCCTTCCCTGACCCAGAACACCAGGACTCTGAAACTACTGAAATGTTTGCACAATCTTGAAGCATTTATTTAAAAGTTGCTTTTCCCTGAAGGGTAGGTACTACAGCCAGATTCAAAGTCAGATCAAAAAAACCAAACAAATACTATCTTTACAAGCCCTTCATATCGGTATGTACCAAAGGACCTATCAGCTTCCTTTTCTTTTTGGCATGCTGACAACCGCCCAGTGCCTCAGGCAGAGAGCTGGAGTACGTGTTTACAACCCTTTCAAATTCACAGGCCAAACAGGAAAAGAAGGAAAATGTCAAAAATTACAAATAAAACAGTTGATCTTCAAAAGCAACGAGGCCTGCAAATGAATAATTTTTAGGCATGCTGTATCGGATTTCTTAAATATTTGTCACAGCTGTGAGTTGCATAGTGCAGTGTTTGTTAACCTTAGAACTTGTCTTAAGTGCTCTCACGAATAAATTTATTTATACTGAAAAATCCAAGTGTCTTAATAACTAAAACGTTTTTCAGGGGAGCTTTTCTTTTTTTTTTTTTTTTTATGCTGCTGCAGAGAATCCTTCCCCATGTGCTTGACATATTGCAGCTTTTCTTCAGCAGAGCACAGTAGTGATGATAGAGATCATGAGAAGAGGGGGAAAAAAAAACAGCAAGAGGTGGAAAAATGATGAGACTTGCCCATTTCTTGGGTTTTTGGCATGGACCCACTGTTATCTGGTGTCCTTTGGATTACAGGTACATCATGGCCTTGGATGTGTTGCTTTTCTAAACCTTCCTGGTCTTTGTGGAGATCTTATCTGAGGAGCTGAGGCACAGAAGGGTTTGCAGTGGGAATGGTCTTGCATAGGTTTTGAGACATCTTAGTTGGAGGCATCTGGCCATGGTTTAGATTTCCCCTATAGTCAGCGGGGAGAGACGGCAGCTCCACAGAGTGATCCTTCTTATTCTGAGTCCTGAAGTCGCTCTGAGGAATGTATTTTTCCCCACTGGCGATTGTGAGATCCCCAATGACTAGTTTGGATTAGACAAAAGCTGGATTCACTGGAGATGGATCCCGCTTTTCCCAGTTTTTGGGGAAAGTGATGGAAAGCAGATGGATCTCGGTCCAAGTGCTTGGTCAGGTACTGAAGGCAGCGTGTGTAAATGGTTTGGGTTTACCCCAACTCTCCAAAGACTGACTGCAGAGATATTATTTGGCAATCTGCTCTGTGCAAGGAGAACACTGATGCTTTCTGCTCAGCCTGGGCAAGCAGATGTGATTTGAACAAGCTACTTTTTAGCTTGAAGTTTTGTCATTTTGAAGGGAGAAAGAAAATGTTACAGCTTACGCAGCCTATCAGATATGGTTTGGAAAAGCAGCACAGCTTGTTTGCCCAAGAAACTCTGGAAAGAGTCTGAAAGCAGAGTACAACTCGTACCTGTCAGAATAGCTGGGGAGGAGCTGGAGTGGCCATCACTGAAAGTCTTCAAGAATTAAATAAGGGCTTTCCTCCCCCCCCTCACTTTTTGATAGTGAAACGTGTCCTAAAATATCTTCTCATTTGTACTCTGTGGATCTGTAGATCTCGGTGTACCTTATAGATGGCAATTTCAGGTCCAGCTAAAGGATGCAATTCCAAGGAGGGATCACCACCAGTCATTTGCTGCTGTGGTCTAGCCCAGCTGCCAGTGTATCTGTGCTAGCCAGCATGGTATTGATTAAGAAATTCCTACTGTGATGCACAGAGTAAAAAGAGATGTATTTAAAACCACTCTTTTGGCAGTACTTGCAAACTTTTTTGTTTTGTTTTGTTGAGAAAAGCAATCCAATGTGAATAATCTTTTCCTGTAAACGCGTAGAAAACCTTTAATCAAATACAAATTAGTTCTAGGCATGAGAAATAAATGTTTGATGAAAATGTATCTTAGTCATGGCACATGAATAGCTCTTCACAGTCAATATATAATCTTGCATCATTATGAAAGGAAGTGATCATTAAAAATATAATTTGGAGAGCAATATTTTACCTCCTAGTTGTCACAAGACCCCCCCCTTTCTGCACACAGTTCTGGACGGGGTTAATCCCCAAATGACTTGCACCACTGTAAATCAGGAGTAACAAACCCTGACTTCAAGCAAAGGTTCTTGGTGTAAAACACAGAAGGATCTAATCCTGTTGCCTGAGAAAAAAATGAAAATGTCTTAAGAAAATACGACTGCATTGGCACTGCAGAGAGAAAAAATAAAGCAAAATACTTTAAACTTCCAAAGTAATATTTCTTTTCAGCTTCACCTGTGCTTTTAGTCCTCTAAATCAGTAAGCCGTTATAAAGGAAAATTATATGCTCCAATCTCGTGGTGAATTGTGTACTGAGATTTTGCATTAGTAACCATGAGCATTTACACTTTCCTAAGATTAAAGGCAGTTTTCCAAAGCTGTGTCTGCTTATTAATTAGTGTCTGATGAAGACAGATTGCAGACAGAAATAGTGCTTAGAAAATGGAGCTAACCTTTAAGACTAAATTAATCTCAGTTTTAATGGGTTTTAGTATGATTTACAGGTTTTGTACATTTTCTGGTAAGTTTCCAATAGAAACAGTCAGTGGTACAAGGGCAAGAAAAGAAGGCTGAGTAAACATGGTGAGAGCAGATCCTTAAGAATGGCAGATCCATCACAATCTGCTGGAATGGCCTCATAAATCTTTGCGAGTGCACAATGAGGCCAGAGGTTTTGAGGGATCAGACCTTCAGTACCACCTGGAGAGGGTCGGCTGCATTCCCAGGGCAGTCCCAGCTGGTGCCAGCATGGACCAACCTCTCTCACGGCAACTTTCTCCAAGAAGATGGGAACTGGACCAAGGCCCAGTAGGGGATATCCTCAGGGATATCTTTATAAGGGAAAGTTTCTTCCTAACAAATAACTTTGTTTTGGGGGTTGTGCTGCCTTCCCCTTGGAGATGTACCTGGAGCAATTGATTACATTGTCTGTGCCTGGGAGAAAGTGAAAGCTGAGTTAACAGCAGTGTGACCCCGCTGCTGTGTCTTAAACAGAGGCCATGGACTTTTTTCAGAGCTCTCCTAAAATCAGCAGCTGTTTTATTTTCTAGCATTTAATTTTTATATCGTGCTGTCAGGCATCATGTGACGTTAAAAGCAATGATAACAAAGCATGAGGGAGAGTTGGCTTTGGGGGAAAACTTGTTCTTGTACAACTAGTTAACATGTGTTTCCATAAATCTGAAAATCTACTTCAGTGCACTTTGAACATAATCTGGGCCTAGTAAACTGCAGTCAATTACACATCCATTTTAATTGTATACCAAGTTTCAGAATGCTTGTATTGTTACGTAAGTGCTTATAATTCTCCTATTTCTATCATATTTCCTTGGCACCTCATTTGAATTTACATGTATCTGAGGTCATAACTGGAATGGAGGTTCTGCTTTTGGTTAACTTTGGAACATAGATCCGCTATCATGAGTTTAATGGAAATGTTGTCATTTTAGCAGCTTGCTACAAAAAAGTCAGCGACTGTTCCCTTCTGTCAGTGCAGGACTGTTGTGTCATAACATACCATGGAACAACTGCCACTGCAGATAAGCTTGTCTGTTACCCTAAATCAGTGTGATTTCATGGGTCTGTGCCATGGTGGTCTTGTTTTTGCTCCTTGAGGGTCTGGCCCAGCAGGGATGGGCAGGTGGAGATTGCTTGGAGATGAAAGAAAAAGCAGGTGAAATTGCAGTGAGGAGTGAGATCAGATATGTGCACCAGCTTTGGGGTACCCAGATTCATGAGTCCTTTTACAGTTAGGATTTGACACTTTTCTAGTTTCATCAGAATTGGTTATTTTTTATTTCTAGTGAGGTCAATCTAAGCTCTGTGTCAGGACAGTGGGTAAAGTCAACTCCAAATATCCCCACAGGTGATGGTTGGGAGCATGATTTTTGGTCTGTGCTTTCCCGGCCTCTGGAAC
The DNA here is from genome assembly GCA_013400915.1 of Pardalotus punctatus. Taxonomy (NCBI): domain Eukaryota; kingdom Metazoa; phylum Chordata; class Aves; order Passeriformes; family Pardalotidae; genus Pardalotus; species Pardalotus punctatus. The sequence continues at coordinate 85,240 of VZTX01011820.1, forward strand.
CTCCAGTGACTGTATAGACAGCACAAACTGCAAATAAGAGCTCCAAACTGTGCTCTATTTCCAGCTCTGGAAACACACTAAAAGGCAACTAGCTCTGTTCTTTTCCTTCACCTTGATTGATTTGATGTTTCTGCCAGAGGAAAGAAACAAGCTTTTAAAAAAAAAGTTATTAAAATAAAATCTCCTTTAAATAATTTTAGAGTTCCAACATAACAAACAGCAAGAGAAAGATCACAGCTGAAGGCTTTTATACCATCAGAATTGTTAGGCATTGTCTTTGAGCTTTGTATAAATAAATGATTGATGCCTCAAAACAAGACCCTTGAAGGTGTTTTTATAAGGCCACAAATGTGTCAAGCAGACTTATTAGATGTGAAGGGAATGATTATTTGTACAAAGTGAAATGAACATGTGCAATAATATTGTAAAATGTTTATTAGTCTAGAGTGTGCTGAATTTTCCTAAAATATATCAGGTTCTCAGTTTGCACTTAATGTAGTGTTAGGTATGACGCTATATCCTTCCTAGGCTATTTTCAGTGAGCGTTATGCTTTTTGCAGAGTAAATCATGGGTTTGTGTCCTTTATAACAAGGGCATTATCAAACGTGAGGCAATGCTACCTGTCTAGAAACCCAGCGTGAAGGAAAACATGCGCTGATCAAAGGATGGTTGATGGGATCGTGCCTATTGAGCAAATCTTTGCAGAACAAGCAGGATGCAAAGCCCTGGGAATACTTGAGCATCTTTCCTCTTTGGTGGCTGTCGATGCAGCCAGGCCCCAAAGGATGAGCTCCCTTGCTGGTAACTGTTCATGTTTGGCTCTAGCGTTATGTTACATTTCCAGTCAAAAGAGGGGATTCTGCCCAGTGATGCTTTTGAGCAGAGCTGTAAAGGGGCATTTAGTTACACACTTGAGTCCTCTCCTTTGCACTTGTGCTCTACTGTCAAGGCTGGATCTGTTAGTGTAGGGTAAGAATCTGTCCAACTGGTTCCCCTCTAACCTACAGTCCCTCTTGCTCCATGTCTGCAGGGGTGATGGGGCCACCTGCATGTTTTGGTTATTTAGGAATTAACCTCTGAGGACCTGGCTTAAATACTCAGTGATGCTCTGTGTGCCTCATCTGAGCTAGAAATCTTGTGGGGGCATTGAACGTGGGGTCTTGGTGGTCTGTTGCACCATTCTTAGGGTGGATAATTTTTGCTGGGTTTTATTCTCTCCCTTTTCAACCAGGATATTGTTCCTGAAGTTGAATTTTTCATTGGTTCAGTGCTCTGTCCCCTGGCTCTTTTAGGTGTTTAATGACATGCTTGTCGGGGGATGGCAAGTTAAGTCATGCAGATCCATTTTGTCTTCTCTTCAGAGACATACCCAGTTAATGGACTTCAACTGGACAGGACCTGTCAGTCCTTCAGGAAGGACATTTAGGGAGTCTTTGCTAACAGACAGCCACATTAAAGAGCTTCCCACATTAATGGCACAAAGCCTACTCCACATTTGGGGTTTCATACGGAAGGCCTTCTGCAGACCATCGCTGTGGGATTAGCTTTCAAGATGATTGATGGCTGTACTACTTTTTTCTTCCCTTACTGTGCCCTGCTCAAGGATACAACTTAGAGGTGCTATTGGCTACAGAAAATTTTGCATTAAGGTCTAGCACAAGTGTTATCCTTTTAATTTTTTAAGGCACATGGTTTTGAAATAGCATGTCTTGAAAATTCCGTGGGGAACTCCATGGAAGGCGTCCACTTGGAGCTCGCATACTTACACAAATTTTAATGCATTTCAGATAATTGTCACAAGGTTGCTTTTTGGTTCTGTCAGTTCAAAGAACTGGTTGGATTTAACAAAGAAATTAGGGGATCACACCTAGGGAATAAAGCTTGCTGTGAAATGTTTTCTGTAAAAGCCAGAACCAGGTGAAAATCACTTAGTTTCAGGTTTCATTACAAATTTGAAAACCATATCTCAGGTTCACTGAAAGGTTGGTTAAGGGTCATGCTGCAGGGCCTGGTTTGGAATGAACGTGGCTGATTTACGTCGTTTGCAGCAGAACTTGGTTTCATTCATTACTTTGACCCAGGTTCAGGGGTCTGCTCCTCTGAGCTCTCCTTGTGTGTTGAAGTCAATGGGAATTCCCTCCGCAGAGGCCTTGGAGGATCCATCTCCATGAGAAACTCAAGTTTTTGATTGCTTTAAATGCCGGCTTTATTTCAACCCCTCACCACCTCCTCTGGTGGAAATCAGCCTGATTCCATGTTCGCCAGATGAACTGCTCTGTTGCCCCCAGGTGCGGATCCAACCTGAACTGCAGAACCCAGGAGTCAAGTAATCCAACCAGAAGTTTGCAGAAATCCATCTGTGCTGAAATCCCTGACTCCCACACAGCGCTGCTAAAGGGTCCCACTGCCATTCTGCAGGCAGTCAGACCCATAGGTGAACAGCTAGACCAGCCTGCTGTTGGTTGAATATTAGCTACATCTTTGGCTAATGAGCATCTGGTTCTCCTTACCATTGAGAATATCCATGCAACTCACAGACAAGGTCTTGCAGACCTGGCTGTTGATACAGAAGGATCAGTCACTTCATTTCCATTCCCCAGGGCTGCTGATCTTTCCCACTGATGCTTCCAGGCAGTTCTTCATGTCCGTGTACTGGAAAGGCAAGCCAAGAGTGATACGAAGACTGAATATCATCTTGACACTTCTTGACACCTCAGAAGCATCCACTGGAGCCTCATCGCCAACTGGAACCTTTTTGTCTTGCTCTTTTCTAGTTATTAATCACTTGCAGATGCTCCCACAGCAGCATTCCTGTGGGAGACTATCAACGTCAGCATGGATTCCTTGCCTCAGTGTTACCAGAGTAAAAAAGGAAGCTGCCCTGAAGCTCTGATTAATCCCTCAAAAGCAGGAACATTTACTCATGTGGCAAACCTGGAAGGCTAGGCTAGCAATTTGCCTTTGAGAAGCTGCAGCAATGCTGAGCATTCATCTTGAAACCAGAGATTGGGCTCACTAAACCTGGTGCCTGAGACGGGATCTGTAAACATTAAACTGGAAATTAACCTAGAAAGCTGATTGGTTTGCCCAGCCAACAAGGAAAACTGAATTGCTTCACTTGATTTCTGCTTTTACCTCCATGGGAGAGTCTTTGCTTCCCAAGCCAGTGGTGTAGACAAGACGTGAACCAGTCAGAATCTTCTCAGCATTGACTGGGATATCCATCGGATCTCTTGGCTGGAAGGTGCACCCCAAAAATCAGATTATGACTGAAATATTACCAGTTGGGTGGGATCTGTGGGAAGCTCAAACAGACGCAAAAGTCTCGTCCTGTGGGGCTCAGGTGAACTCTGTAACACACACAGTCAGTGGTCCCTGCCACAGGGCTCAGCAGAACCTTGGCTCCTGGTGACTACCTTTGAGGTAACTTTGTGCATATGTATTTTGGCCACTGGCAAACATGAGATGGTTCAGCCTAGCTTAAACCTCCTTCTGTGTGGGTTAAATTAATCCAAATTACCTCATGTTTGCTGCAGGCTGGGAACACACACAGGCTGCTGCTGTGGTGGTTCACATAATGTCAGGCTGGTTGTGCCGCGTAATGCCAAAGACCTCTCCAACGTGGTAACTCTGCCACTGGTGGTGGTCAACAGGGCACTCCAAAGAACAACTACAGCAACAGGGCAAGTACCTGGAGGCACTTTTCCAGTATCACTCTTCTGACCTTCAGCATTTTAAGCCTCAAACATGTGTCAGACAATGGTGGTGTTTTGTATTTAAGGAAGTGGGGTTTTTTCTCTGAGGAATTTGGCTGATCACTTTTTGAACCCACATACATTTTGCAGCACCCCATGCAAGGAATTCTTTAGCTTCACCAAGTGGTGTGGGAAGAGCTGTTTGCTTTCATTTCTTCTTGGTCTGCTCTTTGTTGTTCTCTCCACTGTTTCCCAGGATGTGCTGGAAAGGAGAGTAAACAACTCATCCCTACTCATTGTGGCCAGGATCCCACTGATCTCTGTCGCATCCCCTCTCAGTCATATCTTCTAATTTGAGGAGCCCTTCTCTATCGAATCATGCAGCAACCATTCAAGACCTTGGACCATGCTTGTTATGTTGTTGGTCTAAATGTGGATGCATATAAAGGTCATATGAATCAGGGATTTTTGTTGAGATCTCTGTCCACTCATAACCTTGAAGAACAAATCGCATGAAAAAAATAAAGCAGCCTTTAATATTATAATAAATAGAGGCATCTAAGCCCAGCAGAATCTGGTTGGTTTCATGCTGATGCCTTCCCCATCTCTTTCTTTTTTTCATGAGTCAGAGCACTATCAACAATGCTCCTTATTACTGATTGCCTCTGTTTCCCACATATCTGAGCCTTGGGAATGAAAGACAGGGTGACAAGGTGTGGTATTAAGAAATTCTCTATGAGGTTAATGGACGAAATGGGATTGTTTGTCCTTTGAGAAAACATGGTTGGTTTCTGCCTTTTATCAGAGATTATTCCTGTTAATTTGCTTAAAAGGCTTGGACTGTTTGGCACTTGAAGGCTCCAGGGTGGGGTAGGGAAGATGTTCAGAATGTCTGTACCACATTACTGAGACACACTGAGCAGTAACCCAACGCCCAACCTCTCTGTGGCCTTTCTGTTTTACATGCTATGGACAAGTACATTACTGTTTTAACAGTCGACTTCCTGTGAAAGAGAAAGCTGGATTTTTATTGATCTTGTGCTGTTTCAAATCCACCTACTCTCAGCTGCATGGTGTTCACTTGGAAAGCATCTGACGGGATGTTCCTGGAAAAACCTCGCTCTGTGGAACAATACAATGCTTCTTTGTTTGTCGTCTTCTTGCCGAGGCCAGCCCTGTTGAATGAACCTCAGATGTTTTGATTTGTTCTTTGGTGAAAGTTTATATGACTTAAGCTATCTTTTTAGCCTTCCCGCCTTCCCCTTTGGGTTTCTTCTAAAGAACAAAGCCATTTGAATTAAATTGCTCTGTATTGGGATTTCAAACATTAATGAATGTTGTTTCAAAGTGTTATCTCATTTGGGGCCTGAAATGACGACGGGCCACCGTTCTTGTGCCAGTAGAAGAGTCTCTGTGGCTTTGGGATTGTTTGCTATTTCTTTAAACAGATCGGCACTTTGAAAGGGTCATTTGTTTCCATACATTTCTTGTTATAAAAGCAAAAATAATGAACAGCTAGAAGGCCAACATAAAGCAGCTGTATTATATGTGCTGGGAGATGCAATGTGTAGTCTAGCTATTGAAGCAGTAGACTGAGGATTATTAAAAAAAGAACGCTTGCTACTATTTTTGAGACCTACAGGCATTGCAGCTGTTTATTTTATGTAGGTAAGAAGCTAAATTCTTTGCAGTGGAGCACCTCCGCTTCCCTGGAATAACAGAGATGAAGATGCCCTTCTGACATGGTGTATTAAAGATCTTCATTTAAATAATGTGTCCCTAGATAAAAACCTTGATGTGAGCCTTTCAGGCTCCCTTTGAAATCACAGTGCAAAGGCTGTGTGTAAAAGCAGATGTTTGCAATATATATATTTCCAGTGGAGTTCAGTGGCAACAAATATTATGTTAAAAAAGGAATTTTTTTCTTCCTTTTTTTTTTTTTCCCCAAATTTTTTAGATTTTTAAAAAAATTTTGTGAGTAGAAGAAGCTGTTGAGTAGCATTCATGGTAAAGGATGACTGTGGTCAAGTCGGGTCCTTTATTGATAATAATCCCTGGTCCCTGTGTCATTGAGAACAGTTTCTATAGGTACAAACAAGTTGGTATAAAGGAAGCCAGTATAATACATCAGGGCTGGGTGGGAGATTACTTCATTTAACTTCCGCCTTCCTTTCCTTGAGGTCCTATTAAGCTAAATAATGGCAGTCTATAACATGGAGAATGATTGAAGCTTGCCTGCCAGCCAATTATATCATTCTGGACATGGTCTCCAGGACTCTTTGTAGATGTATATGTACACGTATCTTGTCTCTCTTGGCTGGAACTCTGACTCTCTTGAAACTGCTGTTTTATGTGCACCAGTTTATTTTGAAAGTGGTTTTTCAGAATTGTTGCTTTTATTCTTTCCTCCGTCCTTAACTGCTGGTTGCATTTTGTGTCACAAAAGGTTTTCTGGAGGGCTGCACTCTGACTGTGGAGTTTAGAACTCCAACTTGCAGTTTGGTCCTCCAGCAAGATCCCTGTTAGCTCTGTCTGAAAAGTGGGGGAAAAAAATGGATGAAAACCAGGTTTTGATGAATGTGTACCTTACTTCGATTGCCTCTCTAGGAAAGTCATGGGTGAAAGGAATATCTGTGTCAGGCCTGCGAGGGAAAACATGAAAAGATACTTCACACCAAAGCCAAATATTTATTTCTTGCATGAGAGGGCAGGCTGTTGAGACCTATCTTATCAGGTCATGACCCATTTAGTCCTTTCTTTGACTGAGACCAATAATAGAGGTAAAGTTCAAAAATCCATAGCAGGCAGTTTTGTATCAAGACATGAGAGAAATAAATTTTGTGCTCACATACAATAAATATTGCTTTATAGAACACTGAAGGGATTGTATCTATCATGGAGGAGCTACTTAACATTTCCATCAGATGTCATCTTTTCTCATATCTAGAGGGACTCTTGGATCAGGTGATGTCTGGCAGAGGAAATCCCATGGGTCAGTGGAGTAAGGAGTCAAGAAATAAAACACCTTGCAGATTTGCACACTCATCAACTGCCCTTTTTTTAAGATGTGATGGAAGAGAGGAAACACAAAGCCAGCACATCTTTTCCTTGTTCTGTGAAGAGGCTGCCTCTGCAACTTTGAGGTGGGGGAAGCCAGGGAAGAGTGGAACCCCACCAAACAACTTATAAACTCTTTTATCAAGTCTGTATGTCATTTTGGTAAGGGTTAGATGAAATAAGTCTATCTCTGGCCCTTCATGAAACATGAAATAATCACAAGGTTATGCCGTTTCCAGCCATCTAAACGCAAACAATATATAGAACAGATTAAGTGAGACTGATGGGGCTGTGTAAATCATTAGAGATTTAGTGCAGTAAGACCAAAGTGGAAAAAAAGTTATCCAAATAGGTGTACTGTGACACCCATGATCAAACATGATCAACTACAAAAGCGAGGCTACATAGCATGGAGTTTGTCTCCTTGATTGCTTTACACTACCATTGATGATTTTGTCTTGCACAAAATCCCCAGATTATGTGTGTATGTTACTTTTTATGAAAAATCTACTTCGAAGTGTTTGCTAAGGATTACCAGGTGATTAATAGATATTTTAAAAAATATCATAAACTGTTATGGAAGCCAAGAAATTGTGTAGAATCACAGCTTAGACCTGTCTTTTCTAAGGGCTTTGTAATGGTGTGTGCCTCATGGTACTTGTGTTCATCACCACATTACCACACATATTAATAATGTCTTGGCTCCTTTTAAAAAGCTTCTAAGTATAACCTTTGCAGGAAGTGAGATAGACATGTCTGTGTATCTGTCTGTTTTATAATGGGAATGTTGCTGTAGCTGTGATGGTATAAAAATATATTAGACTTAAAACCAACCTTTTGTAGTTTGTGGTATTATGTTATGGGAGAAGTGAGATTGTCACTGAGATGAAGTGGGAACTTACATTTAAACCTCAGTTTTGGTTCATTAAAAACTTGACTTCAAAATGGTATTTGGAGGCCATATTTTTGTCTAATATCTCTATATAAAGTTCTTTTAACATCTAAGATGATTCCATGTCCAGACATTCCTTTGGGCTCATGGAGGGTTAGATCAAGTATTGGTGGTCTTGTCATTTGGGAAAAATCTAGTGGCAAAAGCAATTTCAGGATGATGGACATCCTCTGTTTCAAAGGAGTTGCTGTTAGGGTCCATAGGCACTGTCAGTCTGCTGGACTGGGATGCACAGATCTCTCTTCCTTTCTCACATCTCCTTCCCCATTACAGGCTTTCCTCTCTTTGTTTGTTAAAGATGCACTTCTTTTGCTCAACCTTCCAGTTTAATTAATACCAAAGCATTTTGTACTCATCAGCTGGTCTGTTTAGGTGGAACTTTTCCTGATCATCTGCAGCCAGCTCCTTGGAAAAACAGATTGGTGAGCTTTTAGTTCCTGAAGCAGCCAGGATTGATTGTTTTTATAATTTGTTTTTCACTGTCTGAATTTACTGAAAAACTGTAGTGACAGTAAGATGCTCTAGAACAGTTTAACCGGTCATGAAGAAATTATATTTACATGTTTATCCCTGGGTGGTTTTCTTCCAAATATTCTGCAAATGATTGCTCTCAGCAAGTCCTGTGTGCTGGGACATCCTCAGTCTCATCTTGCCCATGGTTCTGTACCTACCTTTCTTTCTTCCCTGATGCCATAAGGCCTTGTTCCCAGGTCGCCCCATCTGATGTGTCCAAGTTAAGGTGTTATCTTTGCTTAGTGGCATTTAAAGGTTTTCTGAAAGACCAGGATGGGAAAAGAGGACTTGCAGTCCCGCTGGGATGGAGAGTTTGGGAAACATGTTGTAAGGGAGCTTGGGCCAAGGATATTCCCTCAGCTTTTTTTCCCCCTAAAACTAGATTAAAGAATGTCAGTATCCTCAGCTATTTCTCATAGGACTTATGTTCCAGACCACGTATCCAGCAAACACCATCCATTCTGGACAGTGACTGAAGTAGGAATTGTGTGAAAAAAACCTGATAGAGGGTGGTGCATTTAAAGACTTTCATAACATAGGAGCAGTGCAGAAGTTGCACAGCCATTCTCAATTCCGGCATTTCCTGACTTCAGATCACTTGACCTGTGCAGGTTTAATGTTCTCTCTATGAAAGTTATTTCTGAGTGCAATAGTTGCTTATATTCTTGATTGAAGTATAACTCATAAAAATTTCCATGCCAGTATCAGTATTTATATACAGAGATAACTGTGGCTATGGTTATGTGGTGTCCTGAAAATGCTCGGTCTTTTTTTCCTATTCATGTTTCAAACAGGGCTTGGTCAAGTAAAGTAAATATCTTGCCTTAATTTAGGTTTTATATTTGCTGTAAAACTTGCTCAAAAAAAAAAAGAAAAAAAGAAACATTAGCATTTCACAGCAGAAACACAAAAATTTTACATTACCAGGCAAGTCGACTTTGGCATTTTTCCTTTCAGTCAGTTTGTTTTTCTAATATAAAACTAATATGACATAATGTATAATCTAATTTGGAAATTACAATTTACTTGGAAGGATTATGCTGCCAGCCAATACCAACAAAGAAAGAAATTATTCGAGAATGTTTCTTTCCTTCTTAACGTGGTCGATAATTTATTTTTCCTTCAGAAGATTACTTTTTTCTTTACGACATTTCCTGCTGGTGTGATTTGCATTAGGATTAAATAATATGTTCCATGCTTAACTTATGCATCAAAAAAGTGAATTATTCCTCAAATTGAAAAAAAAAAAAGGTGCAAATTACTATCTTGTTATGGACTTCACTTTGCTTACTTCGCAGCAAAGAGTGTTGATCATTTTCAGATGGCTTGGCAGTAATTACTTTATTTGTCCTGACAGTATTTACATGAAGGGGCAATTTGAAATGGGTAGATCTGTGCCTCTTATGAATAAAGGCCACTAAAATGGCTAAGAACAGGAGAAGTTGAAAAACGGGTAATCCAACTGTGGTAATTCCGACTAACACTGAATTATCATGTTGACTCTCGTTAACCACAAAAGTTCAAGCATTCATCCAACACGTTGTGTTACAGGGCTCTGGCATTTCTTCAGGAGCTTCCCATTCACAGCAACGTGCTGGGAGTGTATTAAGTTGTATTAAATGTTCCCATATCTCCTGTGGATGCTTCAGAGGGAGCAGCTTTGTTAGCCTGGAGCATTGTAAAGGAACATTAAGAAAAAAGGGGGTGCCCAGTTCTGCTGGAACAAGTTTGTGCCTGGCACAGCACCTAAAAGTGCAGCCTCTAGGTTAAGTGGAGAAAATTAGACACAGTGGACCCATTTTATGAAGAATTTGCAGTCCTGAGCAAAATGTGCTGTGGACAAAATAAGAGTGCTCCTAAAAAAATGGAAATACGTGTCCACTTCTGATTTCTACAGTTCGATTACAAGTGAGATCCAACTGTAACATTATTAAGACTAATTTAAGGGAAGTCTTCTACTGGATTTGGGTGGTATTGGAATTGGATTTGGAAAATCTGGACTCAGTTATGGCTCTGCCACAGACTTTTAATTTCAGCCTCTGGCAAATCACTTATCCTTGGCATTCCTCAGTTTCTCATCTGTAAAAGCAGGGTCATGTAATTTCCCCCCATTCTTTCCCTCTTGCCTATTTAGTCTTGAGTTTCTTTAGGGGGTGGTTTCTTGCAGTGGATTTCTATTTTTTCTATTTTTTTTTTCACAAGTGTCCTGCACAATGAGACCATAGTCTGAGTTGGGATCTTTGTTGTAATACAGATAATATTATTGTTGACAGCTGTTGTATCTGTGTAATGTAGTAGCATAAAACAATAAAGCTTCCTCCCCTCCTGGTATTTAAAACTTAGAGAACAGTTTTGTTGACTCTTCTTCTTGTTTGTTCTTTAATAAAGTTAGCTCAAAGCTATTTTCTGGAAGGCTATCTGAGTACTCATGGTAGTAAACCAGGACTTTGAATGAACTCAGAGTACTGCCATCCTGCTGTAAAGATCTGCCATGTGTTGTAGTTCCTTATCTCGAAACCTTGAAGATATGCTGATATCATAGCAGGTCATCTACAGAGTAGGTAATTGGGATCATCATTTTAAGCAGCTTGTTTGAGTTTTTAAAATGTTTTTTCCTGCTGTAAGTTATTCTGTTCTTCTGAAGTTGAAAATTAAACTGTGTGGATTTTTAGTTTGTTTACCTTCTTCCTGTATATAAGCTCTCTGTCCTTGTTTCTACTGACCTGTTGGATTTGGTGGAAAAACTGACACCTAGCTGAAGGTCTTAAAAAAACCTTAAAAATTTCTTACCAGATTCATGAACACCTAAAGCTGGGTGAAGGAAAGAGAATGCTTTAGCTTCCTTAGCTAGACCTCCAGCTTGAGCTCAGCCTGAGTATTGACAGTGGAAAATCTAAACCGCTTGGGACAGTGGATTTCATAGGCTCTGCCTCTAAATGAAACTTCCTAGCATGGCAGGATTTGCTCTAAGTGCAGCAAGACCTGGTGTATCCTCCCAAACATAAAAAGTTTTTGACGCTGTCGAAGGTGCCAGGCACCATGAAGCCTGTCCCTTCCCCAAGGGATGTGGTGTGTAAATACGCGCAAGAACCACAAACCATCTTGGAATAACTTGAATTCCAGCCAGAATAAGCACAGAAAACCCCTTTTGTTTGGGCATAAATATCATCGACCTTCTACTGTGGTTGCTGGTGTCAAGTTTAGTGCCGAAGTCCAAGGGCAGTTGATATGGCAGCAGCAGACGGTGAAGTTCAGGGCAGGCTGTAAAGATCTGTGTGTTGTTGCTGCTGTTTCCAGCCTTCATTGCCAGACTTGAAGATAGAAAACAATGTGGAGAAAAGGCAAGTGATCTCACTTTTATCGAGTGAGTTTGGCCTTGAGGATTGCCCACTCCACAGCTTCACCTAAAAGTCGATCTTTCAGAGATTCAGGGAGGCTTAATGAAGCTGTGAAATGTATTTGGAAAATGAATATGGACGTGCTGAAACACCCTCCAGTATATCCCACCATAAAAGATGCGTATCAGGTTCCTTGTGTGGCATTTGAAGACTATAAACATGTTGCCATGATTTGCTGTGTTTCCTGAGGGTTTACAAGAAAAAGTGGCCCTTTTAGGGGATTGCCATATTGAGATTGACAATTTGATGTAAACCATGGCCCAGCATCGAATGTTCTGTTTAATGCAATTCTGTGTTTGTCAGCTGTAACCAATTACGCTTTTCATTGTGCTCAGTGACACCGACATGGCTCCTTTTTACCAAGTTGTTGCTAATACCATTTTATACACCTTCCATGGCTGAACCCTGTTGGAAGCTGTGTTATATGTATGACCTGCTGCTCCTTTCCCTGTGTGCTGGCAAAGAGTGAGATACTCAGAGCAGCTTGGAGTTCTAGGAAGTCTTTTGTGTGGCTTGGGGAATGGGGTCTTGAGGAAAGCCGCAGGATGTGGAGCTGAGTAGCAATGGGATAATAATTTGTAGCTAAAAACTGCAGCTGGGATGCTTCTAGAGGATTGTGCCTGTATACTCAGGCTGCTAATCCCGGTTTGTGACTGCAGTAGGAAGCTAAATTGGAAACAAGTCAAAGCATTAATGTCATCTGGTTTTCCCTCCAACCCATGAACACAAAGGCCATGAAAACCTTAATCCTCATGGTCCCCAGTGTAGTCCTGCATGGTTTTGCAGTGAAGTCTAGGACCTGAAAGGACCCTGGAGAGGCAGGGATGTGCATGCCTGTGGAGAGAGTTTTCTGGCACAGAGTGTTCCTATGGGATGTCTTTAAACTCAGGGCTATTTTCTTGCTGTCCTTTTCCCCTAAAAAAGATACTCCTGCTATAGGAAAAGTTCAATAGTCGGTGTGGTTAATTTTAAATGGCTTGTTGTTTGTGAAGCTGTCAGTCAGGAATCTGGTGGCTGGCTCTGTGCAGGTCCATGTCTGTCAGAGCTGTAGGGCATGGGGCACCTCTACATCTCCAACGCATTTGCTCCTGTCGCCCTTTGTTTGGAGTTAGGCAGCTTCTCTGGAGGTGGTGGGAGGATGAGCTGAGGGCAGCTGAAGCCTGGGCATGCCTCCAGGGAGCATTTCAGGGCTTTGATCTCATACTTAGAGCTGGCCACGCTGAATGTTCGTCTAATCAAGAACCTTGTCTCTGGTTGAGGCTGCAAGTGGGTACAAACAGAAGAGGAAAGGTTTACGGTAGGCATGAAGGCCACTTCCAAATACTCTGCATCCTCCAAGGACCTCCTGACTAGAGGTGGTTTAAGCTTTCTTAACAAATCTCAGATTTTGTTTTTTTTCTTAAACTTGTGCTGGTCCCCATTTGACCTGCATTATCTGTTAATTGTGCATCCTGGGACAGAGTGCCACAGCTTAACTCCAAGTTGCATTTGAACCACACAACCTATTTCTTTGTGTTTGCTTTGAACCTACCACCTTTGAACCTTTAAAAGTTTAACTTGATGCTCCTAAAAACTCCAGTTCTGGTTCTGGAAGGGATTGTGAACAACTGCTTCTTGCCCAACCCAGGATTTTGTACAAACAATTCATATTTCCTCTTACGTATTTTTTTTTCCGGCCAGAGGCCTGCTTAGTCATTCTTTTATCAAGACCATTGGATGTTTAGCTCTCTTCTCCTTGGGCAAAAGAGGCAGCAGGACCTAGGATCAAGTCCCTGAGGCCTGGAAGTTTTGCATGAAGCAGCAAACTGTCTCACCCTGATGAATAGAAATGTCCCGTGTCTCTCTCCTCCGTTTTCTTTTCCCAGTGTCAGCCAGCAGCCATGGTATAAACTTGATTACATTGCAACCAAAGTTGGAATCACTCCACTTACAGGAGGTCTTGTTGCAGTTCCCCATTTGTTCATTGTCTGCTTGCAAGTTTTATGAGGCAGTGGGTTTGGAGATGCTGCAACTGGAAAAGGGATACAATTTGGAAAATGATATTAATTTTCAACCTTTAGCTCTACCCAGACAGTGAGCGTGAATTTCCCCAAGGGGCTTGGATGGGTGTCTTCACCCTGACATTGCTGCGGAGAGCCTGGGACTATGGGGCAAGGCTGCTACCAGCCTTTCCAAGTAATCCTTGGAAGAGCTGGGAAGAAACCAGGTTACCTTCACACTGCAGCCAGGGCTTTGCTTGTCCTTAGAATAAATGAAAGCACTTCTTCCTATCTTAGATAAATCATTAAATCCAAGCTTGGAGGGAGGAAGCAGAATAGCACTTTACAGAAGTGGTGTTCTTTCCTCTGAGGTTGTCTATCAGCTGGCTTCAAACCCAGGATTTAGCTGCAGCTTGTTAAAAAAAATGTCAGCCCTGCTGCAGTGCCATAAACTTTCAGAAAATTGGAAAGACCCTCACAGTATGAGTGAGATTTTTATATCTGCTGAGTTTACAGAAAATCCATGAGAAATCTGGATGAGTGACTCAACAATTGGTTTCAATTTTAATCACTTTCCAGTAGAAAGTAATTTTTTAGCAAAGTAAATAGCAGGGGGAAAAATTGTATTTAAAATTTTCATTTTTCCCCCATGAGGCTTTGGTTTTAAAAAGTTGCAAAAACATCTTTTGCTTCCTTTGCTTTTGGCAAGCAAGAATTTTAAATGGCTGGTTTCTAGAAACATGACATAACATTTTGGCCAGTATGGCACAAAATGACAAAAATATTAAAATGAAGAACAATTTTCTTTTAATTCAGGCAAAAAAACCCAACCAAACCCCACCCATTTTCCCTTTTATCCATATTTTTCACCATGAAAGATTGTTCAGCTGAGACCCAGACCGATGTGGCTGTGGCATGGAGGTTCCCACTTTCCCACCATGTACTGCTCTCTTTGAGACATGCATTGCTGGCTGTGAAATGATGTTTCAAAGCCATTAATACCAAAACATCAGGGCTGGCTCTACACCTCAAAAAATGAACTAGTTGTTTCAGCCAGGCTGTTTCCCAGGGCAGCAAACAGCTCTGGATGATGGCAGAGCCTGACAGGAACATGGCCATGTTCTCCAGCACAGCCAGCTCAGCCCTCTGGGCTCTTGGGCTCCTCAGCCTGGTGCTGCCTCTGCTCAGTAAAGGCACAATCTCAAAGCTGTTAAATAGCAATAATCATCTTTGGTCTTCTTGTCTCCTTTTATTTACTGCTGAGTTTGGCTCCTTTCTCTCTGAGTAGCACCAGTGTGATTTCTTGGCTTTGCACACTGGTGTCAGTGAATTAGCTCTTTGTTCTTCCAGGAGAAGGGATGGATCTCCAGGACCTACAGAGGCCACCATCTGGCTCACACTTCACCACCTTAGGGGTGGCTGCTGCATGTCTCAAAGAGAGCAGTACATGGTGGGAAAGTGGGAACCTCCATGCCACAGCCACATCGGTCTGGGTCTCAGCTGAAGAATCTTCCATGGTGAAAAACATGGGTGAAAAGGAGAATGGGTGGGGTTTCATTAGGTTTTTTTTCCTGAATTGAAAGAAAATTATTCTTCATTTTAATATTTTTGTCATTTTGTGCTGTGGTCCCTTGTCAGTGTTTGGTGGGCACGAAGCACAGGCAGCCTTGTGTGATGGCACATGTTGGGGAGGGTCCTTCCAGTCACTCTGTGTGCCATGACAGAGCCAGAGAAAGTGGCCACAGTGAGGAGTGGGCTTTCCTGGAGCAAAGAACGTGTGAAACAGGGCATTTCCAGATGGGGTTGGGAGAGGGACTGCTCCCCACAAAGGTTCAGCAGCTGGGAGGGAGGTGGGTGCTGAACTAGTGAGACAGGAGGGATATCAGATGCTTTTGAGTCCCATTTGGACTTTTTGTGATCTTCACAGAGCTCCTCATCTGGGAGAGCAAAATCTCTGGAAAGACAAGTAGTAAATGCATGGCAGGGCTCAGCCTGGCTAGGTGAGGTTTCATCCCCCATGCTGGGCACTTTGGCTCATGCAGTTCTTCAGGGAGTCTCGACTGAAAGAAATCCATTTAGGAGAACATCATCTGCTGCCTTTCACTGGTAAGGAGGTGTCTGAGACTGACCCTTGTCTCCAACCAGAGCCCTAATACAGAGTGCCTGGCCCCAGCGAGCCCTGCAGGCCCGGTGAGATGTGGCTGGGTGAGATCTCTGCCCTGTGGAGGAATCCTGGGGGGTTCATGGTGCGCAGGCTGGAGTGCAGGCATTACCTGGTGTGTAACGGCAGCACACTCCTCCTCATCTCTCCATGTCGCTGTGTGCCATCAGCCAGCCAGGCTCTGCTGTTCCTCTCAGGCAGCTGTCACAGATTTCCAAGTGCTTTTAAGGGAGAAAGGAAAGAAAATGTGTGTGGAGTTTTACCAAGTGTGACCAGTAACAGACCATTAGCTGAAAGCTAATTTTCCAGATAATGGATGTTGCTTTAAAGATTACTGCTGGAATCTTATGCTTGCCCATAAAAAGCATCAAGATTGCATTTTATGATGATAATGCTTTGTCTCTCTGAGAGTGCCCTTCATCTCATTTCTACTAGAGCTCTTCAAATGCTCATTTAAGCTTTGAACAATCCTGTGAAGCAGGTGTTTTTTTTTTTAAGCAGCAGATTGACCCAAACTGAGGCGTTCTGAAGTATGGACACTTACATTCAAGACCTGCAAGGCAGCTTGTGGCGGAGTTGGGAGGCGAACTACCCCTTCTTTTACCCTCAGCTGTTAACAGTGTCAGTGCTGC
Source organism: Pardalotus punctatus (assembly GCA_013400915.1). Lineage (NCBI taxonomy): Eukaryota > Metazoa > Chordata > Aves > Passeriformes > Pardalotidae > Pardalotus > Pardalotus punctatus. The sequence goes on from VZTX01011820.1 coordinate 101,628, forward strand.
CTTTGGATGGGGTCATTTGTAGGAGGAAGGTGGTTGTCCCCCATAAACATGTCCTATGTTTCTTTCCCATCATGGTTTATATTTCTCTTCTCCTTTTTCCCACCTACGTTTTTATTCCTCTCTTACTATCCTGAAAGAAAAACAGAGACAACAGCATATAGGTAGCAGGTTATTCCACTGAGCAAGGAAATCTTGCTCCCCTCAGTCTGGCAGCACAGCAGAGGGGATGGGGAGCTTGGAGCATTAGTGGAGAGAGGGGAGAAAAGCTTTCTGTTGGGAAGAGAGTAAAACTATGGCTTCTGTTACCACAGAAGGATTCTGAAAGCAGGTCTGTCAGATATCTGTCAGGTACTGTTTGCCTGCACTCAGAGGGATGGACCAGGCAATCTTGCAAAGCCCTGTATTTTTGTGATGCTCTTTGCACTTGTCCAGAAGTGACCAGGTACAACCATATGGGGGTGGTGAGGCTGTATAAAATGTTACCTCTCTTCTCTGCCAGCAGGGGATGCATTTAAAGGCTGGTAGGCTGTTTTTCAAGTGAAGGGAGAAAGAAAATTGATACAGGAGTTTCTGGGGGACCTTTGCTTATTTGATGTGCCGCAAAGCAACTAAGCACAGGAGTGATTGAAACCAGCAGTCAGGGAGAAAAAACAGCAACAAAGAACAAACTTCCTCCCAAATCTTAGCTTGGTTGGAATTTCTGGTTCCTGGGAAGCAGCTCTATTCTGCAAGGCAAGGAAGGGATTCATGGACTCCTGTTCCAGTCTCTGCCTGCCTGCATGGGGTAAGTGTCTCTCCAGGACTGAAATGCCTGGTTATTTGTTTGCCTAATGGAAATTGCCCTGAATCACCAGATTATAGGGGCAAATTCAATTAAAGTGGATGGGTTAATCTGAAATAAACTCATGCTGCCTCTGGAAGTGGTGGTTCTATTTTTGTCTTGCCCTGGGTATCTGCTCCAGTCCCCTGCCTTGTATATGGAATCTTATGTTATCCAGGTCAGGAAACTGAGCCAGCTGAAAAAAAAATCCCACTGAAAAGAAAAGTCAACTTGAAGCGTCTTCAAATCTTGTAGCATCCCGTCTTTTGTCTGGCTTCTGTTTTATTCCAACACTCCTGTCTGGGCTCTGATGCTTGGTGCCAGGTGTTTGAGCCAAACACAGCTCTGGTGTGCTCATGAAGACCCCAAAGCACTGGGGCAGCAAAATACCCTCCTCTCCACCTGCCTGTCACCTTCTCATCACTGTGAATTTCAAACAACTGGCAAAAGGATTCAAAGGATGGCTGGGCTGAAATGTCCATATTTATCTAACATGCTGGGCTTTCTGATCCCTAATCCAACAATTTAATCACTAAGATACACTTAGCAGAGTTTTGGCCCAGAATCACACAGCTTCAATCCCATCTGAATCTTTCTGCCAGCTGGTGTGACCCCTCTGAAGAACCAGAAGCAGCCTGTGAGAAACCTCAGTGTGCAGGAAAATCAGTAGCGTTTAGGCTTTGTCAACCCAGGCCATTTATTCTTAGCCAAACAGGCATGGAAAACATAGGAAAAAAAAATATAACTGCACCTACAACTCCTCAGTGACTTGTAAGAGGAAATGGAAAAGCTCCAGCTCTGCTTTCAGATTGGCTTCACCCCATTCCTGCTTGGGCTCGGGAGAGCAGTGGACTTGGGGAGCAAAGGGATGACATTGTTCTCTGAGCAATTTCCAACATGTCTGGGGCCTGAGTTGGTTGGTTTGTAGCAGAGTAAATGTCCACTTGGTACAACTAAAATTCCCCATGCTGGGTATTAGTGATTTGAGCTGATGGCCTGGAAAAATCCACTGCAAGTGACTGGGCATGGCCATAACGCAAAGACTTATGTGACTGGGTTGGCTGGGGCGCTTCTGCCATCAGCACCTTGTCCTCACCATCCCTGCGGGTCCAGGGTTTTCTTCTGGTTTCCTTCTCAAAGCAGCCTTTGCAGAACTTATCATGCGGCTGGCAGTGTTGTGAAACACTCTCCTTGTCCTTTGGCAAATGCAGTTTGGGTTTGAATTCTGCCTTAGCTTTGCAGAGCTTCGCCTCATATAGGTGAATCTTGGGCAGTGCAGTTTGTGGGACTCCCGGAGAAATGTGACCTCATCCTCACTCCCTACTTTTAAACATTGTACAGCAGGAGGCAAAAGGTGTGTGTGTGTAATATGCTCTTATGAGCATAAATAATAGACAGGAAGGAATCTGTTACATTTTTGCTATATTTTGGTGGCCCATAGCATTTGAATAAGCATTTATTTTCTTTTTCCTTTTTTTTTCTGTTCTATCTTCTAGCAGTGGTTATGTTCTTGGGAAAGGGTTTTCCACTTCCTTGATGTCTTTTATCACCCACAGTGCGCATGTAAGCAAAATAGTACTAATCAGAGGAATAACCAGAGAACACTGTAAGCCAGGCAATTGAGAAGAAACTTTGCTTATTTTAAAAGGAGTAACTTCTGTGCCTGTAAAGCTGGAGCACTGTTGGAGGCCGCCTGAAAATAATACATGTTAATGAAGCACGGAAATACATGGCAAAGTCCGTGTTTCTCTGCAGCACCTGTGATCTATAGAGTGGATAGAACAATCTTTGTTAGCCTCTTAAAACAAACTCCTTATTTGAGAGAAACTCTTCTTTGTTTTTACTAGGTGAGATAAATGCATTTCTTGTTCAGACACATGGTAGAAATGATTCTTAGCGATCTTTTTCCCCCCTTTTTTTCTAAAAATAAGCTGTGACGCTCAAATCATCTGCCCCCAATTTACTCCTGTGTGACCCTAAGACCCTGATCTGTCAGATCTGTCCACATCTGTGCCCACCACCGAAGAATGTGGCAGATTCAACACAACATATGGCTGAAGCAGTGCATATGATATTCATGGGAAATGGAAGAAGCATCACCATTTCCTTCTAACCAAACACCTCCTTGAGCTATTTGTGCCCTGCACTCACAGAGATTCCAGGATTTTGCTCTGCCGTGAATTACACTCAGCAATTGAAATTTCAGTGCAACTGTTTGCAGATGCCTTTCCAGGGATTTCCTTAGGACATACTAGTTGCTGAGTTTTCCTAGAAAATAAATGAGCTTAGAAACAAGGCATGTTTTCAAGCCGTGACGCCATTCCTAGGATGTGGCAAGACCCTTCTGGTTAGGGAATTCATTTTGCATGCTATATGAGGTTTAACTTATTTCCCTTTAAATCCTCACTTTCTCTTCTCCACTTCTTTGGATGAGGGGTGGGAAATCCTAGAGACTTAGGCTTTTGCAAAGCTATAGTTCAAGCCAGGATTGAAAAATAACTTAGTGTTGCATGTTTCAAGCTCGGGGTTGCCTGACCCCCAACACCAGCTGTGATTTTCAGAGTTTGGCATCACAAAAACATCAACAGACTTTGAAACTTGTTGGGGCTGCTCTGCTCCCTAGAGTTACCCTCTTTAGGGTATCTGTGCACAGTTTGAGCTGTGCCAGCCTTAGGTTAGCGGTGTCTGGGGTGAGCTCTGCGGCAGGGCAGTGCATCGTCACACCTTCCCTTCCCTGCGGGGTCTGAGCCCACCTCAGACACAAGCCAGATTTCCAGCCTCAGCCTCTGTAAAAAGAGCCAAGGGCAGCTCATTTTGGCTTATGCTCCTCTCCTTTGAAGGGCACTCACATTGCTGTTTATTGTCATTCCATTGACACATGGTAGTCTGTTAAAATGCAGGAATTCAGATACGTTTTTAAACTTGGGGTGCGAGGAAGCTGTTTGCCAGTTTCCCAAGAAGAACGGTTATAGTGTAGTGTAACTGTATCCACGGTAAGGATTGGCACAAGTGGAAGGGTATTGGTTAAAAAAACCTTTATCTCCTATGGAAATCGGTTTTTGCTACAAAAGTTGTGTAGTCCAAACTCTACAAGAAAGGATCATGAGTCATCAGCTCTGTAATCCCAGGACAGAGAATTGTTTTGCACTTTTCTTAGGTAAGTTTGGTGTGATTCATGGTTCTCATTTATTCTCACAGTGGGAAAAAAGCCTTGTATAGTTACAACAAATGCCTTAAAATAGAAAAGCATGACTTAACAATTTATTTTTTCAGGGTTTTTTTTTTTTTCTTTTAGTAAATGAAGAGAAAGGTAGTGCTGCCAGTAGAAGCGGAATGAAACAGTGTCAAATCATTTTTCAGTTTTTCAGGCAGCCTCTTACCCAGGAAGAATGCAAATTGATTCTTAATTGTTGACAAAACAAATGGTTTTGTGGATTTTTAGGTGGGAGGAAGTCTGTGAATGTTACTCTTTTGGTCTCTCTTGGAATGGGAAGAGCTTATGGGGACACTTGTGTCCCGTAAGACACATGAATGTGCTCAGGGTTGGAGTGTGCAAACAGATGGTGTTTGACAGATAAAAGCAGACTCAGCCCGCAAGGTGGGGGATTTGCACAGTTGAAGTCTGGATGTAGGTCTGGTCAGAGAGCAAAGCAAAGTGCTTTGTACGGCTGATACCAACCCTGAGCAGAGAAATCTCGATGTCTGCTCCCGAGCAGGGCATCTCCACCCACGAGTGAGGGCTGAGGGGTGTGATCGTGTGCAGTTCCAAGGGTAGTCCCCTCCCAGGAGGGCTCTGGGTGGATGTTTTAAGGAAGGCTCAGATGCACCTCCCTGCTTCTCTTCTCCTCAGCTGAGCTGGGCCTCCGGGCACAGGCTCACAGTGCCCCAGCCCTTGCTGCTTTGTTTGTACGCTGCTCTCCGGGCAGAGATAATGGGACTGATCCAAAGCCAGCTCCAAAGCAATCACAAGTCTTTCCTTTGTCTTCAGTGGGGTTTGGACCGGGCCCAAAGCTCATAAGCAGTTTTCCACCAAGAGTTCCCGGCACTTATGTCAGTCACTGGCAACAAGGGAAGGGATAAATCCAGCATCGGCTGCTTCAGATGCCAGGCACATTCTGTGTGTGTGTGTGTGTCACAGGGCTGTATATAAACTCACAGAGGCCGGCTGGCTTCCTGCTACATTGCATGACAGCTTGCAAAGGGCAGGCAGCTACAGGGCTGCTTCCAGGACCGACCTCGAAAGATTTCAGGGAGCTGGGAAGTTCTGTGCAGTGCCCAGGGAAACCTTTCTCGGGAGCAGCTGGCTGGGCACAGGGAAGGATGGCTGCGTGGTTGGGCTGGCACAGAGCGGTGAGGATTTCCTCAGCATCCCTGGAGGCGAGGCAGGGGGAAGGTAAGCACGGAAAGCATGGACAGCTTCTGCTCCCACGGGGCTCCCTTAGCTCCCCCAAACCTGTTTGTTTTCTCTCCAGGGCATTTAAGCTGCTTTTGGCCGGAGGTTGGGTGATCCGTGGGGGGCACATGAGCTCGCCCACACAAGTGGGAATCTCTCGACAGCCTCTGGTAGCCTTTGGACGCCATCCCGGGTGTGTTTTAGGACTGGGTGTTCATTTAACATGAACCTTAGCCAGCCCCAACTGTGTGCGGGAGGAAGAGCCATGGGGGGACATGAGGAGGGAGAGGGGGAGGTGTTTTTCTTAGGAAAAAGGCAAGCAGAAATAGACACCCCTTGTCATTTTTTTTGGCAGGCGAGGGGAGTTTTGGGAGGGCTGGAGGTCAGAGGAGCTAGATCTTCGCCTGGGTCTTTAATTGTTTTTTTGGCAACCCGATTGTTTTAATCCCCTCCTTTCAGGGGGGATAGGGGAGCCCTCCTGCCCCCTTCCTGTGCTGGGAGCAGGGCAGGAGCTCCTTTGTCACCTGCAGAGCTGTTTTCAGAGCAAGGTGCGGGCAGCTGGGATTTCCTGATGCAAAATGCAGCAGGAAAGCTGGGCTCTCCAGGCCAAGGAATTAATGACACTGTTAGGGGGGAATTTGAGTTTCCACATCACTAAGAAAAGGAACTGGATACCCGAGGCAATAGACCAAAGTCAAGCTATAAAGTAATTACATTTCTCCCTGCGTTTCATGTGTTTGTTTAATTTTAGTGTTTAAAGGGAAAGGTTTCCTGAAAGCACTGTGCCAGCAACTCTAAAAAATAATTGTGTGTCTTTCTTTAACATATATTCTGGCAGGAATGTCCTGCCTATATTTTTTGGCAGATGCTTTTGCTTTATCACTAGTCATTTGACTATGGTTTTAAGTTAGACTTGAAGGTGGTAAGATGGCAAAAAATAGCATTTCTGGGTTGTCACCTCCATCTCTCACCCTTTACCTGGAGGAATCTGGGGCACTTTGCTATCCTGTGCCATGTTAATCGCAGTTCCTCCATCCAGCAGGCAAGAGCCATCTTTTGGCATTGCTGCCTGCCTGGCTGGATTGAAGTGTGAAAACTGCAGACCTTTAAAACAAATCTTGTGAAGAAGATACCAGGCCAGCACTTTGCTTTGCTCTCTGACCCCATTTCTGGGTTGAGGCACTGCTGCACCTGCAGCTGACTCGGGATGCTGTGGGATGGTCCATCCTGCAGACCCTCCCTGTGCCTGAAACACAGTGAAGTGGTGGTATCCCTGATCCCACACATGATTCCTTTGAAAGGAGGGAGAGGTTTTCTCTAAGAGTTGCATATTTTTTGGTGTTCCTTTCTATGATCAACTTTTCTGTTTTAATAGTCAAAGAGGGGCTGTAGTGCCAGGAGAGCAACCACACTGCAGGACCCCATCTTGCCATAGTGACAGCTTTATAGGGGCATTTTGCACCTTTCTACCTTGCCCTGCTGAAGCAGACCTGGCTGTGGTTCATGTGCCACTTCTGGGTGTTCTTTTCTCTTAGATATTTTATAAATCCTGTCCCTCTGCCTTTTGGCAGAGCTGCTTTTCACAGGGTCGTGACAACCACAGCCTGATGCTGGGCTTGGAAACATCAGGCAAACCACCCAAAATTGCCATCTGGCACCTGTGAAAGAAGCTCCAGCCCCTGGCAGAAGGAAGGGAATGTGTGCCTGGAGCAGCCTGTGGCCGGGGACAGGGCAGGTTATCTCACCCTGTCATAATGAGCAGCATGTCATCCCCATAGCTTGCAAGGCGAGCAATTCCTACTCTCATATGCAAAACCCTGCCTAAATCCCAACCCATGGAAATACAGACATGCTTTGCATTTTAACATACCCTTCAGTGAACTGGGTAGCACAGAGGAGAGGTCAATAAACGGGGAAAATAAGAGGAATATGGTAGAATGTGCTCATATGTTCATGCAAGAGTCTCTTGTTTTGGGATTTTGGGTTTTTTTTAGATTAGAGGTATCTTTTATTTTGCACAACAGTGAAACAGGAGAAAGCATATTCAGGCATGTAATGAAATGGAACCATTTGAAAAGTACGTGGCTCAATGGAATGACATGGAAAAACGGCACAGCTGTTTTCATCCACTCACTGTGAGTGTGTGTAAGCTGAAGATGTGAGTGACTGTGCAGAGAGACATCCAGCCCAAGCCTTATTGGCAGTAGCCTAATTCTTTGTACTTGAGGAAGCAGTGAGCGTTTTTATTTCATGGTCAATTCAGTATGAGTGGAAAGACTCACCCCAGCATCTCTAAAGATGGAAATCCAGTGCTCCTAGAGCTGCATGGTTAATTGGGGGTGTTTGGGGATATAAGGAAGCTGCTTAATTAATGCAATCGAAATAACTTGATAATATTTAAAGCCAGTCACTTCTCACAGCTAAACTCACACACCAACCGTGATGTAGAACATCTGTGCAGCTGAGAGATGTGTAAAAGTCCCCTTCAAGAATGAGATGTGATCCTCTAAAACAGGCAACAGAAGTGCTTTGTAATGTAAAGTTTGCTGTCACGCCTGCTTTTGTGTAGAATGCAGATCATCTTAAAGTGTTATTGAGATAAGTGGGGTAGACTGAACCAGGGGGTATTGCTAAAGGCATATCTTTGTATTTCTGGAGTAGCTGCAGATTTGGATGTTAAACCTTATCCATAATGTGTTTGAGTATTCTGCACTGTGCTAGTTTTTCCCCAAAAAGCTCTGGTGTGGTTGTTTTTCTGTGTTTATCCAGTAGAAGCTGACTCTGCTGTTATTCCTGGTTTGGTAAGGTTAGAGAAAAACAGTTTTCTGAAGCTGTTGAGAGGATGCAATAACATTTTGATGGCTGTCATTTTAAGATTTGCAGTTTCCTTCAATCATGCGTTCATTCATGACTTGTGCATGCAGACACAAAGCAGGTGTCCTGTGCAGTAAAAACCTGTCTTCTTTGAGAAGTTTTGGCACCAGGACTGTATACGATAAAACACATGGGCATTCCATGATAGGAAAGTGCAGAACCAGGAACAAAACTTGCTGCAGTCATCCTTTAGCAGCACTGATACTGAAGTCACATAGTTTCCCCTTATTGGTATGACATACCCCAAAAGAATCATCCCTTTTGTCAATAAAGACTTTTTGCTTTTTCCTTCCCCTTCCCATTGGTCAATTATCACTGCTTGAAATTTAAGAGAATTCCTGATCTCTTGTCTAGACAGTGGGTTTTAATTTTCTGACGTGTAAGGAGTTTCCTGGCCCTTCCTCACGCTGTTTTTCCTGCAGTCACAAGCTTTGTTGTACTCATAGGGGAGGTGCATTAATTTACAGCTGAATTCTCTGAGGCTCTACCTGTGCTGGGTGATGCTGCAGAGAGCATGGGGGTTATATCAAATATGCCCCCAGACCAGAGCAGGGGACATATTTGATATAACCTAAACTATTTCGGGGAAGGCAGTGGCTGTTCTTTCCTTGCAGGCAGAAAAGTCTTTGTGTGACCCTTGGTGATGACACATGTGAGCTGTGATTCCCAAGAGCCAAGGATTGTTCATCCCAGATCCAGGCTGTGACAGAGAGCTTAGCTGTGGACAGCCTTTCCAGAGAGCAGAAAAACTGCCCTGATGGAGAGGTCCATGCAGCCTGGACCCAGTTGCCAGCAGCCGTCCTCCAGCATCCTCCAGCTGATGGAATTTGTACTTGGACCTCAGTGTCCACTAGCTGCAGGTAGAGCCATCCTCTCCAAATGTGCCCTATCATATCCTGAACGTATTTATACTCCCAGTCTCCACTGCATGTATGAGAATGGGTATTGCCACTTTACAAAATGTTGGTGATGCCCATGACTTTAGCAGGAGTTTCTCCAGCTGGGATTTCTTTTCTGAAAGCCTCAGCCTCTGATGTGTGCAATGCAATGGGCAAGTACAGATTTCAGTAACAGAAAACTAGAATTTCTGCTGCTCCAGGGTTCAAGGAACGGTGATTCTTAAGGGTTAAAAACTTCCTAGATATTGCATAGTTAAAATCACATGAATATTTATGTCATACCCATGATTTTGTGGGGAAATGATTTCCAGCCAGAGGGTCTCTGGATAGCAGCCGTGTGAGAGTTTTGAGAGCAGACTTTGATTTACTGCTGTAGTTCACTACACCTCATGCATACCATCAGCATACTCAAAATTATGGTGTTTTCTAATCTGACTATCTCTGCCCTCTCATTACATCTTCCTGCCATGGCTTTTTAGCCTGTCAGCTGTTTCAGTGGGTGTTTGGTGTAGCAATGAGATGCTTTGCTGTTTGGTGTCCTGGTCTGTTTGGTGGAGAGTTTGGGGTACTCCAGAAATGGTAACAGATACAAACTGCTCTGCAGGAGAAATCAATGCTGAAATTCAGATTCCTTGAAACATGGGAATTAAGGCCCTCATCACTTTGCTGTGCATGTAATTTATCTATGCTTTTAATATATATCATTGTCAGACTACCTTGGCTCATTTTTCTGCCTCATCCCAATTCCCTGATGTCATGTCAAGCATCCCTACAGGATCAATCTCTCCCCCCAGGTGTTTGTTCCTGGCTTCTCCATGGTCCTTGCCCCATTTCTCCTGCCTTAAAGTTCTGTTACTTTCCTCTTTGCTTGATTTGGGCAGTGAGTGCTGAGATGACAGGGGTGGCTTTCTTGCTCTCTCTTCTGGTGCCCGGAGCCGCAGTCATGTCCAGCAGCCAAGCAGGGAATTATACCAAGGAAAGCCCTGAGCAATCCCCAGTAGAAGCAAGCCCTAGAAGCCCCAAAATGGAGCAAGATCAAGGCAGACAGAATCTGTAGAGGTTTTTCTCCCGAAGGCTAATAAATCTTTGGTGGGATGTATTCAAAGGCTTTTCACTTGGCTGAATTTGGATGTAAAAGGCACATCCCTGTTCCCAGGGTGACACCAAATTTCCAGTCTTCTTTCCAGAAGATGGAGGCGTGAGAGTGACTCCAAAAAAATAATTGTTAGAATTTTTATATCGACTAAGCATTTTCTCTAATCTTGTGTTGGAAAACCGCCAGGCCTCCCCTTCTCCCACCCTCCTTGTGATTTCCTAGGAAGCTCTGCTGGAGGCAGACACCTGGCAAAGGAGAATTTCAGCCCCAAAAGTTTTAATGTGGTGAAACAGGGGCTCCTGATGGCACGTTTTAGGGTATCTCTACCGAGTGCTAACACCCTTCTGGCATCCCAGTGCTGCGCTGCACCACGTCTCCCACCAGCCTGAACTCAGCGCCTGGTGACAGAAAACTCATTTCTTGTCATTTGGGGCAGGGTAAATGGGAGATGCAAAAGCACTTTGCAGCGTTCAGGGAATATCAGGCAGGACTGCAAACGGGATAACCATGGCAAGTGCTCCTTGCCTGTGCTTCAAGGTAACCCCTGCCAGCATGCGCCGCCTTCTTGCAAATGCCATACAACGTTTTTCACTCTCTGCTGGAGGAAAAAGCTGCCCTAAGAAAAGCAGAATGAGGGCTGATATTTTGAAAGGTGTCCAAGAGTAACAAAACTCAACTCTCCAGGGCTGAGTTTTGCCTCTTGTGTTTCTCAACTAGGGTGGTTGAATGTGTTACAGACCTATCAGAAATTTTGCTACAAATGCACAAATATTAATCTACAGCCATTTCCTTTGCTTTCTTAAGCATGAATGAGGATTTTTGTCTCTTTCTCCCTCCATAAATTGTTCATGGTCAGAGGGGGCATGTTCCGTGTCAAAGTCTTGACCGCCAGGATCAAACAAAAAACCCTTGTGAACTCAGAAGTGGAGACAAATAAATGACTATTACTTTTTTTTCCTTTTGCCTGGAGTTAAACCTTTTCTCTGTCAACAATATTGACTTTGTTCACTTGGAAGGAAGCAGAGGGAGAGAGAGAGAGGGAGATTTCTCTAGATGCTACACAGAAAAAAAACATTTTGGAAGGGGGAATGAAAAAAGACAGAGGTTACAGGAAATGGTAGACATTTTTTGTTGAATTAAACCATTAGGAGTGACCCAAAAACCAACGGGAAAGAAAGGAAACAACTGGATACATTTAGGTCACAAGAACCAGCCAAACGGGGAGCTGAAACCAATTATCATAAATGAATGTTTCTCTTTTATTCATGACCACCGTGTATGCTCCCATGATGCTCTTTGTCTTATTATAAAAACAGATGAAACTATTTCGTTTTGTTCTTATACTTATTAGCTAATGCAACTTTTGGGCAATTTATCAAACACTAACACATGTTGTGATTAATAAGCTCAGAGAATTAATCACAGCTAAAGCCCCTTAAAAAAGAGAGGATGTCGGGTCCCTCTTAAATATATGTTTGTGCAGGATTATGTAACTTAAGCAGTGACATCCAGTTTTGATGCATATTCATGCATTTTACACGGGAAAGATCCCTGAAACCATATGTTCAGGCAAGCTGTAATTACAGTAACTTCCATTTCTGTGGGACTTTGCCCTGCAGCATGGGCAGAGCAAGCCCTGCTTGCCCCAGATGGAGGTGCTGGGAGTGGTGCTCAGAGCCCACCCCCTCACTGCCATCGGGAGAGGGGAGCAGCATTTGGGGTTTGGGCTGTCACTGCTGGACTTCAAAGGGGAGATGTCACAGTTGCTGGGGACCACAGAAAAAAAACCTGTCTGCTCTTTTTGGGATTCTTTCCCAGAGGTCTTGCTACCCCCTTGAATCCAGATACCGTTGAGGAGGAAGGAAAATGCTGCTAAACCTGGCCATAGCAGCTCTCAGCACCTTCCTCCCTCCCACTAACCCAGTGCAGCCTCTAATGAGCCATAACTGGCTCTTAAGTGCCCCTAACCACTTCACTGAGGTTAGGATAAATTTCTAAATGGGGAAGAGGAAAGGCAGAGGCAGCCAGCGTCTCCTGCAGCCTCCCTGAGGTGTGGAGAAACTGGTTCTGTGAAGTGAGATGCAGGAGCCTCCACGTGCAGCAAAGAGCTGGAGCTTTACTTTTGGGTGGTCTTCTTGGTAGGGAGACAACCACGAGACACAGAGGGGACCAGGGGGAATGCTTTCCACTGGAGCATTTGGTGTTGTGGCAGCAGATGTTGTGGGAGTTTGGGTGTCCTTTTCCATAGGTGGATCTGAGTGTCTGCAGCGAGGAGGGATGTGGGGAAGTGGTCACTTGTGCACTGGCAGAGGCTGAATTGCTTATAAATACCTCCCAACAGCAGCATTGAAAAGCCTTGCTGTGGCCTGGCTGAGGGACACTGTCCAAAGAGTGACATGAAGCATTTGACAATATTTGTTCTTCGCGGAAATATATAGGCATATACATAGTTATGACCTTGCACCCCAGCTGCAGGCAAGACCAAACCTTACCATCCTTGAGCATCACAATGGATGGGAAGTCTGTTGTTTGGTTGGTATAAAAATGAAGAAGTGCATCCCTGTTTCCAAGCTCCCAAGTACAGTAATGCAGCTCCCTGAGGCTCCCTGTTAGCGATGTTCTGCTCAGTGAGGTACTTGCTGTGTCAACATCCCGTGGACTTCAGCAGAAACAAAGTATTTGTTTAAGTGCTTTTATTGACTAGGGAGGGACTTAAGCATGTGTTTAAATGCTTTCTAGAACTAAGGCATAAATGCTTGATTCTCAAAACCCAGAAAAATAATGGGGCTGGTTGTCAGTCAAGCATAAATTCTAGACTGTGCTGCAGGAGAAGCAGAGCAAAATTTTGTAGTATGTGTCAGATCAGATTTTCAAAATGATCCTAAAATATCTGTATCTCTCCATAGACTGCAATGAGATTTAGGTCTCAGACTTAAAAAAAAAAAAAAAAAGCAAAAAGGGGAAAGGAAGGTGAATTTATTATCCTCTGTGGTCAAGGCATCTGAATGAACTCTTGCTCATTAATGGCTGCAGAACGGAATCTACTCAAGTTTATGCAGTTAATTTGTCAAGCATTCAACAAAATATGCAAAAGGATGCTGCCAGGCCTGCTTGTGTGGAAATACTCTGGCATTTAAGAAGAAAGAAACATCCCTCGACAACACCTGCTGGCATTTTCCACAAGAACAAGATCTTTTTCTTGGCATCTCACATGTCAGCAAATTAATTTTTTTTTCTTCCAACTGAAGAGAATTTTTTTCCCCCCCTAAAATAGATGCATGCCACCAAAACGTTTTTGGTGTGTGTTAACAACATGTTGGCCCTATGGGCTACATTTCTTCTGGGGAAGATAGACGACCTTCTTTTACTTTGAGTTTCCAACTGAGTTCGCCAGCAAAAGAAAATTAAAAAGCAGGCTTTTCGTTTTCGTCTTTCGGCAACCCTGATGTGGTTGCCGAGGCATTGCTTAGAAACACAAACATTACAGCACATATGGAAGTCTACTGTTGAGTGGAACCGAGTCCTAAAGCAACATGTTAAGTCGGAAAAATTTATGTTCATGCTAAAGCGGCAGTGTGGTAATCGGTTTCAATGGAAGTAAAAGGAATGCATCAGAGATGAAAATGGCTTGCTCCCTTGGATGCAAGTGCAGGAATTCAGACCCAGGGTCTGGGATGATTGCGTGAAGAGGAAGTTGCTTTTGTTAGTCAGGACAAATCAGGCTTGTGGTGACTGTACTTCTCTCCCTGCACATGCATCTGTCTGCATAGAAGCAGCTTTATTTCAAACAATGGTCTAGGATTAAAAGACCTTCAAGACCATCAAGTCGCATATGCCCATTTATATATGCTCAAAATACCCATTTTTCCTTTTATTTGGATGTAAATGAGGTAGTTTCATTGGCAATGGAGGGCAATGGAGGCATAAGTCCAAATTCTTGCTGTGTCAAGACAGGCCATTCAGCTTTCCAGGGGCCTTATCAGGGTTGCTTCTTTAGGTACCTTTGTATTAGGGGAAAGAGAAATAGGTATGTCCAGGCCGAGATTCATTGTGACTCTTTTAGGATGGTCTGAATAATGTCATGTTGGTGCCTTCTTCGATGGATTCAAAAGAGAGCCTGAAAAACTTGCTTCAACAAGATGTGATACCTTAAATAAATCACATTAAATACTTCCTCTCTGGAACAAATTGTCTGCACACCTGTCCACAAAAAGCTCTTGATTGCCTCTTGGGTTCAATATCTAAATATGTTCAAAAAGCCCAAATAGCCCTAGTATCTAATAATTAAGTGCCTCAGTTTCTTGCTTGTGAACTTGAACCTCCTTATCTAATGAGAACAGTGTAATGCTAAATAATGATGGCTGTGAACTTTTCAGATATTGGGAAGATTGGTGGTTTAAAAATATTTCAGAGACAGAGCTTCTAATACTATCAGGAAAAAAAAAAGGAGGATGATGTTTATTTCTGCTTGAGGTGTGTACTTGGAGTCTCAGCATTTGCTAGTCAGCAGGCTAAAGCATTTTTGCAGAAATAATTGCCTTGAAAATTAGTGTTTGCCTTTCTCCACCCCCATGGAGGCTGCCTGCCTAGACACTCCTATGTTTTGGAGGCTAGAGGTGGATCAAGAGTGGTGGAGATCAAACATGGTTTTGAGGGTGAAAGTCGTTGGGAAAAGGCACCTGCCCTGCCTCTCACCTGGTGCCATCCCTGAAGCACCGTCACCACCACTGCAATGTGGGGGTAAAGGGGTAAAGTGGATAAAGTATAAAGGGCAGGATAAAGTGCCAAGCTCCAGCTGATTCTTGTCCCCATGGATATCACACCCCTGGCCTCAGGAGAGCTGAAATCTTGTGCCACCTGGGTTTGACATGCAGGTAGCCCAGGGCTGGGCTAAGCCCAACGCAGAGGAGCTGCTGGGGCAAAGGCAGCAAGCGTCTTGAGGGAGAGAAGGAGGCTTTGAGGACCTAGCACACAAATCCTTTGTATCCCAGTTTTATCAGCTTGCCTGCTGAGGGAATAGCTTGCTTTTTAAGTTGCTTATTGTTTCAGGGCTACAGCTAATCCTCTAAGAAAGTAATTTCTGTTGCTCATGGCTAATACCCCATCCTGCACTGAGAGCTGTGTCAGAGCAGAATTGCTGCTTAGTCAGTGGCTGCTTTTCAGCCAAAGAAACATCATGGGTTCTGGATTATTGTGATTTTTAAATTTTTTTTTTCTCTCTCTCTTTTTAAATTTTTTTTTAAAAAATCCAGATAAATATTTAGATGTCATTTTTGATGTTCAATTTCTTGATTTTGCTCAGTTGAAAAAACCACCTATTTATTTGAAAAATATTTTTGGAAGCCTGAAGATAACCACGTTGCTCCCATGGTTAAAATGTTTTATGTAAAACTTGTTATTACCATAGATCAATGGGATATGTACAGAATATGTTACAATGGGGCCTGTGTTAAGGATTTGTCAAGATTTCCATTATAAACCACTATTTTCGAGGGTTTATAACTCAGTCATAAAAATTCATTCCAAGCTAAAACTTGGCAAACAAAATGTCAACCCAGGAGAGATTTTCTTTTACCAGATTTACTTTAATGCTTTAAACTGATTTGTCTATTTTAAAATTATACGAGTGCCCTGTTTTATAGACTTTCTGCGTATACAGGGTGCATGTGTGCTAATATAACACACATACCAAGGAAAAAACAACGTTAAAAGCACATTAGCACAGCAAATCAGAGCTCCAAAAAACCCACAAGGTTAAAAACGAGGTTGGATTTGCAGTTTGTGGTATTTTAAGCATTGGGATGCCAACTTTGAGCTAAATCTTCAACTGGTGGATTCAGCTGGTCGGGGCTGATTTACACCAGCTGAGCTGCTGTCGTGTCATGACACCACCCAACATTGACACCTCCAGGCATCTGAAAAAGCTGCTGGTGAAAATTGGTGGAAATCATGACACAGAGGTGAGGGGTGGCTAGAGAGGGTCGAGGACCTTCTCAGGGCAGCGGGTGTGATAGGGAGCAGATGTTCAGCTGATCTCCCATCCAGTGATCCTGGATCCAGCCTGCTCTTGATGGTCAAAGGGAAGAGGTGGGTGTGACAGTGAGGTGCCAAGATTGAAGCACAGCTCTCAGTGTCTTCCCTGTGGTTAAGGAGTCAGAATCTGGAATAATCAGGTGGCCTGAGCTGCTCATCACTCTTAGACCCTGATGTCAGTGTCAGTACCTGCATTTGTCCGAGGTGCTGTTGTACCTGGTCCAAGCATTCCTTCCCTGGTGCTCTGCCTTTGGCTGTGATAGGTGACGTGTGGCTCATCCCACCCACAGCCCGAAGCCCTGCCTTGCAGAAGGGGCTGGTGTAGAGGATGACACACAACTGGGCTTGCAAACACCCAGCCTGAGCCCCTGAATTGGGACGGGCAGCAGAGAAGCACAAATGCCTCCAACAGATGTTGGAGGGGAGTTCTAAGGCCTGAGGGAGCTGATTTCTATTCTTTGACTGTAGCAGGGGTCTCAGGTAACCCTGCTCCCAGCAGGGAGGGGCCTCAGCTGGCTGCCCAAAACCTAGAGGTGAATCCGAGCCTTGGCTCTTTGCAGGACTGAGCTTTAGACACAGAGCGTCAAACCAGCGTCAAACTCTGTCTGGAAGGTGATGTACAAGACTTGAGTCTGGCATCCTTTCCCGGTTCACTGGCTCCCTTTCTCCTGAAATCGTGGGCTGTGAACTTTTTCTCCTGATAAGACTGGGGTGTTTGTCATCTCCAGGTATCACCAGGCTGCGTTACACTTTGCTCCAGCAACCCCCTCCTGGGTTTTTTTTGTGGGGCTTGGTGTTGAGTCCCCCTTGCTTGTGGGTTTTGTTAATTGAGGGCAGAAGTAGGTTCCCGTTTCTGCCATAAATCCAGTGCACACACACACGCACTTGTGAGATATTTAGAAAACCTCTACTCTGCGTATCTTAAAAGTGTGTGTGGGGGTGGGGAGTAAAGAAAAGCAATAAAGAGCCTACATTATACCACATGTGTGAGCAAAGGGCTGTGGTTAACTCCCTTCAGATACATTTCAACCAGGGCCCCTTTGTAACAGCCCCCAGAAGACTACTGAAAAGTCGGCATCCATAGTTTTAAATAGGTTAATTTAAAAAATAAATTGTATTAGAGACTTTCCCTCCCCCCACCTTGGCAAACCAAATACACAAGTGGCATAAATAGGGAAAAGTGCAGCTGGTTGTGGGTTACACGGGGTATCCAGCTTCTCCTGACACACTTGGGACATTGGCAGTGGAGCAGGAGGGAAGAGCACCATGAGCGCCTCTACCTGGCGGTCCTTCTGTGCTGGGAGAAATGGAAGGTCATTTTGTGATCAATGCTCAGGAGAGGGATGATGTTGAATAGGTTGGTGAACATTTCTTGATGCATATGGGATCAAGAAAGCCTTAACTTAAAAAACAGAGAGGGGAGTGCTACAACCCCTCTATCCTTTTTCCTCCCTGCTCTGCCTCACCTTCCCTTTGCTGAGGAGTGATGACAAGCTATTGCTTTTCCTGCTGCTTATATTGCTGCTGATTATGGGGTCCTCTGCCTCTCCCGATGTGCCTGTGCTGCCCCCAGCCCCAGCTATCCCCACAGTGTGCCCACAGACAGCCGTGACACCGTGACACGCAGTGACACACAGCACCACGACACGTCCCGTGCTGCCTGAGCACACAGGAGATTAAGGGACATTAATAAGAATCAGATGAAAATAAAGTGAGCTGACAACTGGGCTTTGATTTTCCAAAGTGCTTTTTGGATGAAAAATGCTTCTCTCTTTTTTTTTTTTCCTTTTTTTCTTTTTTCTGGATGTTGTTTGGCACAGAGGATGACATTATTTGCATTGGCACCTTTTCCAGATCAGCTCCCAGAGCACTTCCAATCTAGGATTGCTGATTTTTCACTTGTCAAGAAAACAAAACAAACCAGAGTAGAAACGATGGGTTTGGCTTTCGCTTTGTGTGTTGTGAAAAACAAATAAACAAAACAAATATTTTTCCAAGTTTTTAGTGGAAAATCAAATTCCCATGCTTACCAGAGTCGCTTATTAAGCGAGTCAGAAGGAGGACACTACACCCAGGGACATGCAGAATTTCCTCATAGCTGGTCAGACTGTTATGAGCATAAGAAACATACCTCAAACATGTCTCTGCATAATTTTATCCGTCATGGATGCTAAAAATTAAACTATTGGATCAGTGGAAGTGATATCTCACTTTTCAACTGAACTCTAAGTCAGAAATAAAACAGCTTCCCAAAGAACAATATAGCCACAGTGGAGGGAGCGGGGTCACCTTTTGGTGAATTTAAATGAGTTCTTAATGAAAAGGGGAATAAATTTTTCACACATTCCTCTGCATTAAAGAGGGGTCAGAGTCTAGCATCAAGGTGAGCCTAAACTCAGGAAAGACACAAAGGGAATTCCTGAGCTGCTGACAGAAATGTCTCTCCAGTCTGCCAGGAGCCAAAATGCTACTGCTGGAAAAACAGCATCCAGGGTGGAAATCTGGGTCCAATGAAGGAGCAGCAAGGGAAGCTGCCGAGTGGGGTTGCAGAGGGGGGAAGATAAACAGCATCCCCCCACCCCAGAGGTCAAGCTTATTATAGAGATGAGGCTGGTGGTGGGTGTGAATAGGTTCAGCCAGATGGCAGAGACCAGCAATTCTGTCCCCCATTAATGAAACTTTGCAGCATCCAGTCCTCATTGTAAAGATGTGATGCATTTGAACACTGGCTGTCAGGATTTATTAAAAATGTGTGACCTCAGGCAAGTTATCAAGTTCTCCATGTCTCAGTTTTGCTCTCTGTAAAATGGGCTGTTACTCCAAGGGAATTACTGTCAGGATTAGAAATGGAGGTGGACAGGGAAGCTTGTTTTTTCTGAGAGTTAATTTATATGTATCTATTTGATGGAGACTTTAAATGCCAATGCAATGGACTTTTAAAAAATATATGGGTCATCTCTAAAGCAGTAATTCTGGGCTGTTTGTATAGTGCTTTCCTGCTCTGTGGTGTTCCTCAAAGGTGCTGCCAGTCAGGTTTAAGCAATGATCTTGCAGGTAGTGGTGGTGGGTAGTGAGTAGGGAGACAACTCCAGGAATAGGGCCTGGCTTTGTTTTGTGTCTCATTCCTAAATTAGACACGTAATTACTTGAGTCTTTCCAGCTTTAATTAGGGACAGGCACCTCTAGAGGGCAACTCAGACCTGAGTTGTGTGGAGCCCTCCTCGATAGGGAAAGGGGCCCAGTTAGGTTCCTAATTTAGGCTCCTTGGTGGAAAGCTTCACATTTGGTGCAAAAACTCTCAGTCTTTGGGGATAAGTCTTTGGGATAAGCATAAGAAAACACATGTTAAATCCTGCAAATATCCCCTATTGCTGATAGTGCCCAGGAGGGTTATCTCCTCTGAGAATGTCAACCATCCTTCCCTGCGTCTTCTGCAGGGAAATCAAGGGTCCATTGGAGGTGGATGGTGCTGAGCTGCCTTCCCTGTCTGAGTACCCTGTTCTTTTTCTATTATAACTTTATATAAAAGGAGGGGCACAGAGCAGTGGGGAGACAAGGAAAATATTTGTGTAAGAAAACTCCACTTTAAAAGACAGCTTAAAACTGGGATTAATAAGTCTGCTTTTATGGAAGCATTTCTACATGTTGTAAAACATTTTTTAAAACATTGTAAAAACTACAGAGTTTCATGTTAAATATGGCTGATTTTCTTTATAGAGCTGACCTGCTTCCCAGAGGTGATGTATACACACCATATGACACAGGGGTTGCTAGGGTAGGCAGTGTTTTTACATTGATTACTGTAGTAAATAATAATGTAAAACTGTGTATAAATAGGGAGTTCAATCCAGAGCTACCCCTGGGGTCTGCAGTTCTTTACACATGGCCCATTTTTCATCACTTCTGTGATTATTTTATTTTATATTTTTGGAGGAAGAAGGAAAAGGGAGAGGGAATGTGCTGGTTTTTTTTTTTGCCTTTTTTTTTTTTTTTGGGTCTCAAAAGCACATCTCCTCTTGGGTCAGCTGTTGAGCAGATGCCAAAAATACTGGTCAACAGTACGGGGAATTTGTTCCCTCGGCAATTCAGGAGTCGGAAGAAAAACAACAAGGAGCTGAGGTGGCCAAAGAGGAGTGGGCAGTTGAAGTGTATGCTGTAGATGAGAGACTGGGAAGACATGAGAATATTATCCAGATATCCCACAGGGGCAGCAGCCAAAAAAACCTCTGCTCCCTGCCTGCCATGGGTAACATGTGAAATGTTAGCCTGCAAAAAAGGTGGCTTCATATCCTCCAAAAGAACTTTGGAACTGGATGGATGGATGGATGGATGGATGGATGGATGGAGAAGTGCTGGGAGCAGGTCAGTGAGTGTCTGGCTGGCTGCTCTGGGATGAGCCCCACTGCTGGGATATACCCATTGCCACAAGCAGCTCTGGGCAGACAGATTTCAGCTCTCCTTTGATGGAGATACAATTAATCAGCCCTTAAATATATGCTGTGATGACATTGCCCCTTAGACAGGGCTTGTCCCAGCTGGAGGAGGGTGGAGGGAAACAAGGACCTTCCTGGCTGGTCTAATAGCCCTGGTGTCCCTGGTGAAATTATTGGCCACCACTTAACGCAATTTGTTTCATTTTGCAATTATTCTTCAGGGGGATTTTATAAGCTCCTGTAATAAGTCACTTCTGCTGGGATCCGGAGAGGAAGTGACCTGCATTAGAGGCAGAGGCATTAGCCCAGCCTCCCCTCCACGCTGCCTTGGGATCCCAGCGCAGCACTTTCCACAGTCCTGCATGCGTGCATATGGAGGTCTGTGTAGGTGTGCGTGTGTATGGATACACGTATAGTTCTATAAATGACTTTTTATATCTAGATATGTGTGTGTGCTGCATATGGAAGCAGAGGTCCTCAGGTTTTAGGGGCTGAGAAGCACAAAAACCAGCTGAGCTCTCTGATGTTTCTGCTACAGGGGGATGTGCCAGTAGAAAAGAGTTGCCTGCTGGTTTTCCTTGGCCAGGATTGGAAGTTCTTCACCACAGGTGCTCATGCTCCCAAATCCATGGTCATGGCTGAGCTCCTGCTCTCCAGTCCACATTTTCCCTTCAAGGTGTGCTGTGAGCTGGCTTTCCCAGGGGAGGCTTTCAGGTTTTGCAGATGGAGATGGGTGATGCTTCAGTCAGCCCAGTCTTGGGTTTTCCTGCATGGACAGACATGTCAGGCCCGGTCAGCTTCCCACGGGTGTAACACAGGCACAGGCCACAAACAACATGCCATTTCCACATGAGCGAGAGCCCCACGCGTGCACACTCGCTATAAACATGTCACCCTGTCCCATCCTCGCACAGGGAGCGCCATATAACCACACACGCAGAGACGCACACACGCTCCTCTTCCAGATTCCAGCGGCGCTGCGAGTTTTAACTACCTAAATTAAAAACAGATCCTAGCCTCCAGTGGGGAGCTGCCAGGAACTCGTCTTTTCCCCCTTCCCGACTTTTCTCTCCCAAATGCATTGGGGAGAAAATACATGCAGTTCTCCAAAGGGGCAAATGGTTTCTCAGCATGCGGAGAGGTTGAGGGTGGGGCCAGGGGGACACAGGGAGGAGGAAAAGGGAATGCACAGAATTACTTTCTAGTGGTAGAAGAATAAACAGCTTAAGTTAATAAAGTTGAGGCCGAGGAGAGCTATTTGGGGAGTGTGGAGGAAGTCAGGGATTAGTGAGAAAATAGGAGTGCCACAGCAGGAAATAGTGTGGCAGCGCAGTGGACCTGAAGGGAGAGCAGAGGATGGAGGGATGGAGAGTCTTGGCCAACACAGAGGGGATGAGAGTGGGAAACTGAAGGACTGGCAGCTCTAAGTCACAGCACTGCAGAATACACGTCACCTTGTGTTCATCAAAATCTGCCTTGGGAGCCAAAATCTCTACTGAAAATGTTGCAACCTATTTTTAGGAGTGAGTTTACTGATGGAGATGCCTTTTTTGTTCTGAGGCACGCGTAGCAGAAATCAAAAGGAAAGCTAAGAGGAGAAAGGGGAGCTCTGGGCTGAGAGGACAATGCCAGCCCTATGGGAGGACACCAAAACTCCCAGCCCTGCAGTCCCTGCCTGTCCCAAGCCCCATCTGACAGCGCTGCTTTCCTACAGCCCCTTTGAGTGACAGCCCCGGGCGCCGGGCACGTTGCTGACTCGATGACTTTTTGCAACTGTCGGAGAAGCTTAGCAGATAAGCACACAACAGTTTTTATTATTCCAAGAGGCAGAAGACTCGCCTTAGTGAGCGGTAACAAATACGGACATTCACGACCAGGATTAGAACAAACTGCACTGGTGGGCAAGGGCCAAAGGCAGCACGGAGCTGCAGTGTAACCCAAAACCTCCACAGCTGTTTTCATTTTCCTCCCTTCAACACAGTCCCTGTGTGGTACTTCAGGGAGAATTATGAAAGTGGCGTGTAATTCAGAGAAGTAATGTCTTTTTTTTTTTTCCCCTCCCGTCTCTCTTGCTCCCTTTTTCTTGGAGTAATGAAAATTGCTGTGGTAGATCGTTTTGGATTCAAGGGAAATATCAGACTCTATTTTCTGTAGCATCTCACTCACCCCCCAGCAGTCAAAACCATAAATTTAATTAAAATAAAAATTAAAAAGAAAGAGGTGAACAGCTTAGAAATGCTGGACACTGTGCAAATGAATGCAGTGGCTTCAGGGACCTTGGTGGCCTGAGAGAGACTTGCTGCTTTCATTCCAGCACAAAGGCTGATCTGTACAAATCTCCACTCCAGAGAAGGGGATTCCACTGCCATGAAGCCCTGCTGGCTCCCGCCGGCATTTTGATGGGAATTGTTTAAAAAGTGTGAGGCCACATCCTCTGCTGTATCCTGGTGATTCACACCAGCCTGGAAGATGCTCTACCTCTAAGAAAAAAAAGGTGATTTTCCTTCTGGAGGACAAATCCTCACCTGAGCTAATGCTCGTTGCTCTGCAGGGCTTAGGCCAGCAGAGATTTAGCCTTCTTGTTTTTAAAAAGAAATGATCACATTGTGGTTCCTCTGTCATTCTGCTGGAACAGTTTTCCAGGAGTTGATGTGTTTTCTCATTAAAATATCTGATTTTCACATGTACAAAAAAATCTGAAAAAAATTCCTCCTTTTGGTCAACTAAAATATTTTGTTTAAAGCATTTTGAGGCCTTTCCTTTTAATTTTGCAGCTAAAAAAAAAAAGAAAATTTAAATGTATTTAAGTCAGAAAAAATTCTTATCTTAACTGTCTAAATATTTCAAT
The DNA here is from genome assembly GCA_013400915.1 of Pardalotus punctatus. Lineage (NCBI taxonomy): Eukaryota > Metazoa > Chordata > Aves > Passeriformes > Pardalotidae > Pardalotus > Pardalotus punctatus. Next base: position 125,024 of record VZTX01011820.1, read on the forward strand.
CCAGCTTTATCAAGGATCTTACATAAAAAAAAGATTTTTTTCATTTTCCTTTGGTGTTATTCTTAAAAAAAAAACAACCAACAAACCAAGCTAATATAATAACATTAAACAAAACAAAACAACAAATAAAACCCCCTAAAGCCCTCAGCTGCACTCCAGGAAATACTTTACCTCCAGTGAATATTAGGAAGAAGTGCTGAAAAGTTATATTTCTTGCCTGAAATTGTTGGGATTGTTCAAAAACCTTAGATAGCTGTTGCATCTTGTTATCAAATTCTGTTGGTCTTTCCTTTAATGGGTTTCACATGATTCTTATTCAACAAGAAAATAACTCAGCGAGCGACTGGAAACACTTAACGTGTGTACCCTGACACATCTGCACATACCATAATAGACACATGAATTTAATGCTCAGTTGATTCAATGCGGGGAGTGGAATTTAGTGTCAAGTCAATTAAAATATCCTGTTCCCACTCCCCCAGCCCCCCTCTTTTTTTTTTTTTT
>VZTX01011820.1:125548-172437 GCA_013400915.1 Pardalotus punctatus
TTTTTTTTTTTTTTCCCCCCCCCCCCCCAAAGCATTTATCAGGATGGCTGCATGGGAGGTATGTGGTGTGGAAGTTGTGGGAGTGCTCGGCGTGCTCCGCTCGTGACATGGTGTTTGTGCAGCACAGCCCTGAACGTCCTCGCTCTGCTGCGGTAACCCGTGTTAAAGGCACCACAACTGTGCCAAGGCAGAGCTTGCTGGGCCATGGAGGAGAGGAGCAGGGATGGTAAAAGGATGCCCTCATGCAGTGGTCTCCACGCTGTCCTGGCTGGGCAGTGAAGCAGAGAATTTGGCTGTGTGAGCGCAGCAGACACAAGCCCCATCTCACTGCCCTGTGCGAGTCTGGAAGGCTACTGGAGCTAAACAAGCTTTATAAAACAAACTGTTATGAGCAGCTTATAAATACAGCATGAGAAAGATTAATGGTTAGGCAGCTGGGATGTAGAAATATACTGCTTTCCATCTTGACATGAGTTGTTTGGGTTTTCCTAGAAGCTCATCCGTAGGTCTGTTGTATCCTGTCTGGGATTTTATACCCGCAATCCGAAGAGTTTGGGGTGAGGGCTGTGTGTGCTGTGCTGTCAATAGAGTGTGTGGCACTGTCATGGTCCTGAGAGGCACTGAGCAATGTGAGGAAAATGCAGAAGATACAAATCTTTTATTTGCCAGTGATAATGCCAGGGATGCTACAAAAGCAGCATCATCTTCACAGTGATTTTAAAATCAGTTTTGGTTTCAGTTTGGAAGATCGGCAGAGCTGGATTCCTGGGCTGCTACAACGTCCCCTTTAAGTCAGTGATTTTTCCTGTACTGATGGGTGTGAATTTTGGGTACAGAAATTTATTACTAACATCTGTACCTTGTACATCAGCAAAAGCGTGGGGCAAAGCCTAAGTATACCTAAGAAGAATGTATTTGGATGCACACATAATTTTTTTAACCAAGAGGATAAACAATTGTCCTGTTTTCTATTGTTTTAGTATTTCTTCCGGTGTAGACAACCTTTGCAGAACAAAGCTGTCTTTGTAAAAGTAAGTCCTTCAGCATGTGAATATGTGCACATGTCCTTCACTGTTTAACTGGAGGCAGAAGGAGCTTAAACATTGGAGATAAAGCTTGTATGTGAGTCTTTGTAGAACTGGAAGTGATCCTGCACTGTGCCAGTGCAGTGATCCCGGCACACCAAACCGTGTCTGGTTCACGTTTGGGGCCAGTCCTGATGTATAATTCATACACGACATTTTATTAACTGGCAAATTTCCCCCTGAACCCGCCCCCGCAAATTCTCCAGACTGTAAGGAAGGAATTTGTTGTGCGGTGGCCTCTTCCCCTTCTCCTTGCCCATTTTTTTATGACTGAGGAAACCCTTTTATTGTATGCGAAATAAAAGCTTGATGTGGTCTGCCATTTTTTAATTTACCGTGGTATTAAATACAAAATGTATCCGCTTACAGAAGGTGGTTCATGGCTTGTGGTCTGGGGTTGATCCAGTGCCTGTCGTGACTGGTTGTAGGGGGACAGGGAGAAGGTAAAAGCTTCTCCAAGGTCCGAGCAGAGATCAGTGGGGTGCAGGCATGAGAGCCTCATCCCCTCTTGCAGAATTTATCACCCCTATGATTTTTGTTGTGTTGTGCAATGGCTGTCTCACAGTGCTGCAGGGTTAATGTCGTTCTCCTGGGCTGAGGGTCACAAAGTGATCCTGAGTACCAGGAAGAAGTGAAAACATCCGGTCAAATTCTGCTTTTCCAGTGGAACAAAGTGCAAAAAACTGAGATCAGCTGCAGCAGTGGGTGGTAAGAAGTTGCTGTGGGTGACTGCAAGGAGATAGCACAACCAGCCTCTTGTGAATAATGAATCTGTGGTTCCTCAGACACAGGAAGGCTACGCAGGAGGTTGGGATGCTCGTGTGGGGTTTGGGAAGGCATGGGCTCGTTTTGAGGCACTTCTGTTGTGCCTCCTTGCCTTGGTTTCGCATTTGCTAAGCGTTGTGGGGTTGTGGTACAGTACTAACAAAAATTGAATGAAGAGTTCTGGACAGCCTGGGTACTGATGGCTCTGTCTCCATAAAATGCTATAAATAATACTTGGGGCTTTGAATACAAAGATGTCTGACTCCAGAAGGCAGAATAAAAGACATGAAAGCATCTGAAATACAAAATATTAGGGCTTTTGCTTTTGAATGATCTTCCTTTATACTGCTCCATTGTCATGAAACCCCTTTCTGACCATGGTTAAACAATGTTAGAGATGGTGAAACTGCCTTTTCTGGGAAAGGGAAGTTTTAATGAAGACAAATTTGGGCTCTCTCTGCTACTGTTATTGCTGGATTCCAATTTTCTTTCTGGAAGGAGAAAGCAAAATCCAGTCCCAAAGAAAAGCACATACGAAAAGGAAAGAGAAAAGAAGAGCAATGCCAGAAAACAGCTTCTGAAGCTGAGTCATGGCGAGGCCTCCGTGCTGGAGAGGGGCAGCTCCCTGCCTTGGCAGTGCCAGGCAAGCTCCACCATGGGCAGGCTACTCAAGGCATTGCTTTTTGTTGCCTTTTTGGTTGCAAATACAGCTACCTAAATAAATAGAATTAATAATATAATCTTGGCTGCCAATAAGTCAGATATGTGTATCTATTTTAATATATAGCAGGCTAGAGAGAGAAGGATTAAATTATAGAAGGAACTGAAGACATGGGAGAGAAAAGGAGATGAGGAATGGGAATCAGGGGGACACATGGCGTGTGCCCAGAGCTGATGGAGAAGGAAGTATCATCTGGTCCTTGCCAGGGGGGGTCTGGTCAGCTCTCAGGATGTTGGTGCTGAAGCAGTGGGATCTCAGGAGAAGACTGTAGGAAGCTGTAGCACTTACTCAGGACAGGCTGGGGTGTTGTCTTCAAAGTGCTCTGGAGTGGTGTATTTTGCAAGGGGAAGAATAAACAAATCAGATTCTTTACACTTTTCATCATGTAATCCTGATTACATTTATTTTTATCCAGCTCTGAAAATGGTTATTTATTACAGGATCAGAAACTCACACTCTGAAGCTTACACTGATATAATTACTCTGTGTAACTAATTCAAAATCATGATTTTCTTTAAGTTCTTATGTATGGATAATCTTGAAAATAGATATTCTGGCAAAGCTGTTAGTAATTAAGTATCAAAAGAATTTACCCAAGTGTCTTGTCTGGTTGATATAATATGTTTAGCACTAAACCATTGCTTTGTTAGTTAAAAATGTGTTTCAGGCAGCACAGGCAGTCTCTATTCTCTGCCCAGTGAAAGTGCTCCAAAACTTTCACCAAGACATTGAGATAACTAGTGAGTGCTGGGGCCATCTTCTCTTTGCTGAAACACTTTGAAGCAACAATCAGGTAAAGGAGATCAAGAGTTGATGGGGAATAATTAGAAGCTGTTAAGCTGGCTGTTACCTGGGCCCATGGATGCTCTGCTGTTCATGTCATTTCACTTTGGAAGGTTAGACTCACCGAAATAATTTCAAGCCAATCTCAAGGGCAATTATTGTTGCAACAAAATATCAGGCCTGTAATTTTCTTCATGAAGGGAAAGCTAAAAACACCATTTGGACTTTTTGCTGGTAAGAGCATTTAATGGCACACAGGCAGTTTTTGAGGCAGTTTCTCCCTCCCTCTTGAGTCTTTCCCCACTCCGTTTCACAGACAATCAGGTCTCCAGGACTTGTCCTCAGCTGGTTGAGGTCCATGGCAGGAGCCAGCCCAAACCCATAATTGTTCTGGTCATGGACATAAGTGTGGCCCTTGCTCAGCTGGGGTGAGATGGTCCAAGTGCTCACCTAGATGAAGGTTTAAATGTCTCTCATCCATGTTCTCTGTCCATGCTGCTGGAGTTTAGCCCACCCATGGCTTGAGCTTCCTCATGTGCGAGGAGGTGCTGGTGCTGTCATCAGCTCATGGAGCAGCCCATCCCGGGCTGTGGAATGGGATCACAGCTTGTTCTGCGGCTGCTGGCGGCTGGGCTGAGACAGAGGGTTTGAGGTGCTCGTGTGCCCCCTCCTCAAGCCCCCAGACACCTCATCTTGAGTGGCTTCCTTGGGGACAGCCCTTGGTTGGGGATGGCTTGTCCCCTGGAGGTGATGCGGGTGGGCTCAGGTCACAGAAACAACTGCTCAATCCATGTAGCTATTGTTGTATCCTGTTACCCACATCGCAGGGAAAGCTTTCAAAGCTGAGCATACCCTGTGCATGTGCAGGAGCTGTTGCTAAAACATAAATAGTGCGGCCATTAACTGAGGCTTTTCCTTTATTTTGTTGTTGTTGCTTAAAGACAGTTCGTATTATGTACTCAATGTTTTTCAAATGAAACCATTATTTATCCAGAGGTAGCCAAGAATGTAGCCGAAAAACCACCTCTGATTACTTTTGACCTCTCTAAGGCTAATAATCTGCTAAAACGTCTTTAAACCATCTTAAAGAAAACAGAAACACCACTGCTGACAACTCACATACCTATTTTTTAATGCAGTGTTATTTTAAATGGCTGCGTTTATAAACCTCTAAAGACTGAGGTTTGTAATAGAAATGCTGACAGATCCTTAACACTCCATCCCATAATAACAAAGTTTAGAGAAAGAATGGGCATGTGGACACCACTGTCCCTGTTACGGAGCTGGGAATTTATTTCCCTTTTATTGATTTAACTCATGTCGCCAGAAAACTGTTTTTCCTGTGAATTCGGGTGAGGGCAGAATTGAGATGACGGAACCCAGAAATTGCCATGGGGAGGCTGAGAAGCTCAGTTCTGCCTCCACCATGGACTGGGCCCACCAGAATTTTTCCTTCTACATTGCAATTGGAAAAAATATCCTGGGAATAAGTCTTAGTGACAGGGGGGTGGTTTGTGGGGCTCTGCACAAAATGGATCACATTCCCAGGTGGTGCACACCAACCTCCCCAGTCCTCTGCCCCAGCCTGGCACAAGGAGTTTAGGGAGAAGTATTAATTACACAGGACTGCAGCATTTCTTGGGAATGGGTGCTTTTCAGAGTCACTGCCCACATAAGAAGCTCCTTACATGCATCCAGGTAGATATCTTTATCCTGCTCTCTGGCCTGTAAAACTCCCTGAAGGGGAAGAAATGCTAAATGAGATTTATGTCCTCAGAAAGCAACGTGATAATTTGCGCTGTGCAGTGGAGAGGGGATGCTACCATATCATCATTAAATTAAGATGTGCAGGCCAGATGTGAAATCGTGATAAGGAGCTTTATAGGGCAGCGTGGCTCAGCTCATGATTGGCTTTACCAGCGGGGCAAGGAGAGCTTCAGGCAGCACAAAATGACTCCGTGTCCTCAAGTCATTATCTGTCTCTGATCATGGGCTTATTTGATCTCTGCACTCTGTGATCTCACCCTTGCTCTCCCAGGTCTCCCATAAAGAGCACCCATGTCCTGTGGCAAGTCCAGGCTGCTTAGAGATGCAGATGGTGTGGTTTTGTCCATCTCACCGCTGTCAGGCTCTGTTTCCGAGGGCGTTCCTTGGGAAAGAGGTCTTTTTGAATGTTATTTTTCTTTCATTTTATTTTTAAATCTGGCCATCTGGCTCTGTCTCTTTTTCCTCAGCTGAACTGATGGATGTACACTGAGTTTTTGTTGGCCTTATTGTTGGGCTTTCAGCATCCTAAAGAATAAAGGCAGTGGCTCATGGAATGCAGGCAGGTATCTACATCTTGTCCAGGCTCCCTGGATATTTCCACTGAAGTCTGGGCTTTGACGAACAGTGTGTGGCACAAATCAGGACAGACCAAGTGAAACTGGGGGGGCTTTATGCTTTTGACGATCCCAGCCTCAGCTTTCTCCCCGTGTTTTCCTTTTTTTCCCCCTGGTTTTTCACACACAAATATGTGTGCAAAAAGCAAAGCAGCCTCGAAAACTGTAAATGAGCACTTGGGTTTTTTTGTTTGTTTGTTTGTTTGAGGTTTCACAATGAAAGGAGTGGCAANAAAGAGACACGGCAAGAGTTCTTTCAGTATTAAGAGTTCTTTCAATATTAACTTGTGTCATTCTCCTGCCTGTGAGAAAAGGACAACACCTTCGGACCTGCTTATGGAAACCACATCAGGCCAAACCAGGAGAACATACTGTACATCACCAATGTTTAAATGCAAATTTTTCCTTTATCATAAGCCTTTAACCACCAAAGAACAGGGGACTGCTTTTAGCTTGTTTTTCTGTAAACAGTGTTCTCATCTCTGTTGCTGGTGTGGGATGGCAAGCTATAATATTAAGGGTCTTATTTATAATTTTGCAAAGATTTCAGCGGCAGGGCTGTATTTTTGCCTATATCTTTGGCTTGGCTTGCCACAGTCAAACAGCTGGGATCACTGTATGTGTGTGTGGTCAAATTTACTGCGAACCGATTAGGATATTAAACAAAATGAAATAAACATGTAAATCTCAAAAACCATCTTGGAGTTGAGGTTTACTTCTATGGAAAGAATACAGATGGAAAAAGTAACATAAAATTAAAGACATTCCTAATGGCAGAATTTTTTTTTCCCCCTGTTGCCGCTATTTTATTTTCAAGGAAAATAAATAGAAGGAAAATAAATAGAAATTACACTTTTTATAGAAAAGGTCCTTCATCTCTAAGGAAAATGTTGCGGTATAGCAAAACTTGTTTTAAATAATTATATTGCTGTATGTATTTGTGCACTCTTCCATGTGACCGAATGTCTTTAGGCAGGAAAAGAAAGAGAAGGAAGCTTTTATTGATTTGGGTTTTTCATCTTTTTTTACCAAAAGTCGTCAGCTACAGTCTCGGCCGTCCAAAAGCGATTTCAGCAGACTGACAGGGATCTGATATGATCTAATCTCATCGATCTATGGATGAGAAAAGCTTTTCTTTTCGTGCCAGTTTGTTTGCTTAGCAAAAATGTGCCTCCAAGAATGGCAGGGACCACCAGGAATAAAGGAAATATCCTTGAAAAGTCAAGTCCAGTTTTCTTTTGCTTTTTTTGGGTGGCCTGTTAATGATTCAGGTTTAATGAAGGGATTGGATTTTTAGTAGGACAGTTTAATCAGAACATTAATTATTTGTGACTCTTGGTGTTTCACAGAGGACAGATCTTCTGCCTGGCAAGAATTTCAAACTCAATGTCTGGCTTTATTCTGTTTCTGAAAAAGAAGTGCTTAACTTTCAAATTTACCACTAAAGGAGGTTTCTAAATCCCTTTCGATCTTTGTTGTAATTTTTTAGCTCACTCTTCTTTTTTAGAAAAGGAAACAAAAATGTGTTTTTGTTTTAATTTTTGTTCTTAATTTATTTGGTTTTATGCATATTATCTAATGAGTAAATGTATTTTAAAAGGGCAAACAGAGTTTCTCCCAAAAGAAAAATCAAAGCATTTTATTAAAAATTGCTGACATTAAGATTTTTTATGTTTTCACAACATTTTCTGTTTTGGTTTCTCCAAAATAAAATTCCAGCTAGTTTGGAAGCAGGCAGGCACTCTCCTCCTTGCAGTTCCTATATCCATGGATTTTCTGAAAATTGATAAAGATTGAAACTTTTTCCTTTGGTAGCATCTTTTTCTCTGTTATGTACCTCAGGGCACCTTAGGGATCTCAAAATTCTTCCAAGATGTGACTTTTCAAAGCAAGCCAGTTCTTTCTCATCTACCTTGACAGTTTTCTGGGATGTAGATTTTCCCAGGAAAAAAAAAAGACAGATTTCTGCCTCAACTCTTCTCCCTGCTTTTTCTGCCTGATCTCCTACTTGCATCAGTGTTGTATGAAATCCTACTGTGTTTTTTGTGACGTTTCTTGGTGGTTTTTGGCCTAGCAATGCCAATGATGGGCTCAGAAGACAGTTTTGGGTTTAGTCTACTGCTTTTTTCTTTTCATCTTCGTGGAAAGCCCTCCTTTACTTGTAACCACCCAACAAAAGGAGGGACATGTTTAGTAATATGAAGGTATGATGGAATTGAAAAAACAAAACTGTCTTTGCCATGTATGGAATAACACATTCAAACTTCCTAGAGTATTTTTTTTTTTTAGGAAAAAAAGAAAATATTGAATTTCTTCATTTTAAACCCGTTGTTAATGTTGGATCATAACATGCCTCTAGGAGAAGTGCTGAAAATAGATATTAAATTTCATCTAACTGGATATGGGCTTGTTTATATGAGTTACTTCCCACAAATCCTTTGAAGGGAATCTACAGAACTCCAGCTTCTACCCTGGCTCCTTTATGTTCTTGCTGTGTTCTATCTTACGTAGATGGGTTTGGTCAAAAGGTCAACGATTTGGACAAATATGTGCTGCTAGATAAGTTGCCCTGGATTTTCTGATGCATGAAAATATGCAGGCTAAACTTTTATCATAATTTTGATACAGATTTTTAAGAAGAACTTTAAAAAAAAGGCAGAAGATAAAATTTCTCTTGCTGTTTTGGTCTGATGGAAAATAGCCTGGCGTGTCAAATATGTGTGTGAATTCTCTTTGAGTTATCTTGGACCTCGTACCCAGCCTTTGGTGGTTCTTTTGCCTTTCTCATTTTCTTTAAAAAAATATTTTAACACCTGACATTTCTGTTGCTTAGCCACTGAGACAGGGGTAACTTTTGAACTTTTTGATATGCCAGACAGAGGGAATTATTTAAATTTCTTCAGTCTTTGAGTCATTTCATCCCTACTGTCTGCCCATTTCAGAAAGATTTTAGGTCACAGCTATAGCAGTCAGAGTCCAGGAAAAGGAAAGAAATGAAAGCCTGAACACTGGGCTTGAAGCACACCAGTGTCTTAATAAGTCTGAATCCCATTTTCCCTCTGGTATTGATCCAGCCTCATTTCCATAATGTCCCTTTCACCCCTGCTTTTTCGAGAGGAATATTTTGAATATGAATATTTACGTGTGCATGGAGTCGTCAGTACCGCTTGTAAATGAAAAATTCAAACTGACATAACAGAAAGCACCACATCTTTTTTTCTGGAGAAAATTAGCTCCCCCTTTCTTCAGCCTCGTATATGAATTTTGTGATCTTGTGACAATTTGGGAGTTATTTAAAACAGTCTCATTCAGTTATTTGGCTTTGTTTTCTTTCCTTCTTTTTCCTAACGCCTGTGCTGCTTTGTTCTCCAAGAACCAATTGCACTGCAGTGACTTTTTTCAGGAAAAACCAAACACAGGCTTTAACGGAAAAAAATGATAAACCGTATTTTAACAACCGAGGGAGTCTCTTGGGGAACCTGATCTCCTGAAATTTCTGGGTTAAACTGATCTGGATATACTTGCCTAAGTACCCATCCATCTCTCCAAGGATTTGCATCCGTGGGGGAAGTCTCAAGGAGTGTAGCATGTCCTGCAAACCATTTTTGCCAGAACCTGAAGCTCATCGGTGCTAGTTTGGGATTTTGTTACAAACTCCAATGCAGGTGCACAGGTCAGCAGATGCTGACAAATGGATTAACTTTGCTCCGCTTGATGCAAGGTTTTTCCAAGGGAATGCAACAAGCAGAGCTCCACTGCCTGCATGTGGACTGGGGGTAAGACATTAAGAACAAGGCTGTTATGTCTAAAATTGCGTTTCCTATTTAGCTTGTTGGAAGCTAAAATTTACGCTGACATCCTGGGTGATTCAGGGCCACACAAATCAAAAGAGGGGATTTTTTTCTCAGGGGCCAGGTTTGTGATCTGTGGATGTCCCAGTTTTGTGCTGTTCTGTCATGGGTTCCTCCCTTACCAGGTCTGCTCTAGGAGAGAGATTTAAAAATAAGATCAAAAGCATCAAGTTTATTATTTTCTGGAATAAACCGAGTGCTGTTTTTATTCTGATTATGTTGATTAAGCATGCATTTAGTATTCTTCATTACATATTCCATGTCTAGTGAACCACCCACTGGACTACTGGAAATTAAATACAGGAAGGCTTTCCAATGAAATATATTAGATATCTAACAATATCGCATAGTAATAATTTTATGTAGAGACATGTTGGTCATTTAGATCCAGGTCCAAGCCGATAATTTATTTTATTTTGTTGTTTATCCTCTGTCCTCCCATCTTCCATATTTGTGTTCCTGCAGGAGATAATCCTGTGATAAAAACAAGACCTAAATATACATAAATAAATACATCCTTACCCCTAGAGAAATCAGGCTGTCTCTAGTCTCAGATGCATCTCTGTTTCCTCTTTCTCTCTCCAACTATCCATTCAGATGTAAGAGAGAGAACTTAAAATGAATTAAGTGTTCTGCAGGAATTACTGAGAATTGTGAAAAACACTCTTCCTGTTAAAAAAAATGCAAAACAACAGGGTTTTTTCAGCCTTTTGTGTTATAAGCATATGAAAGCGTGCATCAGGTTATTTCAGGGAAAGACAAACTGGATGAGCCAACATGGAGAACACAAACTCCCATTTCTGCAAATCCAGAATCACTCTTGTGTAGTGTTGGTCAGATCCAGGACAGACTTAGTCCTTACCTATTAAAAATATAATTAAAAAGAACAGGGCAGGTAAAACCAGTAACACAAGCAATACCAGATCTCCGCTTCCCCAGTTGTCTCCTAACACGTTTAATCCAGGAGGGTGCTGTGCCATCGTCTCCTGCAGCACAGAAGCCAAGCAGATCCACAGCAGAGGAAAAGGCATGCTGGAAATATCTGCTTTGCTGTGGCGCCCCGTACCTTGTGACCCTGCCACGGACCAGCCTCCCGCGGCCTCCATTGTCTCCGGCTCTGCTCCCCATTGTTCCCTTGCAATCGGAGATGGTGCACACAGCATGAGTTGATAGTGTTCACTGCATGACATAATTTAGGTCAATCAGCATCAGTTACACCATCTGGAAAGGGAATGGCTTCTTAATGCTTCATTCCTGGAGGTCTCAGTTCCCTGCTTGTCGTGGTCTTCCTCCAGTGGGGTATTGCGAGGGTAGCAAAGATCTATCAGGGAGTGGTGCTCATGCTTCAGGGTTGGTTTTGTGGTCTGAGAAGCCCCAAAGAGTGACTTTCCCAATGACCATCCCTGTTTCCTGGACTTCACATTTTCAATGTGCTCCCCTCGCCCTGACTCTCGAAGCTCAAGCCTTTCTTTCCTCTCCCACAACCCCCTTGTAGAATTTATTTGACAGTCCTTGTGTCACTTAATTTCGTTAGTAGATTGGGATGGAAAGTTTATAAGACAGCAATAAAAACAAGGAGATTATTCCTTTCAGGCAGAACAGGACTTTAAGTGATTTAACCGAGAAGGGATCCAGGCCCTGGCTCGTGTGCCTTATGCAGATGCTAAAATCATTACTGCCATGTAAAAATATATCTGCAAGTTTCCACTTTTGCATTTCCTCACTGCAGTGGACTGTGATGCCATTTTCCACCTATTTCTAAGCCCAGCAGCTGTTTCATCTTGCCCCCCACTCCCTCCCTAGACCTTTCCACAGCTTTTTTGCTGGCATTTTGCTGGGTGTCTGCAGGAGGCCAGGCTGGACTTTCTCTGTCAGCAATTCATCATCCTGCTGAGGAATGAGTTATTACAAGTGAGAATAATTCTGCTCATCTCTGCTTTCTTTTCACTGTCTTCATGGTGGCTTCTTAGCAGCATTGCTTAACCCACACTGAATTAAGGAGAACTGTGCAGTGCAGGCAGTGGTACCATCAGTAGTTACAGCTCTCATGACATGAAAATGGCACATGGAGAGGAGAGGGCTGCTCTGCCAGCCAGAGCTGAGGGGCCTGTGGGACTAATGAAACCTAGAATAACTGGTTGGAAAACAAAGATGCATTGCAGATAAGTATTTGCTTAGGGTTGCTTTGGTTATTTTTTGGATTGGAGTATTGAAGAAACTGCTCTTTCTCCCTTGACTTTCCTTTAATTCTCTCTTTATTCCTAAAAACCATATGAGACAGGAGAGAAAAAAACATCCTTAGTCCTCTTTTCTCCTCTGCTTTTTTTTTTTTTTTTTCTTTTTTCCCTCAGGAAAGTAAAGAGAGAAAAGACAAAACAGTATTAAAAGAGGGAAGGGGGTATTCAGAGAATAAAAAATTGGAATGAGAAATTCAAGCAGCTTAGTAGTAATTGCTGGAACAGTAATATTAAACTCTATCTCTGTAGTGTCCCTTAGCTCTGGTCTCATAATTCTGGGTAGGAAACAAAAAGTGTAACTGCAGCCAATGGATTTTCTTTTCTATAGCTAAGATCACTGTAAGGAAGTTCAGTTTTTCAATAACATGGCTCCTGTTTTACCTATAAAGTACCTATATATTCTGTTGGCATTGTAAGGTACTTAGATCTGGAGCAAGCCAGTGGTCCCCCTGAGGAACCAAAATGTGTTTCAAATTGGAAAGGATGACAGTACTTTAAAAAGCTTTTGTGAAAGAAAAAAAAAAGGGGGAAAAAAAAAAAGAAGGCAGTATTCCTTGGAGTAAGTTCATTGCCTTGGAAAACTTATTTTGTAGCTCTCCAATAAATCCTCCTACCATAGCCCATCAAAGTCTGTGGTAAAAATAAACCCAAACACATAGAGTTTATCTCTCTAAAGACAGAAGTGATGCCTGGAAAGAAATTCTTCCATTGTGATTTTAAAGATGCTTTTAATTACCTGGGCAAACATCCATTCCAAAGTAGCTGGTTTATCACCCAAGAGTATCATTGAGGGAAATGCTGTCACACATCTGCGAAGTTGCTGGTGAACCATCTTGCTAATCACAGATCTGTGCACATGCATGATGTGCAGGGATATTCTTCTATGAATACATGAAGAAAAGCAAGAATAATATATTGTTACACACATTTGTGGCATGTGTATGATACACCTCTTTGCCACACCTAACGCAGTTCTTTAGGAGTTACTAAAATCAGATCAACTTTTATTTTTCATTTACCAACCCTGTATTTCATTGAACAGAAGCTTTCTGTTAAACTGAAACAGATGATGTTTTAAACTAATACTAATTGATTCCATTCCTGGAGTTCACAGTGGTAGCAAGTAAAATAGCTCCCTGACCCTGCCGGTGAATTCAGATCTCAGACTGTGCCGCACGTTTTGACTTCTCTTTTGCTTTTGCAATGCCCACACAGCCCCATGTTGGCTCCCAGCATCGCTCCCCAAAACACCACGCTGCTTAAGGAGGGGGCTGTACAGGGATGAATGCAGGTTCCCAGCACCACTGGAGACACCCTAGGGGAGTTACTTCATCATTGCTGGACTTCCCCCTCAGTGTAGTAAGGATAAATATGCACTGCCTTATATAAAGGTAGGATGAAATCCACCAGTGATTATGAGGAGCTTTGTTGCAGTGAGGCTTGTTTGAGAGTCACCTCATATATCTCATTAATAACTGAGGTTCCCTGTTCCACAGGGAAAGGAATCAGGTGCTATTTCTTCTTTTCTTTTCTGCCAGTAAAATAAACTACAGTGAACAGTCCAAAAAATACCACCTAAGCCCTCTCAAAAATATAAATATTGGGGATGCTTGCCTTGGTCTGCAGAAAGGACCTAATTCTTTCAGCCAACCACATCATAAAAACATGAACTCTAATGCTGGGAACAAAATCTCCTTGTGTTACTGAGGTAGGAAAGTCGAATGTCTCATGCTGAGACCAAGGGCTTTGCACTCTGTAAGGGCTGTGCACTTACAGTCTTTAAATCAGCATCTCTCCAGAAGCCCCTGTGCTGGCACTGGGCTGGGCAGTCTTCCACTGACCCCTCATTCCCAGCCTGGCTGTGGACTAAGAGGGGAGGAGCAGCCCAGTCGCTCAGCATCCTTTAGGATGGCATCCAAGTGCCTTTAGGATGTTGCTGGGACTGCCTGTGTTGAACATCTCTCTTTTAGGAGAGGTTGGTCATGGTCTGGTTCAACAGGAGGTCATACAGAACTTCCCACTGCAGAAGCTGATGGTTTACTGGGAGCTGTTTGGCTGTCTGTCCTTGCATCCCTGAGTCCTTTTTCATCCAAACCTGCAGTAACGTCTGCCTTCTATTGCGAGGCACATGCTCTCCAAGCTGTTGGCATGTCCAGCTCTCCAAGCAGGGCTCTTTAATGGAAATGTTGACAATTTACTGGGAGCTCTGATGTCAAAAAATGGTGCTCTGGAATTACACTGGCTGTTTTTTTAAGCTATATAGAGGGAAGCAGTTAAATGCTGGAATGAACACCATTGGTTCTTTGTGATAAATACAATGCAGACCTTAGCCAGGGAAATCTCTTTGAAAAGCCTTGGTTTTATTAGTGCTACAAATGAATCCCCAAATTACTCTTCACTGCAAAAAGGGGCAAAACCATTTTTCCTCCATGTCTCCGCTTCCACACACACTTTTAAACTCAAACCTCCAGATCTACTTGAATTGATTTCTGTAGTAAAGACTGAAAGTTTCAGTTAAAGATGTTTGATGAAAGAAACAAAAGGCCTGGCCTTTATTTAAGACAGGTTTGAAAGAAAGGCATGGAAATGTGGGTTTTTCAGGAGCATCTGTTGTTGCAGGTGTATGTCTGGGTTGAGTTCCTCTGCCTGAGGAATTTGTGGGGGCAAGAAGACACGTTGTGTCTTCAGAATGGCTCATCTTTGGCAGTGAAGGACTTGTGCTCTGCTCATTAGAGGAACCAAGTACCTTTTCCCTGGGGAAATGAGTGAACTCCGCTGGCCAAGGGACTGACTTTCCAAAAGGACTGAATTGAATATTCCATCCTTGTGGGTTCACAGGAGTGGGACACCACTGGGCAAGGCTTGGAGGAAAGCACCATGGGGATGAGTGGCTTGGTTTCGTGCTGCCCAACAGCAGCCCCACCACTCAGAGACCTCCCTTACCCCTGAGGATGCCTGAGCTCCTCCCACAGAGAAGGGGAAGAGCCTTTCTGCCAGGTAATGAGGGAGCTTGGGTGATTACAGCCCTGCCAGCTGTGTCCACAGCTGGGTGGCACAAATCCCACTGGAAGTGTCTTAATTATATTATAAACTTACAGGCAATTAACCTCCCCTCCTTGACAGATGGAGATTTAATTGACAAGCCATTACTTTTTTTTTTTTAATGCTCTCTTGGTGTTTGCTTTTGTTCTCTTTTCGGAATGGGGCCCGGATCAGGCCCTTTGGTATTAAATATGTCTGGCTAGAAAGGCCTCAAATGAATCAAAACAATCTTGATCTGTGGAAAGTTTTTGACATGGAGCTGGATTTTACAGTGTGCATGTGTGCCTGAAGTGTTTCTTCTGCAATGTTCAAATAGAGGGTTCATTTCACTTTAAGATCATAAAAAATTGAGTTATTTAATAGGGCCCTTGGTTGGGTAATTACAAAGCAAAGGAAAAGCAGACAATCCACCCGGGGGGTGTGTGTGTTTTTTCTTCAGTGGTGTTAAATACTATTTGGATTATTCACTGAATAAACATTAAATAATGTAATTTGGAAACCAGGTCCCATTAGGGATTTAAATGTGTAGCTTGTCACTGGTAAAGGATTAAGATATTAGTGTATTAATGTAGTATCAAAAGCTGTGGATTCCTTCTGTGTTGCTTAAGTGCTTTCTGATCAAACATGTTTGAACAGTTTGTTGGTTTCTTTTTTTTTTTTTTAATTGCTGGTTTCATGCTGTAATGAAAGTGAGGATGGATATAGCACAGTGTTTGAGTTTGCCTGCTTAGCCTGAAACTTTAAGAAAAAAAAGGGCCTGTGGACCTAAACCACCATAGTCAGAGACTGGAGAAACTTGGCAGACCCAGACCTTCATCTTTGTTTGCAAAGAGCTGATCACGCTTTGGCATTGTAAAAACTCCCTTTCACTGCATTTCCCCCTCTCTCCTGCTCCTTCCTCCAGTGTCACGTAAATAAATGCTTTGTGCTTTGGACATTTCTGCTACATTTCATCCTAGAGGTTTCTAGGGACAAGATGCTTCTACAAGGCATGAACAACGAGTAGATACAGCTTTTCAGAGATCCAGAGGTCTTTGAATCTGACTCAATCCTATATCAAGGCCAGGACTGGATGTTGAGGGGCCCTGGATGACCCTTTAGAGTTTCAGGAACTTTTCCACTGACAGTCCCTTTTGGAAATGGGTCTTGTATGAGTTCAATATGTGAGGCTTTTTCCATCCTTGTGCACAAGCATGTAGCAGGTTAATTGTGTTTATGCTGTTAGAGGTGGAAAACACAGCTTGATTTTGCAATAAGCCATTATCCATTTGCACCCTGGAGAGTTTGCAGATGTTGATTTCCACTGAGGAGCGAGTCCTAGGTGTCTACAGCAGCACCACCAGAAGCACGCTCTGCTAAAATGAGCTCCTGGGTTTAAAAACGCTTCCTTCTATTGTGTGTTTATGAAGTTCACCTGAAATGGCCATTGCTGTCACTAGGAAAACCTCAGCATCATGTATTTTGGAGATGAGTCCAGAGACAGGAGTATATCAAGCCTCTTTTAAGCAATCCCTTAATGATTTGAACGCTTTGGATTCCTTTTCAAGTGACAGACACTTTGCTGCTGAAGGAGGGTGGAAGTGTGGGCTTGGCAGGTTGGATTGGCTTTCATCCCTTTGGGATCTAGGCTGAAGAGTGTATTACCATGGAAAATATGAAAAAATAAAATTGCTTTTGTTCCTAGCTGAGCACATCCTATTGGCTTCTAACGAAACACAAGGCTTAAATTAAAATGCATGTGTTTGTTTAAGCTGTGCCAGTGGTGAATCTAAATCAACAGCTCATCCAAGTCAAAAAATGTGTGCTCCATATCTGTAGACAATCAAGCATTTTATTTTTGATAACCAGTCACTGTTTATTGTAGTATACAGCAGTGTTTTAAAAAGAGCAAAAGTGTTCCTGCTCATTGGGTCAATTCTGAGTACTGCATTTCAGCAAATGAAGCAGGAACTCAAGTTGATGAAATTTGCAAACAAATCCCTATGGAACCCTGTCCATTAAAAATTAGCACTAAATTAGATATTACAAACAGCACTGGAAAATGGTCTCTGTAGCTATTGTCTTGAAAGTCCTTGGTGTAATAAAAATATCCCATTTTCTGTAAACGAGGGGAAAAAACCAGAGTTGCTGGAAAACACTTCAGTTCACCTAATTGGAAAATATAATTCAAATATTCATAATGATTCCTCTTAAAAATGGATGAAAAGAACATTCTTGAATATTATTTTGGAAGCAAGTCAAAATATGCACTTGTCGTTACTATGGCAATAAGCAAAAAGCAGAGAAAACCCCCCAATAACAGAAAAAAAAACCCCTCAGGTTTGAAAGGAACTTGCCATGTATGATTATTTTTATGATCACAAACCCCTTGCAGCAACCAATTTGCTGAGCATAAGTGATCTAATTGAGGGCAATCGTTGTCAGAGGGACCAAAAATATACTAGGCCTCCATTTTCATATTAAAATGCCATGCCTTGGTTTAACATTTCCAAGTGGTTATTTTAGTCCTTTTTTAAAAAACAAAAGCCTGTTGAGGATAGGGTAACTCTGTTGACCAGTACATTATTGAACTTGCTTATCTCTGGGAAATGGGACCACCTGATCTCAATAGAGTTTTTCTTTTTTTTTTCAACCCCCTCTCTTTCCCCATCCCCCTTAACCCCCCTTCCCACCCCCCACCCCAACCTCCAATTGCTTGAAACATTTCACAATTAAAGCAGAAGAGGCTTGTTCTGCGGTTCTCACCTTTTGTCCTGAATAGCCTGGAAACAGAGGGACACTTTCCCCGTTGAAGTCTGGTGTAATTTCCCCTTGAATGGGCTCTCATGATAAGAACAGGGGTCACTGGATGGGATGGTATGCAATAAAGCTTGTGATTGCATGGTTCTTCATCGTCACAAAACAGCCCAACACTCTGCTTTATGATAGCACAATTGGTGCACACAATGGCTTGGGTAGAAAGCTAGAGAAACAGAGAGACGGGTATAGATACTGAGATGGAGATATCAGTCAAGCGATTGTCCCTCTTGGTGTGTTTCAAGTGCTGGAGTGTACAAGTGGCTGAGAACAGGGTCCCCAAACATTATGCTGAAAAGCGGTGAATGAATAAAAAGGGATGGCAGGAGTGGATGAATCTTGCCTATAGAATGCACCTTTGTGGTCAAATGTATAAGATAATATATAGCAGCTGTGTTATAAGCCAGCAAAGGGAATTGAACTTACAAAGCACAGGCTTTCAATAGCTTCCCTTGTGGGAACACCAAAAGTTTAAGAGGTGGAGGAGGGCTTATTGCTGACTAACGCCCACACTTAATAAGAGTTGCCTTGCATGCCGTGGAACCTATCCTTTGGGCCGGTTCCTAAAGTCCTTATTTACTGCCCCTAAGCGAGAGCTTTGATTGAGTAGAGGCTGAGTAAAACCTGGATAAAGACTGAGGAATTGGCTCTATGTGAAGTTGGTTGCCACGAGCCAGCATTTAGAGCGTCCAGTTCTGGAAGAACTGGCAGTTCCCATGGACTTAATCGGGAGCTGCAAGCGCTTAGTGTTAGAACAGGTTTTAACAAATACTGGAACTTTTTAACGATAATACAAAAACCCGGAAACATTCGATCCCACTTTTTCTTTCCAAAAGTTTTATTAAAAGCAAACCCAAGCATCATAAAGCAGGCCCTCAGTTTTTCAGGAGAAATCTCTCCTTTCCTTCTTGTCCCTTCAGTTCCATAAATCAGTGAGAAATAGTTTTTTATGGGCTCAGTCAGTACTGTGTGCGTTCTGGCCCCACTAATAGTTAGAAATTGCCTTCTAGTTACGCAGGATGAAAATCATACACCATTTTTGCTTTTCAAATCCCCATTCCACCCTTTTTGTAAATCTGTGGATGGTGAGGGTGGGAGTGAGGTCAAGGGAAGTGTCTGTTAGAAGAGGAGTTACAAAACTCCTAAAGGGAGCTAAAAGAGTCTTTGAGTAAAATAGTGGGATATTCATAAAGGACCAGCTGCTTTTCAACATAAACAATACAGGAGAAAAATAATAATAGAACATACTGCTTTCACATCAATGTCATGGACAAAAAGAGCTTTTAAAGTAAGTATGGGGTACTGAGCAATATTTGATTGCAATAGATTTCTACACAGATTAGCTGAAAACTCTTTCATTTCAGAAGTGAGCTGATAGAAAAGGTTTGTCCTGGACTAATCTCAAGACCAAAGACAAGTTCTCACACATAAGAACAGAATGATAAAATTGTTACATCTTCCTAACAGCTGTACATAAATAGAGATTGTGAGTGTTTGAACGTGCCTCCTTTGTGTCAAATCTGGTTGTATTCTAGTAAAGATGCTCTCTTCAGTGATCCAACAACCCATCAATATCAGGTTGAAACGCCTTGAAATTTGTCTTACAGCTCAGTAGTATCTGTAGCTCTTTTATATATCTACAAATGGACACATCTGTAACTGTATCTTTCTACTTCTTAATCCTCTTTTCTGGCCTTTAGGAGAAAATACCTTGCCAGGTATATGCATTATGGGCCACTGTTTTGCTGTTATCATTTTCAATGGAGTAAAAGTTTCACGGATGCACAGAAATTGTTGTGGGATGGTCCATTTAAAGAGCTTGATTTCTCACTTGGCTCCATGGGTGCTGAGGCCCTCTGGTAATTCTTCACTCTTGGGGAGAGAATTTTCATAGTCTGGATTTGGCTTCTAAAAGAGGTGGATACGGAGTTGGGAGAGTGCAAGGTTCGTCAAACTCAGAACTTGTCTTTCTCTGGAATACCAGGGAGAATGTGGCAATGGATTTTTTAAGAGATGGTCATGTGATCTTGGCAATGTATTAATGCTTTGTACTTTATAATCATAAAGAGACGTAAAAATTGCAACAATAATGCAGTGTATGCTTGGATTAATGCAATTGTAGGTGAATGTGAATACATGTATGGTGGATATATCCTATAGTCTGTGTCTCCAGGAATAAATATCCCCATCTGAAATTGGATAGGGAAATTGTTAAACAATACAAAGGCAGATCACTGCTCTGGTTTCTGCTGCTTTCTTCTAGCAACAACTATATGACTAATATAAATTAAGCAAGGAATCAAATATAGGTAATATCCATGATTCTTACTTTTTTTTGGAAGGCTTCAAATTAAGAGAATCCTCTGTGCTGTAATGGTTTGTGCAACTTGCTCATGGAAGTATTTTTTTGGGATTATCAATTTAAATGCAGCTTTTCAGGGGAAGAATCCATTAATGCCCATTGAGTATACTTTAAAAAACTCACCTTAATTTCACTTGGTTGAGGAGGGAATTTTTAAACTGGTCATTGCTGTTTATGTGCTGTTTTGTAACTGGAGAAAAATAACTTTTTCTTCTGGGAAAAGAAAGATAATTTTTTCTTCTGGGAAAGGAAAAGGTATCTTTTAGTCTCAGTGAAAAGTGCTGCAGAAAACACTTTTTTAGATGAGGGAAAAATTTGATATGATACAATATAGTCCTTATCTTAGTACACACAGGGTAACAGTCATTCACACTTTTTGCAGTCAGAGTAGCTGGAAATACATATCTGAAAACACAGTTAGCTAAAAAGGAACCATAATGTCCCAGGGCATGTGTAGTGTCTTAGGCTTTGAAAAATCCTGGGGTCTGGACAACTTGTGTTTTCACTTCTTTCCGTACATTTATTCTCTGTGGATCTGGTCCAGAGCTGAGCAGGCAAAGTTGAGTCCCACTGCACAGGTTGTGTTCACAGCATCGTGTGAAGTCAGGGCACGTTACGCTGATCCCTGTACCTCAGAGGGGTGTTGTCAAAGCAAATTTTGACCCGTGCAGCATTCTGAAAATGAACAGTTCTGAAAATTTTGTTTTCCAAGGCAGTCTGTGGCCAACCTAAGCCAGAAAACTTTGTACTTTCTCAAAACACAGATGGACTTTGGGCCAGGCTCTGACTATGATTCTGTGGAGAAATTACTCCTGGACACGAGCTGCTGCTCATTTGTGTTTTCTAGAGATGAGTTTGACCTGTGAAAGCTGGCTTCAGACTTCAAATCTTCCAAAAAAGGAGAACATTTATATCCATTCCAAATCAGGATCTGATTATTTGTTAGTTTTGCATCATTTCTATCGTGGTGGAATTTAATTAATACAGGAGGACTTTGATCTTGCAGAAGACAATCCTTAAAACAACATCAGTGTGAAGATACATGTAATCAATTGCCAGGCTGCGAAGTGATAGAATAAATATGGATGCCCAGATATACACACAGAGAGCATATTTTTTTCATGCAACATCTATATTTTGTACTCTCAACTTGAATCTTAAGTAGTACAAATAACCACAAAAATAAGTCCTTCAAAAATATTTTGTTTCAATAGAGCATCTGTCCCAGAGAATTAGGACAAACAATGAAAAAAGTACTTTGACTTTCATGGACTGAATGCAAAAGGAACCATGGCTGGAGAAAGCAATTTGAATGGAAGATTTGGGGGGACGATATAAAATAAGAGCAGAGGAATAAAATATGGAACAAACCAAATGAAAATGTCCACTTGGGAGAGCCGAGTGCTTCCAGCCAGACCACACTGCTGGCCAGACATCATCTTAAATAGATTATTCAAACAAATATTAATTTGAGTTGCTAGGATGGAATATCTGGTTTAACTGTTATAAAGCACTGTATTAATGTGCAAGCCAGTGATTAATAACAAATGTACTCCCAGAGAACAAAATGTAAGATTAAGGAATGCTGTACAAAACTCTTGCAAGGAGTGGGATGTGCTTGCTCCAAAGAGTTTCAAAGCCAGCCCAGGACTCACTGACTGTGTGGTCACACTGGGTTTGCCTCAGTGCTGGCAATATATCTAAGGCTGGGATTGTCACCAAAATAGCCATTTTAACTGGCTCAGTGATGAGGAAATCCAGTCTTCTGCCTTCCTACCTTGCCAGGATCTCAGAATGAAAGGAAAAAAAAGGAAAGCAAGAGATGAAGACATGGGGAAAGGTGGAAGTGGGGGTGACAGAGGGGAGAAAGTTCTTTCATGAAAGAAGGTGAGTGTGAAGGATAAAGCCAGTGTCATTTTAGGAAGATACTGATTTTTCACTAAACTTCCAGGCACTGGCTCTTGAACACCAGCCAAGAGACAGGGTTCAGTTCTTGGTAGCAGCAGAGGCTTCACTCAGCCCTTGCTCTCTAGGCATTGAAATTTTCTCCTGAAACACCTTGAGGTGACTCCTTTAGTCCTCATGAGTGATGCAGCCTAAAGAACCTAAAATCTGGAGAGAGATGATTGAAGTTACTATGGCATATCTGCTTTTGGCTTTTTCCTCCAAACTCATGGAATCATGGAATGGTTTGGATTCAAAGGGGCCTTAAAGATGATCTTATTCCAACACCCCCCATATTCTTATCTCAAAGCTCACACCGTGCCCCCAATAATGTAATACTTCCAGATATTCTTTCCCAGTAGGGTGAATTTGGGACAGTTTATAGTCCAAAACCCAAGTGCAGTTCCAGTTGGCACCTTTGGACCGATAGGAAACCCCCTCAACCACTCTGCCACTCCAGTTCCTCCCTGAGGTGGGGGAAAAATGCCACTGGGCTGTTCTGACCTAGTCCTGAGACCTCAGACTGGGTGGCAGGAGCTAGCAGGAACCCATCAAGTCCTTCCCCAGCCTCAGGATTTGGACCTCTTCTCCTTCCTGCTCCAGATACGGATTCTCCTGTGTGTTTTGTGAGGTTTGCAGACCACCTTTGTCACTAAAGTGAAGCCATTCAAACAGGCTGGTGAGAAAAAATGAAGCACCACTGAAATTACTAAATCTGTGCATGCAACAACAAAGAAAACCCTCTTTCCAAACAGAAACCCCCTTTCAAAGCCAAATCCTTCAGCTGAGGCATTCAGTATGAAAAGAGCGTTTTAGGTAATTGTCCTTAGTGGGAAAAAAATGTTTCTGGTTTAAAGTTGTCCATCCCCCCTGGCATTACCTGATGCTTCCAATTTTTCTCCCTCCCAAAAAAAGATCTGAGCTGCTTCACATGTCAGCTTAAAGAGGGGAACTGATGGAATAAGCTCAAGAGACACCATGGCTTTTTTACTATGTGATGTTTTATCTGAAGAGTCCAACAAAGATATCCAAGTATTTTTTTCTTTTTTTTTTTTAAGCTGGGAAAAAACCTTGATTGTATTTCAGTTCCTTTAATTATTTTGTCTAGCAGTGAGATCAAAGGCCTAGGTCTCAAAAGGAATCAATCCTGGGCCAAGCACTCCAAAGTGGGTCCTCCAAGTTCATAAAAAAATATACCATATTTAGTCATTTAACTTAGTCTGCTATTCAGAAATGTTTGGGCCTGCTGCTCCGTAGCCAGACATGGTAAGCTGCCCCAAGATTATCAGATGACTTGTGCTGAATGAGCACCAAGTACTTCTGAGCCTGTTTTCTGTGGGTTTATTTGGGGAAGTCCCAGATAATCCTGAGGAATGGCTGCTTTCTGTTTTTCAGTATCGGGTCAGTCTCTTTCTGGTCAGGTCTCTGTTGGGGTGGCTGTGAGTGAAGGACTGGAGGGAGGTGGGGGAATCAACAATTTCCTCTGCCCACTTTGATACAGCTTCACTTGCCAATGTGGTGATGCAGTTTTTAGATAATGCTTTTATTTGTCTCCCTTTTCCATCGCTCTGTCCCTGCATTTGTTATTCTTTGTGCACATGAATAAAAGGAGCCTCTGGAAGGACCTTGTGGAAGGATAACACCATTAGAAACAGTTTAGGAAATGGAAGCTCACAGAGTTGAGGCCAACTTCCCTGTTTGCAAAGCAGGCCCTGGAGGTTGTAGGAGGGGTTCCTACAAACAGCTCTGGGGGTCACCAAACTTCAGGCTGCCACACCTGGGAGGTGGCACAACTCACTAAGGTTATTCAGAAAATCCACAGCAGACTCAAGATACAAGAATCCAGGTCTCCAGACTCCCAGTACTGTAAAACAAACTATAAATCTAATGCCCAAATCACCCACATCCATCACAAAGAGCTTCTCTCTTGGGCTGCACGAGTTATAAGGAGGACTGCCCTAGAAATGAAGTAAAGGAGCTGAACTCTTATTTGGGATCCAGTGTTCCTATCTATTCTAAATCCCAGATCTCTTCTAGCCGGGCTGGGTATTTCCCAGATCCTTATTATTTCTGTGGCCGTCACCATCCTCAGTAATTCCTGTTTCATATCGGTCTGTATGGGGTGCCATGTCTTCTGCAGCCTGTACTGCTCCTTCACCACATATTTCATGCCAAGCTCCTTCTGGAAACCCCATGGGTTTTGCAATACTTCAACATCAGCTGTCAGACCACAGAGTAATGAATCTCCTGCAGCTCTTCCTTCCCTAAGCAGCTGTTTACAAATCCATAGTATTTGGCCCATATTTTAAGACTTAATTTAAAGTGGAGACAGGAAGGCTCTAGTCTGCGTGCCATGATTGACACTGGTAATGCCCGATAGAGCCTGGAAGGAATCTCTGGGCTTGTGTGGGCTGGATGAAACCTAGGTGATGAGTGTGATTGTACAAAAGCTCTCCCCCTGGGAATGCTTGTCTGGCTGTGGAGAGAGGAACCATCTTCCCTTGTCACCTGCAGAGCTGAGGTTACAGAGTAAGACGGGAAACACAGC
The DNA here is from genome assembly GCA_013400915.1 of Pardalotus punctatus. Lineage (NCBI taxonomy): Eukaryota > Metazoa > Chordata > Aves > Passeriformes > Pardalotidae > Pardalotus > Pardalotus punctatus. Next base: position 150,064 of record VZTX01011820.1, read on the forward strand.
TACATAAATTCAAAACTTTCTTCAGCTTCTTCCTTGTATGCCTCAGAAAATACCAGGGTATGAGCATGACCTCCAGCATCTGGGAGATTATGTTCTCCAGCATCTATGGCAGCACGAGGAGCTGCCAGCAGCCCCAGAGCCTCCAAGGGAGCTGTGGGAAGAAGTTGGGATTGATTTGGGCTGCAGAAAACCTTTCCCCAGAGGCATCCTGCAGCAGATTTGTTCTGCTGCAGCTCCCGGCCTGATGAATTAATTGAAATCAATGTTGTAACATTACAATGCCAAGTGGCAGTGCTGGAGGTGTAAAAGCAAACTGGTGTCCTGTCCATCGACCTCTGCTGGAAGGACCTCAGCGTCCAGGGAAGGGCTGGGATCAGAGCTGGGGTCTGGGTACCTGGGCAGGTACCAAAGCCCTCAGCCTGCTCTAGTGGTAGGAAGCCTTCGCTAGACCCCAAGCAAGGCAGTTTTTGTAGGTGTGAAACTCCCCAGTTTCAGAAAGGACATCCATATGATCAGTGACCATGGTCCAGAGGGGTGCTGGTAGCTCCTTGAGCCATGCTAATTAATCACAGAATCACAGAATGGTTTGGATTGGAAGAGACCTTAAAGATCATTGTTCCCAAGTCCCTGTCATGGGCAGAGATGCCACTCTCTCGATCTGGTTGCTCAAAGTCCCATCCAGCCTTGCTTTTAACACTTCCCAGAATGTGGCACCCACAATATCTCTGAGCAGCCTGTGCCAGCGCCTCACCACCCTTTGAGCAAAGAATTCCTTCCCAACATCAAATCCAGATCTGTTCCCTTTTAGTTTGCAACCGTTCCCCCTTATCCCGTCACTCTCTGCCTGTATAAGCACTATAGCAGCTGTAACTCGATGACTTTGGGAAAACTCTTCTACCACGCCATGCTCTGCTAGCCCATTGCTGAAGTTTCTTACCTCCTAATTTGTAGGTCTGAATCAATATTTTCCTGTCTCTTTTCTTCTCCTCTCAGCCATTTCTGTGTCTGTTTAATCTGCAGGCTCTTCGGGTCAGGGCTACTGCTCACTAAGCCATGGTGGCATCTTGATCTTGCCTGGGTCACCTCAGGTCTCCGGGGTTACCCGTGATGGTGATGGACTGGGGTTTGATGTATCTCATGACGTTGGAATAATCCAGCTCCTGTGCTAAGCAACTCTTCTCTGTTCCCCAGGGTGCAACAGTAAATTAGAAGTTTTTTGAGGCAAGGACAGTCTTTCAAATAAACATCAGTAAAATACCCAGCACATGGGTCTCTGATAGACATTCTTAGGCTTTAGTGGATACAAGTATTTTATTACTCCTGGCAATAACAAGAGCATAATAATAATAGGAATAATAATAACAACAGCCACAATCTAATACAGAACCACTTTCTGTCACTTTGAAGTCAAATGAAAAAATCCCCTTCTAATGTTTATTTGAAATATCTTTCACTTTTGTTCATCTGCAGTTTATTTACATTTCAAGATTCTCAGGTTTTCATTTCAAAATTTTGTAGATTGATAGTTTAAAAAAAAAAAAGTGGAGAAATGTAAATACTTTATTTTCAAAATCTAGAATTTCACTAAAATCTGAAAAGAGGATGTCCAGCTGTTCTCTGCTTGAACTTTCTTATGTGTGGGATTTGAATGCCATGTGTTTAGTGTGAGAACTAACATTTTAAATGCTAAAAAATTTCTCCTTAATACAGAATGTACATTCTCAGTCCATTTCTTTCTAAAATAACTGCACCCCAGGGTTTCTTTAAGCAAAGCTAAGACCCCCAATGCATACAAAATTCACTTACTAGCAGGAGGAGAGCACGGTCATGTACATGTGACTTTTTCAGGACGGCTGTGATTGAGTAAGTGTGTTAGAACACATTAAGTGATGCAAGAGTCAGCGCTGGTGCAGTTACTTTTCTTCAGGCACTAGAGCTGTGCTCTGTATCTCAATTTTTAGAGCATAGTGGCTTGTGTTATTTCTGTGCCGTGTTGTCCCGAGCTGTAACTCATGCTTAAACTTCCCAGATGGCCCTGGGCCAGACCTCTGCTTCTTGGGTGTTTCAACCAAAGTTTGCACAACAGGGACCCAGGCTATGACTGAATCCACTCATCACGTAAAGAAATATTGTTGTAGTTAACAAAAGAGGAAGGAGCTATCCCAGAGAGGTTTGAAACATTTACAACAACCTATGACACCGAAAGACAAGTTGTGTGGAAGTGCTGCTGCTCTGGTTGGGCACTGGTAACTTCTGAACCACTGGCATAAGTGCCACTGAAGGGTTAAAACCTAGTAAAGAGATTTTACTCTAGTGCTCATTGCTACAATAACAACTGAACCTTCAACATCTTCCCCCAAAAATTCTTTTTTCATGTTGTTTAATTATGAATATACAAAGCTGAGACTTCATGCTAACACACGTATGAGTGTTGTGCTTCCACATTTGAAAGTCTTTCACTCCATTCTGTTCCATTCTTGAGGGCACTGTAATAACTTGTTCTCTCTGCTTTCTTCTTCTTCTTTTTGTGTAATTATTACTCTTTAAGTTAATCACTTGCTGAAAGTAAATAAATTCCTCTCAAGCTCCTGAGCTGCAATTTTCTCATGTGGAGGGCAACGGGTTTCCACATTACTCACTCAGACTGAGAGTACTTCTAATTCAAATCTGTGACGCTGCATGTTCATTTTCCTTCAGCACCCTTTGACCAAAACTTGTTGAAATTAATTGTGCTGCACTGATTTCGTGTCACGGAGATATGAAGGAGAAATATTAATCAGTTTATTAAAAATCCAGCAAATGTCAGGGTATTACCAGCCTTAATTAATATGTGTTTAAATTCTCTGCCCTGGGCCCTCCAGTCTTTTATTTTGTTTAAACTGAAGCTTGACATTTTCAGTCAGCGCATTATTGTCTAACAGCAGGAGAGTGAAAGCTATACCCCTTTCCTTAAACACACCAGGCTGTGGAATGTGCTCTGTCTCTCTCCCATTCCCCTTCCATTTGTTAGGTACTGGACACAAGACCCTGACTCTGTTTGAGAGATTGCTTTCCTTTGGACTAAAAGGAAAGAGTCAAGCATTTTACCACCCCTGTAGCCAGAGCCCAAAAGCTGTATTTCAGGATTTGAGGGACTGCAGTGGGTAAAATCCTTCAGTGCTGTCGGGAAGGACTTTTTTTCTGTACCAAACCAATCATACTATGTATTTATTGGTTCAGAGGCTTTTAAACTTACACCATAAGTTATAGCCAAACAAACTGAACAAAAATTCCCAGGTGATAGCAACTGATGGTTCTGTCAATAAAAACGAACACCAGACTGAAGGAATATTTTCACACCACCCACAAAATATTTATGCTGGAAGCAATTTGACTTTCTCACTGTGGTGCCATCCTGACATCGTGTCTCTATTAGCATGTGCTTTGTCCTTCATGTCAGTTCTTCCAATTAGTCCCAAAACCGTAGAGCCTGAGGCACTGATGAGGAGTTACTACTGAGCCTGCACTCATACCCTAACTCTTCTCTGTGGAGATACTTGTACGTGCCATTTACCAGGGTGAAATATAAGATATGTACTGAATATAGGAAATACATTGAAAATTGAACACAGGCAAGTGGGTGCATTATGTCTGTTATTTAACAGACTTCTTATTTGGCCAGTCCTCATTTGCATCAGCTGTTACTCGCACCACTTTGTCAACCTACATTTTACCTTGGGAAATCATGGATTAATCCTGCCAACCACTCCAAAGCAGCATCCTGTAATCTCCCCCAACCCCATTCTTCAGTTGTGAGTTCAGGCTTGCTCCAGCTGGACTAAAGCATTATAAAGGCTGTATTTAGATAGTTTCTTGTGAGCCTGGGTCTGGCTATGAAAGTAGCTTGGTCCTTTCTGGTCAGATGGGCCATGAGAATTCCACCTGTCCCTTCACGCGCTGGTTGAACCTTTCTCCCAACCTCCCTATGGCAGGAACGCCTGGGTTTAATTTGGAAAGTCTCCTCTCACCTGCATGTAATTTGCCCCAGAAGACCCACGGCCTGTGCTGCTCTCTGCCTTCCAAGTCTGATTTTCCTAGGCTTCTCTTCCTGCACTGGGTGATGTGGAAAGAAGTCACCAGTGATTCCATGTAGTTGGTGTCCATAACTGAAATGTGTTCCAGTGCCTTTCCCTTCTGAGATGGACACCTTTGATCCACTGTTATCAAACCTCCCGAAATATTTTCCATCTTTGCTCTGACTTTCCACAATCCATCCTTTTTTGTCTAACCTGGCTCCAACACAGTGACCAAATTATCACTGTCCTCTGTCCATGTGCCTGTCTGGATCCCCATGGATCCCAGTTATCCAGCTCCCACAAGCACAGCACCAAGCTGCCTTCTGCTCTCAGAGCCTTACAGCCACATGAAAGGTCTTGCTTCCAACAAAGCAAAAATGTTATGATGGGGACTGATTTTCTTGGCTGTGGGCAAACCACATAACCACAAACCCATCCTTCCTGACACTCTGCTGTGCCTCTGCTTATGACCCCACAGGCATGTGGGGATCACATCCCCTGCAGCCTCAGGCAGTTTTTCCGATGTGCTCCACCCCACATCAAGGGTTCTGGGTGCAGGGGGTGGCAGCAGATGGAAAGGAAGTCTGGGACATGCAGCACCCACCTGCTCAGTGAGCCATGGGGCCTCAGGAGTTGTGTGCCCTGCAGCTTCGGGTCTTGTGGTTGGACTCGCTGTTGTCCAAGTCTGGAGCACTGCAGGCTGCTTCTGTGCCACAGTTTCTCTGAGAAACTTAATATTTCAGGGGGTCAGACAGGATGAAAATCTTATTCTGTCTGTCCAGTCATTTAATGTTTTGGAACTGGTAGATGTGTTGGAACTCAACACTTAACAGTGTTCAGATAATAGGCAGCTAAAAGGTTCACTGCTGGTTTAAAGACCGCTCAGATATCTGTGCGAATTTCTTGTTTCAGAGGAAAGGATTATTTTTCTTATGCTAATGGTCTCATCTACATAGTGTATCTGTACTTTGTGATTCCTGGAAATACCACACTTGATTATATCTCCTTAACAATGTAAGGTACCAAAGAAAAAACTGCACAAAGCCAAAATCTTAGAATTTTGGGGTGCTCCAAGTCCAAATATGAATTGACCACCTTGTACTCTTTTCTAGGAACAAACACCAAATGCAGAAAAATTACCTTCATGGTTAAAGTCATCCCCTCTCTCAGTTCTGCCTTTGTGCATCGCTTCCTTGGATGGCAGGCTCTTGGACAAACAAGAAAGCACCTTCTTTATTTGTGCTCAGCAGTGCTCAGCAAAACAAGGCTTCTAACTGGAAAGCAGCCTTTAAGACCCTTAAAAAAAAAGGGAATATGGTTTAAATATTCCTCTTTTCTAGAGGGTTTGACTCAGCCAGCTCTGGGAAAATCCACCTTGTTTCCTTCTCTCTGCTGATGTTGGATCAGGTTGTTTCCCTTCCCTCCCTCTTCACTTGGATGAAGAGTGACCTTCCTTCCCCCAGAGCCTGGGATGTTCCAGATTTTGCTTTCCCAGTAAATGTGAAGCCCATGACACCAGAAAAGCATTGCTTCTTCCTCAGCGTTGCTCAGGGCGAGAAAGTATCCACCTGCCAATCCCACCTTCTCTGTCAGCCTGTACACAGGATAAAAAATGCTTTCAGGAAACACTGTGTCCTTGTTCAGATTTGTTGCTACTCTGAATGATTAAACTGGGGCTTATAAACAAGCATAACCAATGGTTTCACTGCAAAAACCCTCTTGAGAAACACACTTTGGTCAACACAGCAGAGAGAAACTCTCCCCCAAGCTTAGTAAAGGAGATGAGTCATTTCAACCACTGCCGGGGACAGAAGGAGAGTTTACTTAGCATGGCCCCATTTGATGGTTTTCTCCTTTGTGAGTCATCAGGGCTTTCTTTTCAGCTGGTCACCAACAGAGTGGCTCTGCTGACAAGTGGGCTAAGTACAAGGGAGAGCTGGCCCTGGCCGTGGGCAGCCAACTTTCTCCTCTGCCCCGTTGGAGCAGGGCAGCCCGAGCCAGAAAGCCCTGTGCAATATTCTTGTCACACATCTGGTGGTAGATGCGGGATTTATGGAGGGATGGCAACTTGCTTATTTAAGTTAACCATGGTTTTAAGACATGTAATCCCTCTGCGCTGTGATTGGTGTCCCTCCAGCTCCATCTGGCTCTACAGCACGCGGACCTGAGTGGCACATGGGAGTAGCCTGCAAGCCAGATGCCTAACATTTATTTTTAGTGATGAATAAACTTTGTAAGCATCTCATTATATAGTCGCCTGCCCTAATTAGTAACATTCAGACAAGCATTAATCTGCAAAAATGCTTAACGGTGCTGAGAGTTCTCAGTGGAGCTCTGAGGAGACATCTTCTTTGTGGAAGGATGGAGGGGAGGGCATTAGTGGAAACAAATGGATGCCTGGGGCTTTGGTGGGATCTAGTTAGGTGTTCCAGGAGTTTTCAATGAATTGGGTTCTCCTGCGTGATTTAAGAGCAGCTCTTTGCTGAACTGCATTGCACGTCCAGCGGGTTCACTTACAAAGAGGGAATTTGATTTTTGCCTTGTGATTTGCATCATCATCCTAAAAAGAACAGACCACCAAATGATCTTGTATTAATCTGCAGTAATTTTGGTCCTCCCTCTGCTGCCTTCATCCTGCTGCTTCAAAAGTGTGAGCAGAGAGTGAAGGCAGGACAGAATTGCCTGGTCTTTGGGCTCCTGGTCCCCTCCCAAGCCCAGCAGTCCCTAACACCTGAGTCTCATTGCATCCTGTCTTGTGTCTGTGAATGAAACCTGGGCCCTGTGAGGAGCCCTGTGCTGGCAAAGCCCTGGTGCCACCACAAAACCACTATTTCAGGAGGATGTTCCTCTTTAACATCCATCAAACCAAAAGTTTCCCGCACTGTTGGATGAAAGATGAACACCCTGTTATCTCTTGCTGGAGGAAAGCTTGTATTACAGTAGACCTGCAGCCCCTCAGTGTACACAGACAGTTATTCTGAGAGGTAAAGCAGTAACTCTAATGCAAGACAGAAGACATAACAAGCAAGTGGAAACTTTTACATAAAAGAAAATATCTGACACTACAACAGATATTAATGAACTGAGAAAGCAGACAGATGTACATTAGGGATTTGAGTGATACCTGGGAGCATATTTTACTTTATTTTGTTCATATTTTTACATCTGGCACTTTCACCATATTAATGATTTAAGGAATAATTATTGTAAGGTTGAGTTTCCTTTTAAAAACTTTCAGTGTTCCATCCTGGAATTCATTCCAGATGCTGGTAACTAAAACTGAAGAAACATGCTTCAAAATGATAGTCTTCTCCAAGTCAGGATGACAGCAAAATATATAAACGACCAATGGCTCTTCAAGAAGCTTGGTTCTTTATGAGCTATCTGATTCCCTTCCAGTTTGTTTAAAATTTTTACCATGCAGATGTTCCTTTGGGTGACCAATTTTTATAGTTTTGAAAAGATTATATCAGTTTTCCATGGTATTGTGTTACTGTATTTCTTGGATTTTTTAATAGCACTTGAAAGGCTAATTTCTTAATCAGACATTACTAGTGGAATGTAGAAAGAGAGGTTAAAAAGCCAAACTGGCACTGAGAATTAAACACAGGTTCGTAATAATATGAAAGGAAAACAAAAAGCATCAACTCAAGGATGTTGTTATTGAATGAAAGTTGAGAAAACTGCTAGGAACATGCATTTTTTATTATTATCAAAGGTGTTAAAATATATACATAGCATATGTTTGGCACTGAATTGTTGTTACACAGTTCTGTAGTATTCAGCTGTCTTGGATAAAAACTATCACTTTGATACTGGAAAATTATTATGAAAATGTTAGTTTTGGGCCTACTAGTAAAAAGCAAAGATTGTCTTGCATGCCAGTGAGGTTTCAGTGAAGGGTTTGCACTGTTTCCAGAAACCATCTTTGGCAGCCACCAACTTTCACCTCCGTCAACAAGCCTGCATAACATTTTGTCCTTCTTTATCCTTGTCAGGAGAGCGGATGGGGAGACGAGGGATTCGACTTGGCTTTACACCCTGAAATTCAGAGACAGATTTCAAGCACCACTTTAGGTTTATAAGTAGCAGCAGAAACAGGACTTAAGGAATGCTGGTACAAACATTAAGAAATACTCAGAAAAAAGGAAAAAAATCCTTTCCACTATAGGGTTATTCTGTTTTGTTTCAAAGTAAACATGAATGCTGTTATATTGACACACAGCTTACGTAGATGCATGGTTTGAGTCCAGTCCAGTGCTACCATAATTGCAACAGCCAGACCAGAGGCAGGTTGTTTTAATTTTTTTTTTGTTTCAACTGTTCCCAAGTTCCAGGTTTCTTCAGCTCAGGGTCTTGAGCTGGGCTCATCCCTCCAACAGGTATGCTGTTTCCAAATTCTTCAGAGAGTATCTTATTTCTGGAAGCTTAGGATTCAGAATGGGCCGCCTATTTCCCACTGAGTAGTTTCCATTGAGTCATATCATGTTCATGGGAACAAAAAAACAAACCAGAGCTGTGTTAGTTTATAACGTTGTGTAAATGTTACGTAAGTTGGCTTCTGAAAGTTTTCTTTACCTTCTTCTGGAGAGCTGGAAATTGGCCCCAGCCAGTGGCAGGACGCAGAGTGGGTTGTGTTGGCGCTCCAGCTGGTGTTAGCATTTTCTCTGGCGCCTGTTCAGGGAGTCCTGCTCGCACAACCAGCACTAAATCATCAAGCTTAGGGTCAGGCATAAGTTTTTCATCGGATGACAGAATCAGGGACCTGTCACCTTTTCTTTGCCTTCAGCCACAGCACGGAGCACAGCCCACCGCTGAGAATCACCCGGGAATTAGCACCTAACAAATTCCCGTGCTGCTTGCAGGAGCCATAGGCTTCTCTCTGCCTGTTTGCTCCCCTGCTCTCCTCCTGTTTTATGTTGTAGTTTGTGGCTTTGGGTCTTTTCTGCAGCTTGTTTTAAGCTTGTTACAAGTTTGGGGAAAATGTTTTGCAACTTCCTCTGTGTACGAGCAGGGAAACAGGAGCAGAAATGCTCTATGTCTTACATTCCTATCAGTTCTGCAATTACAGGGGACTTGGTCTCTTTTTGGTCCTCCATTCCTGGGTAAAGATGCGCTTTGCAGCAGGAAATGAGTAAGTGTGATAGAGAAACATTGATGTTCTCTGTGCTGGGGGTTTAGTGCCTGTTGTGTGTGAAAAACCACATGCTCTGCTCATTGGATTAGAGATGAGTACAAATCCTCAGACATGGTGATTTTTCTGAGTCACTGGGAAACAACTTTTCCAACTTATTTCTGTCCCCTGCTTTTCAAAACATTCCCTAGTGCGGAATAGCCGTGCTGTTGCCCAAAGATCTTTGCCTACATTACCATGCAAAGACTTTTGGAGCAGAGGTGCTGCTTGGATCTGCGAGGAGATGTCAGAATTCCTGGGGGAGAGCTGTCCAGAGCGGGCCTGCACTAGCCAAGGCTCCTAAGTGCCTCATTCCCACTGCTATGAAATCCAGGCACACACAACACTGCAAGCCAAACCACAGGTCGCAAATCAGATTTTCTTCTAAAAATCACCAGCGACTCAAGCTGGCATTTTCTTTTTGGTGCATTTTGTTTCTCAAACTCTCAAGGAAGGGGATGGCTATCTTGCCTTCTGCTCAGTAGTTTTGGGGTCAGAGCAGCTGCCTGACCTCAGATACATCCCAAAGTCTCTGGCTGCACAGACCTTGTACTGAGAGACAGCAACACAGAGGAGGCCATTAAGAGCTGAATGCTATCCAGTACATTTAGAAATAAATCAAGCATTTCTAAGCCTTCCAGCAAACTTGATCAAAACATAGCAAATCTCTTTCCTCAGCTGTTGTCTTCTACCACTTTTCCTTCCACTTCAACCTGAATTAAGTGAAGCCATCCATGGACTCACATGAGGAGGGGGCGTGTGCAGCTTCCAAGCCAGTCATATGGACTCTCACTAGATTTACCAGGAACTGGCTTGTTTGGTATGGAAAACTATAAATATTTTGATAAGTTTTAAGTAAAACAAAGAGACTTTAAAGACCCAAAACCTGGGACCTCTGCAGCTAGGAGGAAGAGAGTGCTACAACCAGATGTGCTGTAGGAAAAGGACAAGAAGAACGTATTTCCTCAGACCTCTCTGAATTTGAGGGCTGATAGCTCAGTAGATTAGGGATAGGTCTAACTCTCTGAAAAGTGTTTACAGATACCAGAATGGTATTTCTGGTTGCTGTGACTGCATCTTGGACCTGGCACTTTTGTTCCCCTAGCTGTTATTAAGATTCCCATGCATTTATGCCAGGGTAGAATTGACCTTACACCACGCTCGTCTGTATTCCAAGCATACTGTTCTCTGAGGGAAGAGAAATGGAGACACTTCAGGTGGTATTTTGTTTCCTACACTCTTCCCACTTAAGTGAGAAATCAAGGAGCTGACTTAATAAAAGACAGTTAAGAGAAATGTAGATATTTATATAAATGTGATGTATGTTACAAAAAAAAATTAATTGGGAATTAATGTAATTTTCTCAAAAATACAAAATAATTTGGATTGTGTAAGGGTTATTAGGGTTGAGAAAATAAACATTTCCTGTTGTGGTTTCTGCAAAATATCTCCGGTGGCAGTTTTAGAGTCATCTATAATTTGTGTTCTCTGGGGAAATATTTCTGTGATTACATATAGGTCTGAAAGTTACAGTAAGTATGTCTCTTCTGGATCAATGAGCCCTGGAAATCTTTATCTTCATTAGTTATAGCCTCTGTCATTCCAGGGCTCTGAAGGATACATTTAAAGTATCAAGCATAGTCATTATAATGCAATAGGAAATAGTCTAATAAATTATCTGTCCTGTTATTGTTTCTAGGACAAATATTGGATGTAGGAAAGATTTATTAGATGGATATATTTGTGAATTTGTCTTATAAATTAAACTTTTTGGAAACTGGGTCTATTATTAACACCAAGACCCCACAAGGATTTAATTAAAGGCCTATTAGTCAAACTAATTCCTGACATGACATAGGTTTGTATTACACAAACATATTTGACTTTCCAAACATGCTTGTGAGATTTGGCATTTTGCTGAGAGATACTTATTGATAAACATAACTGGGAGAAATTACTGAAAAGAAATTCTGGCTTCCACTGGACGTATAAATTACCTTCCATCGCTGGTGCCTGCGAAAAAATGAATATATTGTAGAATAATCCACCATTATAAAATCATTTTTAGTAAGAGAGATGCAGAATATTGGTCATGACCCTATATTTAGAGAGCAAAAGGATAAGGGCCACACACACTTCCAAATCAGATTCCAATTTTCAACGTATGTGTGTGAAAGCTCGGTCTGTGCTGTAACAGAGTTAGAGCAAAATGTCAGGAGGAGCTCAGCACCACTGGCAGCAGCACAGACCTGGGAGTTGGGATATCTGAGCTCCCCTCCCAACTCCATCACAGACTGGATCATAAAACTACAGAATGGTTTGGGTTGGAAGGGACCTTAAAGATCATCTTGTTCCAGCCCTCCAGGAAGCCCTGGCCAGGGACACCTTCCACCAGATCAGGTTGTGCCTTTCCATATATTGGGATTTAAGCCAGAGTCCTATTTGGATCTTGCTTAGGACCTTGTGATTGCATGTTTCCAGGGCTGTAGAGAAACCAGGCATGGTCTGAATCTTTCATCACTCTTTAAATGCAGAAAGCATTGGCCATGATATCTCCACGGGACAATTGCTGGGATCATTGTGCCATTTCACGCTCACCTGTAGAATTGATGTAACAGCATTTCCAGGTGCTTGTCTCTGTACAGATTTTAGAGCAGAGTCTGGGAAAGGTGAAGTCATAATGGAGTTTTGGTCCCTGCTTTGCTTCGGTACCAATCCCAGCATCACTGGATGCAGTCAGGGATAAGTAACTGAGGGCTGTGCATGAGACCACTGGTGGAAGTCAGACCTGGCAGAAGTAAATAGGAGCAAATGTAATCACAGCTCTTCTTTCACTCAGGCGGTTTGTACAGTGTGAGTGGACACTGCTTATCCTGGTTGAGGTTTAGGCACAGCTGATCTGCCTTGGGGTCTCTTCCAGTGCTGGTTTCTTTGACTTTATTAGATGTTTTCACACAGAGGCTTTATGGTGACTGCTGATCCATCATATCTTGGCTAATTCAGCAGACACCTTGGTGCAATTAGTAAGAAGATATTCCCTTATCGCATCTAAAATGAAGCTTATTTTACAGCTTCTTGGCACAGAAAGTATTTTGCTAACCTCTTACACCAGAGCCATAGAGGTAGAATTCATCAGATTAACATTTTAGCATTGTGGCTTCATCAGAAGGGTCTGTTGTGGTCTGCATCTCCTGAAAGGGCAGTGTCCTCAGTGTACAGTTAAAGCATGGCTTGATGTTTTAAAAATTTATCCAAAGATGTTTGAAAAAGAATCCTGCACATTTATTCAAACCTTTTTTTTTTCCCTTACCAAAATCTATACAAAAAAAACAAACTGTAGTTTTGAGATTTTTTGGTGAACAAAGAAACCAAAGTCCTGCTCTTGTCATGTGTCTCTAAAGCCTCAGTGCAAACATTTGCAGAATTTTATATTTAATTTCTTTCTTCCCCCCCCCCCCATCTGTTGGAACAGGACTGACTTTAAAAACAAACAAACAAAAATTATAGGCTGAATTCTTGTTTGTGCTGCAACAAGACCTGTTGGTGAGATTTCAGTATGGAAAATATAAGGGAAGCAGAGTGGAAACTGAAAAAAGTATCCCCACTTCAGAGAGCTACAGAGATGAATAAAGTCATTGTCCATCATCTTGGCTCTTCCCTGGACAAAATGATCCTAGTTAACTACCCTCCATCAGACAAAGATTAGCCTCACCTCCTTCAGCAGGGCCAAGTGAATGGATGCAACTCCATATACTTTGAAAAAAGTGACGACTGGAACATGACTATCATGAGTAGCCTGTATAGATGTGAAGACATCAAAGGAGAAAAAATTGTGCAGAAATTGGGAACTCAGTGGGTTTTTTAGAAAGGGCCTGATTTAAGGCAGAAGAGTGAAGCAGATGATGTTGGCTTTAGTCCTGGCAGTGGTGGTGAAAGTGGGGGCTGTTTCAAGCCCTGCAATCCTCTGTGAGAAACTAAAGCATATTTCTCTGCAGACTTTAATGGAAAATGTTCTCTGCTTTTCAGCCTCATTCTTGTTGAAAGTGGAAAATTTTTCTAGAAATTAAATTTCAGTGGAAAACAGGGGTTTTGAAACTTTGAACTTGTCGGTTTTCCAGGAAACCCTTCATTAATAGCCAACATTATTAAAGAGGACAGATGAGTCATGAAAACCTCAACACATTTTGAGCATGAACTAGCAAATAATGAAAAAGAAACAAATTATCTAGGAATGTGATAGAACTTCTTCACTTTTTTATCTTCCCTCTAAATGGCAATGATGTGGAAGATTTGAGCCAGTATTAATCACATCTTCCAACCCAGAAAATGAGTTCTCCTGTCAGCTTTCTGGGTGACACTGCTTTGCAGTCACCAGCACTGAGCCCGTTCACACCAGCCTGACATTTGGCCCTGAATCTCCTGCTCATGTGGTATTTGAGCATCATCTATCCCTGCACCATGACCAGATTAAGAGCAGGACTTTAAGAGATTAGAGTAATCACAAAATCAAGCCAGAATTCATACTATGTATTTGCAGAAAGAAAGAAAATTATAGGTTAGTAAAGCTAATAAAAGCAAAAGGTCTTATTAATTTCTTTATTTTTTTTCTTGGCTTCAGCTTGTAATTAACTTGTGGCAAATGCATATAAATCTCAAACTCTACTACAATTCATCCTCCTGATCTCCCTTCTGAAGGGTTACAAAATCCTCCATTAAAAGCCTCAGAAGATCACTAAATATCACTGCCAGTGCAGTTCTAGGTGCTACCCTCACACCCATCAGTTGTCAGTTCTTCATCTCAAGACTCGAAGAGATCAAGGTGCTGTTCCAAAATGGGAGAAGTCTTTGCACCAGTGGTCCTGGTGATTCAAAATGCTGAGGGAAATGCAGTGATTGCAGAAGGTACTCAAGCAACTTTAAGATAACAGTAATTTTTCATTTTTAATGATTTTACCATCCCTTCCTAGGAGTTGATCCTTGGGATTAAAATACCTCTTCATCCTTTGCCAGATAGTTGCATCCTAATTATTTTTTTTTCCCCTGGATCCGCTGAATCCGAAGGCGGTGTAGTGATTTCTTCTTTTCCTCCTCATTTTGATTGTTGTGAATATTGTCAAAGAATTGGCTTTTCCTGCCACAGCCCAGGGTTCTGAGGGCAGCACTAACGCAAGTCAGTGTTGAAGACTGATCCATGTATCCCAGAGAAAGATTGCTCCTCCCAAACTCCTTTAGAAATACCAATCAATGTTGCCATCTGGAGGACACACAGCTTTACAGTAGACCTTGTTTCCATTTTCTGCTGCTGCTGTGATACCCCCATCATGAAAGCCCAGCTCACCACAAACAGTTGTTACTCTGCTTTTCATGTCCCAGATTTTCTTCAGTTCCTTCTGCAACTGATTATCTGTTAGTCTTTTTTTGTATGTTCCGTGAAGCCTATCATTATTGTATTACTTTTACATCTGAGAAATTGTTGCTATTATCATTATTAAATAATAACAACCATATCTGATATCTTGATTTGTCAGAAACACGAAAAACCCAACCAAACCCCATGTTTCCTTTACAAATGATTTCTGGCGTCTTGGAAAAGCATTTTCCCTCCAAGCAAGGGCTGTGCAGTGTGGCAGACTCAGAACAGGCAGAGCTCTGGCTTGCTCTCTTTAGGAAAACCAAAGAGCAAATTTCTCATGAAACTGAGTCATGGATATAAAGTGCTGAGACAGAAAGGGTCAGTTTAACCCATTCATTTGCAATATTCCTAAGGACAAGATGTCATCTGACAGAGGTATAGATAATAGATGTCTAATATCATCTAGGCTTCTATAATGTGTAGGGTGAGAGTGGTATCTCCAAGGGGTGGTCCATCTCACCCAAACATCAGCTGCAGGAGGAACGAAGATCTCTCCTTTTCCCACTGACTTTAGAGAGGTGTCTAGAGCAGTCCTGCCAAATAGATGTTCAGTTTTTAGATAGCAGAAAGTGACTGATCTGAGCATGTATGGCTGCCAAAGCTAGGTTAAAACATTTACATATATTTAAACACTGACTTCACTAATCTAGAGTAAGGCGGGTTCTGCCTGTTCTGGTCTAAGACAGTGAATCCTTTGTGATATAAAAATAATATTAACTTTTATAAATTTTTATGTAATTGGTTTAGTAATGATTTTATAAACAGTCACAAGGATGAAAGAAGTAATCCAGGCATGTCTGTGTTTCGTGCCAGGTGCTCCAAACAAATTCACTCCTGTGGCTCACCAGTAATTACATTAACTTGTATCACAGAAGTGATTCTGCAGCTGTACCCCAACATGCACCTGATATTCTGATTTATGTTGAAACCTAACACAATAGTTAAAAAAAAACCTCTCTGGATTTCCTGCTTCTGAGCTACTTTCTCATCACTCAGGGTATTTTGTATTTGACATGAGGTCCATTGCTCTAGGAGAAGATTTCTTCTGACCTCCTTGAACTCTGGATGTGGTTCCCTTTCTTATGCTGTAGTTGAGATGATGTGGAGGAGATGAGGTTGGTGTGGCCATTCCAGCTCCTTGGATCTGAATTAATTAGGTCTGGACAGGAGTTTAAGTGAGCACCTTCTGAGGAAGACACTCAACCTAAAGCACCACAGGTTATTTGAACATTACTAGAAACAGAAATAATGCTGGAAATGACCTTCAGAGGTCATCTTTGCCCACCTCCTGCCCCAAGCTCTGCCTAAGCCTCTTGCTCAGAAGTTTGTTTAACCTGCTCTTAACGGCCCTAACTTCCAGAGATCCCACCACCGCCTCCCCAGACAGCCTCTTCCAGAGTTTCACAGTTCTTCCTGTTTAAGAGTTGTTCTTTTCCCCTAATATTTTATCCAAACTTTCCCTGCAGTGTCACGCTATCACTCCCCCCTCTATCCTACACTGATACAAAGTTAGAAATCACAGAGCCAAGGAAACAGAACAGTGATTTTTCTTTACCAGTTGAGACAGAGACATCAAACACAGTTGTCAGCATCAATTTGGGCAACACAGATGGCCCCTCTTCGAACATCAGTCAGATCAGAAAGTGATTTCTGGTTCTCAGTGGAAACAACATCCCCAAGTTGTCGGATCCCGTGAGCTCCCTGGGATAATAGCTTCCAGCAACAGACGCCATGTACAGACTTTGGAGTGCCAAAGCTCCCGTGACCTGAGGGCAATAACTCCAGTAGACAGTGCCAGAGGATGGATATTGCAAGGTTCAGCGGGAGTGGGCCCTGTAAAAATTAATTGATTTTAGAACAAATTGCATCCCAGAAGATCGTGACAGTGGGATCCCAGGAGGAAATGGGCAGCCATCTATTCTGTAACCTCCACAGCTTTTGTCAGCTTGCAAGTTAGGTTCCCTGCTCCATAGGGTGTTTATAAATCGAATGTGGGAGCCTGTATGGACACATATAGAGACATATGGAGACCTTGTGTTCTCTGGCCCAGGCTCTCCTATACTTCTGTAATTTAAAGGAATGCCTCTGTTTCTAGCTAGCCTTTTAGTGATTCATGGAGTACTCCTTCAGTATTCCTGCTTTAAAGCTGGAATGCAAGTTTAGTAGGGACAGTTTTGTCCTGAATGACATTAACTTCATAGAAATGAATTTATTTTAAAGGCAACATAATTTCTTACTTGATGTCCTGCCAAGTGGTCTTGTAAATTATTTTATTCTCTAATTGGTATACCGGGGTTGAGTACAGTCCTAATTAGGTGCTTAATCTTCTGCCTTGATGTATTAGCAGCCTTCTTAATAATACCTGTTTGTAAACAGTGGGAAGTTGGAAACCAGGGTATGCTCATATATTTTCAGAACAATTGTGATACAACATCCCTTGTAAATCTCAAAAAAGGCTATAAAAGGGTTTTCCCATGGCTTGCACCAGAGCACTGATGGGAGCTGAGGCACAGAGCAGTGATGGGGTCTGGTCCAACAGGACTCTTGAAGCCCTCCTGTGCCCCTCCCTGTGCTGGTGTCCTTGCCAGTGGTGCTTAGGGGTTTAAAAATGCCTGTACCGGTTTTGTGCCTTTGTCTCCACCACTGAACTGTGTGTTAAATTCAGTTGAAACTTCCCAGTGGCCTCGAAAGGCGTGGAGAGGACCTTTGTGTGTATCTCCAGGTAGGTGTCTGGACAGGCTGGTACACTCTGACCACATTAACAAAAACCTTGGTGGAACCACTTTCTGCTGTCTTGGAAATTGCTGTGTTTAAAGGAATAATTTTGCTATCGCTGCTATTTTCTTTCGTATTCCTCCCCCAAAATCGAGCAATATTTCAGCCCAAATTAAATGGGCTGTCGTTTTCAGAGCAGCATGTTTGACTCCTGTGTGTGACTTTGCCATTTTTGTCTTGTTGAATACTCTCTGTTGGACTATGATGAATGATTGCAGAGCAAAGTAAAAAAAATAGGCTGAAATCAAAATGTTTCGGCTTTGTTGAGAAAACACATTCCAGTTGAGCCAAAGTGGGTTTTTCAAGGAAGTTTCCTAATGGGGAAATTGTAATTGTGAGCAGGGGGAATTGTAAGCTGCTCCAGGGATTTAGTAAAAATATTTATTTTTGCAAAGGATCTTGCAGGAACCTTTTCCATAAATGACCCCCAACAGAGATGCACTAACCCCTCTCCTCATCCTTTTGAGGATCAGAATGCTTCTTGAGACTTTGGGGATTGGGACTGGGTTTGGGAGCCGTTGGAGAGGAGTGTGCAGTTCTCACTATGCTCTACCACAATATATTGCATTTATCCCACTTCAATGTGCAAAGCGTGTCTTTAATTTCCAGAGAACAAAGATTTGGTTTCTAGTTCTGCCTTGTTTTCACCATATATTTTCCAAAACTGTTTTTTTTCCCATTACTGTTCACCTTTAACCTATTGATTTGCTATAAAAACAAGCCCTTTTATAAAGGAAAGGTAAAAGGAAATGAGGGAAAACATAAACACATTGCAAAAGCAAGGATTTCCCAGAATAAACCCACATATAACACAAATATATGATGTAGCTTCTTTTATTAGCACTGTAAAAAAGAAGGCAGGGAAAAATGTGAAAATACATCAGGGATTTTAATGGCAAGCAAATCAATTAGTCATTACTGACATAAATTTCCCTTT
The DNA here is from genome assembly GCA_013400915.1 of Pardalotus punctatus. Classification (NCBI taxonomy): domain Eukaryota; kingdom Metazoa; phylum Chordata; class Aves; order Passeriformes; family Pardalotidae; genus Pardalotus; species Pardalotus punctatus. The sequence continues at coordinate 168,417 of VZTX01011820.1, forward strand.
CTTGGGGACGTTCAACCTTCTCATATCCCGTGGATGAACTCTAAAGCACCTGTAGTAGATCTGTTTTCAGTAAAGAGATTTAAACTACTGTAGATGTTTTTCCAAGGAAAATACAATGTTGACAGAATAATGCGTGGAAGAAGAGGCTACTAAAGCAGCTGCTATAAATTGCCAGCCTTGTAATCCCTCTTGCAACACGCCCAGCTTCACAGGATGTGCATTTGTTGATGCTCTGCATATGGTTTTGAGCAAAAGCAATTCCCCCACGCAACATGACGAAAACTAAGCATGCCCTGCAATTGCAGAGGAAGGGTCCTCCCCTCACTTCCCTCCTCTCCCCGAGCCCTGGGATAATGATGCTCATTTTGGAAGGCAGCATCATGTTTTCACATATATCTCCATCACCGGGGTAGATGTCTGTGGCACTGGCAGGGGCTGGGACGTGAGTGTTCCCAGCTGCCCCTGCAGCCCCTGGCCATGTGCTGAGGGCTCAGATGGTCCCCTCAGGATGACCAGCTTGGCCTGTGCTGCCAGTGAAGGTGGGTCTCTGGGAGTATCCCCCACCATGGTTACACCTGTGGCCCCCACATCTGCCAAGGCAGGAGAGCCTGAGGGAGAGATGGTGGAAATCTCCTCCACCATCTTGGTGTAGTTTGGCAGTTTAGCCTTTCCCCTCCAACATCCTTTTCCACAAAACAATTTTAGCATTTTAGCCTTGGACACACTAAGGTGCTTATAGGCCTTCTCGTAGTCAAAGCTGATTCTGTGCTATTACAGGCTTTTCCCTTTTTTTCCAAAGATTATAATGTAAGCATTCCCAGCCTTTCTCCTGGTGGATGCACCCCTAAACCCCACTCTTTGTAGCTGGATTAATTTTCTGACAGGTCATTTTCCCTGTCTTCTTCCCTGTGTGTCCACAGAAAGAGCTGCCCATCACTGGTTCAGACCAACTGCTGCTGCTCAGGAAATCCTTCCCAGGGCTTCCTGATCTGGGATGGGTTGTGGATCCCTCAGGGATGATCTGTGCATGCTCATGCACGAGTATTCTGAATCCTTGAGATCAGAAAACATCCCTGGAGTGGAACTGTAAAACAGGCAGGGGAAAGGATTTTGTGGAAGAGCCCACACCATGTGAGTGCCTGATGCTGAGAGAGCAAGAGTAGGAGCATAAGGAGGCAACCACTGCACTCTCCCAGCTCTTGTCCTTTGCAGGATCCTTGCTCTGTCTCCTCAGCTATTCTGGTTTCAGATCCAAGAATTGTTTCTACTATGTCTTGTAATCCAGTAACTTTTCCATGTAAAATGCTTTAGCAACTGCAGCAGTGATCAGATCAGCACCCAGGACCCCTCTCCAGCACCCTTGAAGCCAAACCCCCTCCTTTGATCCCTTATTCCCAGCAGCTTTTGGGCTGCCTCCTACAGGACCACATGGAGAGGGCTCAGGATGCTCCCACCCTGTCCTTGCCCATGAGAGAAGTAAGAATAGGAGGATAAATAAACTGCCACTGCATCAGGCATCAGGAGGGTTTCACTGCTTGACAGGGGAATTTGCATTTTTTAAGTCAGGCAAACTTTTTTTCTGTTTGTGTTTTTCGGTTTCTTGGTGTTTTTTTAATTCACTCTAAATGAAAAGGAATGTTTCCTATAGAAATCAATTTCTATAGGAAAAAAAAAATAGATGCATTTCACACACGCAGAGACACAAACCATGCAGTTAGTGGGAATCCCATTGTCTGTGAAAAATCAACATAGATGGATGTTTCTGGCTGTTTGCAATGAGCCCCCAGGGCGATGGCTCTGGTCTGACCCTCCCCAGCATGAAAGTCTCAGGAGGAAAAAGTCTCCCCGTGTTCTTCCATTTTGAGTTCTGCTGCCTCCTGGGGACTTCCCAGGGACTGTGGGATGCCCATGGGGAGGGACAAAAAGCTGGTGGGACCCGGGTGTGGGAGACAGAGAAACATATACACTTTAGGTTGGCAAACTGTGGATGGCCACAGGGCTCCTGGGCGATGCCTTTTGGCCCAGGATTTGATATTTACCGGTTCGCACTTGCTCCATGGGTCTGTGACCTCTTTTTGAAACTTTTTCTTTACGAGTTTATTTTGGCTGGGCTCAGGCATTCATAAAATTCCTAGGGAATGGGAGGCTTGAAGCATGGCTTGTAAAAGGAGGAGTGGGGAGGTGGGAGAATGGATTGAGGAGGAGAGTTTTCCATTACCCTGTCATAACCTCCCTAGCGCAGGTCTTACGCCTCCGAGTTCCTTTCCAAAGCTGCAGGCTTCTGAAAAGAAGAGAGAGAAAGCGAGGAGAGAGGGGGGAAAGCTTCCCTCCCCATTTGGGAGGCAGGATCCATCCCTAAGTACATAGGTCTTTCTCCAGTTTCCCGTGTCAGTCATCCTTCTGCAGCTTTTGGTCTTCGCAGCAGGTCAGCAGAGTTGGTGAATAGCTCGGCAAGCACAAGGCATCTGAAACAAATTAGATCTCTTATAGCCACCCAGAGACTGATGATGGATGGAGGTCTGTATTTACAGCAAAACTAATTGGCAACATACACAGACATCCAAAAAAGTATATTATTTTGCCAGACTTTGGAGTCGCTAGGCCCTTTATTTTTTATTGCAGAACATTATACAGCTAGAGATAAAAAAGAACAGTGAAAGTTTTAAATCTAATAAAAGCATTTGACTGCAGAGTAAAAATAACATACACAGAGAAGTTTGATTTGGAATCGAATTTTATTAATGGTCTTTTCTCCTCAAAATGTTTCCAATTAAAAAACAATTCTGAAGTGATGCATTAATAAACTGCTCCCCCCTCTCCTTTGGAGGGGCTATGAGTTTTAAAGGCTGAGGTGGATAAAAAAATCCAGTGGATGTTATTAAAACATAATTTAATATAACCTAAATATAGTGCTTGCATACCACAGAGAGAGAACCGGCTGTATAATTGAATTCGAAACAATGATAGTATGTTGACTTTTCAAAGGGAAATATTATCAGATTGTAAGCTGCTGTTCAAAAGAGGGGTCTTCTTTAAACACCAAGGCATGTAAGAAGCAATAAAGAGGAAAATCAGCCACGTTTCCCTGGACAGCATGTGGCAGATTTGAATTTCTCAAAGGCACGAATATATGTGAAATTGGGAGCATGCGGTAGATGAAGAGTCTGGATTCCAACAAGTCATTTGTTTGATTTTTAGATGAATGATCTCTTTGCTTAGAAAAGAGAAGAGAATTAAAAATACAGAGAGAGACAGATAAAATGTATGTTGCAGATCTGGTCTCCCAAAAGCGTTTGAGAAAACTGTGTATTTCTATCTGTCGATGCCATTGGGCAGAGCCTGGCTATGAGTGATGAAAGCTCCTGTAAAGTGTTTTCCCTGGGCTGGGAGCATTGTTCCCTGATGGACATATTTGCATGAGAAATAGGTGAGCTCTAGAGAAGGTCAAACGCATGCATGATGAGCGGGCTTTGGGGTGGGGAGGGGACTCTGATTCCCCTGACCACCTACACTTCTGTAGCCTTCCTTAATTTTATTTTGAAGCGGGAATGAGTGGACACCGACCGGATGATCTGTGTTACCATCTTTCTGTGCCAAAAATCCAACTTTCTCTTTGCCTGTGTAGAAGACAAAAGAACACATTCCCTTGCCTACCCCAAACACCAAAATCTCCATAATCGGGATTCCTCCTCAAGCCAGAGACTGCAATAGGCACAGTGGGACTGGGGAGGACCCACACCCTGTGGCACCTCAGCTGGCACAGAGCCAGAGCAAAGGGGTCCTCCTGGTCCCAGCACGGCAGGGTGAAGACCCCTCTAACCCAACCATATCATTTGCATCCACTTCAACGCCCCTTTCCCCAGCAGCACCGTGTGAAGGGATCTAAGTGCAAATAGGAATTAGACCCATGATCTTCCTCTGAAGGATTATCCCTCATCTCCCATTATTACTATTATTACTGTGTTTGCTGGGGCGGGTTTTCTTATTCTAAGCTTTTTTTTCCTCTTTGGTTTTTTTTTTT
>VZTX01011820.1:172510-188515 GCA_013400915.1 Pardalotus punctatus
TTTTTTTTTTTTTTTTTTTGGCTGCATCTGGGAAGCCGTCCTTTGTGTAAACAGCTATCAGAGCGAGCAGGAGTATGTGATCCATTAGCTCCGCTGAAAACACAATCATTGTGTTATTCCAAGCTGATGAAAACGTCCTCTGTAGTTTTCTCTCCCAATGTCCACATGCCAATCAGCATTTGTCAGTGATATAATTTTCTCGCATAAACACATCCGTTGTGCAACTTCCACCCCGAGTAAATAGACATAATTCCAAAACCAAATAACACACTTGGAGGGGAATGGGAGATTAGACAGACAAGGAGGTGGAGGGGGAGTGGAGGGGAATGAAACTGCAAGGAGAGATCAGCTTTAATTGTGAAGGGGAAAGACAGAGAATTCTCAGGAACAGGCAACATGACTGGTTTATTTCTTCATAGAGCAAAAAAGGCTGGGAAGACGAATAGTTGGGGCTATTTTTTTAATGAACATTTGTGAACGAGGACCACCATGAATTGCTGAAAGAAGGATGGCTGTTGTTTATGGAATTGGGAAAATATTTTTTTTTCCCAATTTGAAACAGAATAGACAATACGCTATAAGTGGGGAGGTGCCACTTCCCCATTTTCACCAGAAGGCCTGCTCAGACATGCTACATTTTTCCCCTCCTTGTTCAAAGCTTACATAACCTCCGGGTAATTGTATCTTTGAATCCAATATTGCAGACTTATGCAAAAGAATGTTTTCCATCCCATATGTTTCCAGTGTGTTTGGTGTGTCTGTGTTTGTGTGTAAGGAAATTTGTAAAATAAATCCTTTATTTACATGAGTCCCCAGACTTGGCAGACCATGGATGTGCCATGTGCATTCATGCAGGATTGGTCTGTGGCTGTATGCAGTGTTTATTTAAATATATCCTCTGCCTACACACTGTACAAAAGGCATATGTGTACATAAGAAAATATTATATAGCAGTAGAAAACATGCCTGTTCTTTAGAGAAATGTCTTATATATGATCCCGTGGGAGAATTATTCAAAAAATTAGGCTAGGACAGGAGAAGGGGTAAAAAAGTATAATTATGTATGTTTGTGTGCATATACATTTTGTGTGTGGATACATGCAGCCTTGTGTGTCTTCCCAGGTCACAGTCCTTGCAAAATTGATGTCTGAGAGGGCTCCTGCATGAAACAGAATCTACCTCTTGTCCTGAGGCGGAATTAAACCTATTAACCATTTTCCAAACCAGTTCACGCCGCCGAAAATTTGGTTCCCTGCTCATATTTGCATGAGCACTTCTCTAGGAAGACACGAACTTTAAATTCTGCTCTGCCTTAAGGAACGGTCTGGGGTGATTTCAGGGGCACCCCGAGCCCGGGGGCCTGGCAGGACAATCCCAGTTCGCAGGAAGTTCCCTGTACGCCCCAACCACGCTGTCCGGAGATGCTTTCCATCCCTTTCCCACCCGCACGCCGGGCTCTCCTCCCGCTGGGGCGCTGCCGTGGGTGTCAGCCCGTGCAGCTGGGTGTGCCCCGGGCCAGCTGCGCTGAGCATCTCCCCGCGTGGGAGGGCGACAGGGGCTGGAGCAGGGTCCCCGCTCGGTTCCACAAAGCTCCTCCGCTCACCGGGAGGCGGCAACATCCCGAAATGCCTCCCAGCTGCGGTGCTCTCGGACATCGCCGCTCCTGCCAAGGGCAATCTTGGCTGTCGCCCTTCCCGCCCGGAGCACCGGCGATCCCAAAGCCACTCGTGCCCCCCGCTGCCAGTGCCCTGGGCAGGGGGTGCCTGGCTGCTCCGCACAGGGAGGGGGCACGGAGACACAAACTTTTATGCGATCTCATGGGAACCGATCTGGTTTCAAACACAAGCACTCGATCACCTGATTTGCATTTTTCCCCGTTCGAGGGTCCCAGGCTAGGGGAGGGGAGAGCTGAAACCCTAAACCGCTTTGTGCTTATTTGCTTTATGATCCTGTTGGGTGCAGTGTTTACTCAAATCCGGCAAGCATCTGGATTAGATAATTTGTTGGAAATTAGCGGTGTTTGATGGTTATCGGCCCTTGCGTGATTAAAACCCGGCTGTCAGCATCGTGTTTGGGTTTCAGGAAGGCAGGGACACCAGCTGCAGGAATCCCCATGCTCAGAGCTGTGGGGAGCAGCAGGGCTCACATCACCCCAGAGGGGATCCATCCGAGAGCCTCCTGCACAGATGTGGGGCTTTCCAGGAAAGACAGAAGGGCAAAAGTGCTGAAAAAAATTCTGTTCAGCTCCTACTGACACATAGAGAAGGGAAGGAACGGGTGCAGGTTTGGGGGCTGTGTCTTCTGTCTTACAAATATTTCAGCTCCTTCTACCAGGTCTGTGCTTTGCCTTTCATATTTACACCAAAGGTGGGCACAGCAGGAATGCAGAAGACCTTTGCTCACTTTCTACACTTCATTTTTGATTTTTCCTATCTAAGGAACTATTTGTGCATCCCTTCCCATCCCTGCACTCCCGCATCCAAGCACGAAGAACATTCACCCTCTTTCTTCCTGTTTCTTCCTCTTTCCTCCTCTTCCCTCCTCTTTCCTCCACCCTTCCCTTTGGGGCTGGATCTTGCTCCCTTTAACCTAACTGGGGTTTTAAAACTGGATTAAATGGTGACAAACCCAAACCCTGCTGGAGGGGTTTCATCATCATTATATTAATATGCGCATTTTTCATAAGGCTTCAAGGAGCAGTTCAGCAAAACACTCATGGCATAGCAGATGTTTTGCTGTTCACAGGGAGAGGAAAGTATTAAACACTTTGTTTCGTGCACTTGGGGCCAGTGGGACTCAGTGAGTGCAGTGCCCAAGTGATTTTTATAGAAAAGGGTCAGATATGTCAGTACCCTGTGCTGGGGCAGAACCTGGCCTGCCAGACTGGTGCTATGTGTGTGCTCTTCTTGGTGGGATATTCACCAGCAGGAAAAGCCAAGAGAATGCTTAGGAAGCTGAATAATTACAATCCCTTTCTCAGCTATATCAGGTAGATAAATGATTAAGAGCCAACTGTATGTATATTTTGCAGGATGGTGAGAGATGTGCATTTATAAACATATTTTATATATATTATACAGGGTTTTAAAGTATGCTTCTTCCTGTGGTGACTCTCAAGAATTAATATTTTCAGCTGTGCATGTATAGATATATTCAATGTACAGTATGAACCACATAAGATTGACTCAGTCATAGTAAATGAGCAGTAAATAGAAAGGACTTGGTTCTATTTTTTTAATACCATGTAATGAGTTCTCTTAAGAAAGGGTACCAAATAATAAGTAATCTCTGCAATTACATTCTGAAACTGGCCCTACCACTTGCTCCCAACAGTGTTTGCTGCAGCAGTACCTGAAGCTCCCCCTTACACAAGCGGGGTGGGAGGTTTTTTGGTCATCTTTGCTTCAGCACAGCAGCACAGCCAGGGATGTGCCAGTCCTGTTGTGGGGAGGAGTCTACACTTGGGAACCGCGTGCAGACTTGCAGGCTGGTCCCACCTGGGCTGCCAACCTTGTCCAAGCAGGATCTGAGCATTGTAAATTTATCGAGGCAAACCCGGAAGGAGTTCTGGTGTCATACAGGAATGGGTGCTATCTTTCATCCCCTCATTTTCAAACTGTTATGCATTTAAAAGCTATTTCTCTAGTTTTCAGTAGTCAGCTGAGGGACCTGGCTCTGTCTGCAGATATCCCTGCCTGGGATGCACCTAGGTTGATCCATCCCGTATCAGTACCTCCATTTGGACCAATGCATGGTCCCACAGTACCTGCATCCAGGGCAGTTGGGATATGGGGCAGCCCTAGGCCAGACTTTGTATGTGTGTGTTCTCTGCAGGCTTCTGGACTAGGGAAATTATCAAATCATCACCCTTTAAACCTTTCCAATCACTTCCCGCCCACAGCTTGATTTCTGGGGCCTTCAGATCTGCAGGCAAGTTTGCTGCTTCACACTAATGAATACTGCGCGCTGAGTGAAAACTCTATCTGCACATCTTTAAATTAAACCAAACCACACACACACACACACACAGGAATCATTCCAGCCTACCCAGTGGGTTTTTGCCTTGCTGCATGTGTAGGATTTCTTATTGATGTGGGAACCATGCTGCAGAAGAAACTCCTTAAATGCGCATCAGGAGTAGTAATTTCTCTCTGTTGCCTGCAGCATGGGTTCAGACGATATGATCATGAAAAAGGGAATGATTTCCTGCCCTGTAGAATTTAATTTTATGAATGGAGCTGTGTAACACAGCATAGTAGCTTAAAAAAAAACACCATAAAAGACATGAGAGGAGAAAACAAGTTATACACCACTCTGTCATATGGAAAACAAAGCTAACTTACATGGATTGACTTCCTTGTTTGCCCTTTCATTGTTCCTTTCTGGTAAAACTCTTGCATTATGATTTTCAGAAGCACATAGCACTGAAGGGTTTATGGTGTTTACTTAGCATATAGGACAATAGATGGAAAAGCGCCATAATTTGTGACGCTGACTGCAAAATAAACCTAGCATCGTTCACACAGAGTGCTGTTCCTCTGGATAAACAGCCACATTGCTGCTTGGCAGGAACAGACCATCGTCTCCCGGGTCCTTCTTGCTGGAGCAGCACATCTTCGGGCCTCGAGCCACTGGTGTTTGAACAGAGATGCCTTTTGACTCCAGTGGGGCAGTGCTGGCACTGCACAAGCTCTTTGTCCCTATTTAGATAAAATAAAGACCCCTGAAAGGCCTCCCAGCTCAAAAAACCCCCATGTGTTGCTCCACAATAGCTGCTGACATGGTAAAGTTGCAGAGAGGGTCCCAGCCAGCAAATATCTGTAAATATCTTGGGGCCAGGGCAGTTCGGATGTGGAGCCGAGTCCACATTGCAGCCCTGGTCCCAGATCTGTGTTTGATTTACTAGGATGAGAAATCTCCTCATCCCCACTTTGCTCTATGAAACCATCAAGGTGGGTTGGAGTCCAAAGTGACCAAACAGTGCTTTTTCTGTGAGACTTTGAGTAAGGCCTTGTCCAAAGGGCAGAGTTGAATCACAAGTGTTTCTGAGGAAGTGTGTCCAGTGAATTTTATATATGCCTGAATGAACAAATCCTAGAAGACTGAGTGGGAAGTGACCTTGAGAAGGTACTGATTTTTTTCTCCTCATCCAGGACCTAAACAGCCAGCCCCAAACCCATTCCTACCACACGAACATCGAATCTCTTCTTAAAACTCCCTAATATGGAGGTACCATAAAATACATCAGCAAACTGTTCCAGTGATCGCTTGTCTTTGAACAACTTCCAAAAGTTTTCAGCCGTTCTCCTTGAACAAGTTCCTCTGTGATGTCTAATGTCACCCCACCTTTGCCTCAGCTCAAGGACAAGGCTCTTCCTGTCCTTTCCACAGGAGACACAAAGGTCTATAACCTCCCTCTTCTCACTCAGGGGTTTATGGACTGTGACACTGTGTCCTCTTTGCATTTCTTAGACTGAACAAACCCACGCTTATTCAACCATTTCTCATACTAAGTTTTCTAGGTTTCTGATCCATTTTTGTGGCTGTTCTGCTCCTCTGAATTCAAGCTGCTTTGTGCCTTTCTTAAAGACCTCCCCCAAGGTCTGACTATCCCTGGGTTTGATCAGCTCTGATCAAAAGCTGGTTATGGACCATCTGTGCAGTGATGACTTGAACTGGATCCAAAGCAAATGAATCCCATGGCATTTTTTCCCATTGGTCTCTTGGGATGTGGCAGTTTTAAAGCAGTTGCAGAAGATAAACACAGGGGAGACCTTCCTGGTAGTGGGCAGTGGGACAGGCTTAGCTCATGTGTCTTGCGTAAGATGCCCTGGGTTATTAATTTCAGTGTGAGGCTGCGTTTTTCTCTTTGGCATTCACACTGGCTTCTGATCAACCAGGAGCAGTGGCACAGAGGAGAGGGAGGAGCTGTACAGGTGCTGAACTTTGCCCACAGCCACGCTGAAATAACAGCCCTCCTGGTTTGCTTTGTCATGCATCACCCAGCTCACCACCAGCAACCTGCCAGAGTCCAGACAGACTCTATAAAACCCCATTCAATATCTCCTGTTCCACATGGGTGTCCACTCTGGAAGAGTTTTTCAGCTGGCTATAGCTTAAATAGTGTAACAGGTTATCAACCAGACTGCTCACATGCACGTGGTTGATAAGGAACAGACAGCATGGATTTATCTGATCTCATGTCAAATCCATCTAGACTTTTCTCCTGACAGAATAATAGGTTCTTGCGGGCAGGAAAGATGCAGTTGGGGTATTTTATCTTGACTTTAGCATAAGTGATGTTCCCATAAACATTACAGTCATGTGCTGGGTGTGGAGAGAAGTACAGTCAAGCTGGCTGCTTTGTACAAACCCTTCTGAGAAAAATAGGCATTGTTTGCCTTTTGCAGTCTATTACTATTATTATTATTATTATTATTATTATTATTATTATTTTTATTATTGTGTTTCAAAGAACCTGTCTTCTGAGGGAAGGAACTTTCTAGTTGCACTTCAGAAAAAAAGAATAAAATTATAACACCTCTAATAAAATGACCAGGAAAGTTTCCTCTAAGAGCATGTCATTATGTCAACTCTGTTCAGTGGAGAAGCATTGCATTCAGTAAATATATATTCGGGAGCTACTTGGTGATCATTGACATTTGACATTGTTCTTATATCTCTCGCTATTAGCATGTTTATGCTTGGAGTGTACTTGACCTATTTCAGAAATATTCCTCATCTTTTCCCATTATTTACTGAGCAGCAATAACCCAGGATAGAATTGCTCCATTTTATAGGCTGAAAAGTTTCACAGAAACAAGAGGCCCCTCTTGTGTTGCTTAAGTAGCTCATCTGTGAAGGTAAATATATTCCTGGATTTAATTAGGAGTTGCAGTATTAATATTTATGCAGATGAAACTAGGTGGGGAGGGAGGCGAAAGAAGAGAGAGCAATGGTGTGTTCATCATTGCTGAAATGAACTGACCAATTAATTCTTCATGAGGGGTCACAGACAAATATCTGAGATCTCTAGCATGAAAATAACTGTTTCACTCCTCACTCCTAACTGAGGGCTGGGGCAAAGTCAGAGATCCAAAGACACAGCTTGCACCAAAACCTTGTTTTGTTTCATATTTAAATGCTATTTTTCATGCCAAGACAAATTTGAAGGCCAAATGACAGTGTTTTTCAGACAGATCCTCTAGGGAGTATGGAGAAGGGAATTTCAGAAACTGGAGAAACAGGAGGGATCTGGTCTATTCTGTCTCATGTTTTTTCACATGATTTTCATGTGCTGCAATACTTTTCTGGATATTAGTGTGTTTTGAAGCATGAAATGAAAATTCAGAATCTTCCACTGTTTTGTGACTGGTAATGGAAATTCAGCCATAATGCTTGGCATTTATATTTTGAAGCTCTATTATTTTAAAGTTCCTGCTCAATGTAGTTTTCAAATGCCTTTTCATCTCCAAAGTGTTAAGCTGGAACATACTGTCCATTTTCAAATTCTCGCATACAAGAAGAATATTTGAGTCTGCACTGACCCTTGAAACTCAGAGACAATTCATGTCTTTCTGATTTTGCCTTTTCACATCCGGATGAGTTAGAAACCTCCTGGCTTGGACCTGACCTGCTTTTGTTCACTTTTGCTCTGACCTTGCCCTCCTTGCAAAACTTGGTTGGAAAAAGTTTGGATGTACATAAAACAAAGGAACTGGGCATCCATCCTTCATGAATGGTGTCACTGTGAGCTTAAATATGAGCATGAATTGCTCAAAAGTGGCATATTCTATGTTCATATAACGTGTGATGGAGAATCCTGGCACATCAGAAGTTAGAGATCACCTGGAACACAGAGCTGTGGCAAAGGCAGCAGGGAAAACATGCTTTTTCTTGCTCAAAGAGCAGTTCACCTCTTTGTTCTCCCTTTTGTACCCAAGCTGCACCTGGCCCTCTTTGATTTTAATGATCAGGTACTGGGGGAGTGTGGGGCTGACTGTGTTAGAAAGCATCACCTTCCCTTCAGGCACAGCTTCAGCTCTTTGTTCTGCTCTTATAAGGTAATTGGATGCTAATAAATCAGCTCTCTGGTTCACCATATTTAAGATACTTCTAGTGACTGGAAAAACAATCGCAGTCTTGTCTCTTTATTCCCTGTCTTTGGGTTGTTTTGTGCTTTTGTTCCATTCTTTCTGTCAAGACCAACACCCTGTTACCTCAATTCAGGAGATCAGTTTTTGCTCCTGTACAATTCAGTTACTTTTTTGGACAGTAAAGGAGAAAGATGCTTCAGTCCCAGCCCTTTGCTTCTGCTTTTTGCTCTGCTGTGGAAGTCTCTTACCTCCAGCATGGTGCCACAAGTCTTCCCCACTCCAAGGTATTACGTGGCAGATGTGGAAAGCTGGAGACAGCCACCAGCTCTGCACAAGCCTGAAAGCAGTCCCAAGCCCCAAGTCTGCCAAGGGACAAGAAATGTCCTTCCCTCATGTGGCAGGACATGTTACACAGTCATTCACCACCTCCTACCCACTTAGGGACTGCAGTCTCCCAGTTGCAATACAATAGACCATAATTTCACCCTACAACTCTGCAAAATCTGCTGTCAATAGAGTTACCTGCCTCAGGCAGAGACTGTAACTGGGGCTGGGAAATGAAGTTGTGTCCATCCTTAAAAATAGACCAAGCCAGGATGATCCAGATCTCAGAGGGGGCAGCCTTGACTCCACAGGAATGGCAGAATCTGGCCATAAATAGTGTGCACCACAAAGACACACAGGGAAAAAAAAACCCCAAAAACCACTTAGCAACAACAGCAACAGTTGCCACTGCAATTATTCCAGCAAATGACAATCATTTGTGCTGACCACACTGTGGTCTGCCTATACCTTGCCAACTTGTTCCTGCTCCAGCCATTAATATCAGTTTATTTTGCACAAAAAGAAAATAGCTCTCATTTAAAGCTCCCTGTGCACTTTGTGAGTTGTTAATGAAGTCTCATGATATCTATGGCCTAAAAAGAGCACTGTGAGCTACTTTTCCTTGAGCAAGAACCATGATCCGCTGTTTGTCAGAGGAACTCATTTGTCACTTTTTGTCCCTCATATTTGTGGCCCTGTTCCTTGGAATAATAAGAGCTTGGCATGAGGAATGGGCATGAAATGTGGTTGTGTTTAAAATTTGTTTATTTTCATTGTTTTTCTTTAGCTTTGTTCTTGGAGCTTGTACAATAAAGGCAAATAATTTAAAGGACACAGAGGGCTGGAGTTTGGTTTTGTATAGAGTGTGGGAGGCTGACAGAAAAGTCATATCCAAGTGAAGGGACTGCGTTCAGGGAAGCCAAGGTGAACTGAAGTATTTAAAGGCTCTAGAGGACTTGGAGTAATTTTCATCTTCCCTCTCAACTTGTAACTCACACCCAGGCTGAACTCACACCCGGCTACTGCCAGGGAAATTACACCTCTTAAGTCATCAGCTGCAAAACTGGCTCAAGAGGCCAAAATGAGCTCAACTTGGGCAAACTCACCTGTTGAGTCACACAGCCAGAAAGCAACGAGGAAGAGACACTAAGCCGCTATGAATCAATGTTAATTATTCTCCTGAGCTAATTGACGCATTCCCAAAATTCTCCTCGAGGTTCTTGGTACTCTGAGCTCCATATAGGTGCGTGAGAAAGTCCTTTTTTTTTTTTTGGTAAATAAACAGACACCGCTGCTGCATGTGAGGGCTCCAGGACTGGAATGACAGCAGCCTTAACCCAGAGAACATTTGTGAGATTTGGGGGTGATCCTCCAGTCCCCCAGCTGCTCCTTCACAACCTGCTTGTTTCAGAAGTGGTACAGTACCTCCACCACAGGCTGTTTCCAAGCTGCTTATTAACATGTACTTTTTACCCTAACTGGCATTCAGATCAGCTCAGCTCATCTGTAGAGCTGGTGAATGGGAAGATGACAACCAGCGAGTGCAAGGAGTGTCCTTGTCTCAGGGTATACAGCATGAAACCTCTGGCTGCTGCAGAGGCAGAACAGACCCTGTCTGCTGGGCAAGGACTCCTTTTTCTCCTGTGGTTCCCAACCCACGGCATGAAGATTCCAGAGGCTACTTTGAGACGCTTCCAAACGCCAGCTGAGAGAGGCTGGTCCATCCTCAGGAGGCTTGACATTATTGCTCTGGCAATCTGCAGGTTCAAAATGTGTCAGAAACTGCTTGAGTAATGTCAGGTAGTTTGACTCCCTCTAAAGTCAGCGGAGATGGAGGTGTCTCCTCCAGGCAGAGAGACAAATTGAATTTGGAGATGATGACTTAGGCACTCATTCCTATGGCAAAGTTCCACTTAGGTGTCATAATCCCCTCTGCAAATGCTAAAGATGCCCTAAAATAAAGTTCAGTGTTGCCTGTATGCCTTCTCAATGAGGTCTGAGGATGTGCACTACTGTCAGCACACAGGCAAAAATAATTGCTCCTAGCAGCTTTAAGTTCCTTTTTTTTCCTTCCCTTCCCTTTCCTTTCCTACTCCCATTGCAGGTGCTCCCCAGACATGTATGTGTAGATTAATCCTTTTCAGTCTTTACTGGAGTATTTCTTTATAAATTTTTATTCTTATTTTATTAAGATAATTAGAAGAGATAGGAGGTTGTCTAAGCAAGTTTTTAAGAAACAACTGTTGATTACGTTCTATCAAGATTTACTGCATGGGACTCAAACTGATGAGCTGAAAAATTGAGTTACATCAGGCATCCTCCTTCTAAACCAATGGACAAATTAAAGCTGCTATATTCCCTTAGTTTTTCTAACAACATATTTGTATCAATGAAACAATTGCTATGGCTACATTTCAGCTGAATGAGTTCCGTATTGTCCTTTCTAAAAAGCGCTGAGCTCAGCACACAGCGCTGCAAAGTTGCTGGATTTGTTTTTGTCTCGTTTCAGTTTAGACATATGGCTAATCATGCTTGAAAACCACGTAATCTTATCCAGGGCAAAATTCATATCATTATGTAGGAAGAGTTTAAGTGTTTCCCCCTTATTTTAAAATAATGTTAAACTGGGATTACGCTGTATTATATTCCTTTTGGACCTTAGATGTCCATGTGCATTCATATCAGCCGTCTGGCTGTCACATCCATGCTTGCTGCCTCAGTGAGTAACAGTGAAGGAAACCAGCATATTAGCTCCTGGAACAAATGAGGCCTTTTCTTTGTAAGAAGATAGCTTGGACATAACTTAATATAACTGCTCCCTGCTCTTCTTAATGGAAAGCTCAGTGACATGACAGATGTCATGTCAGGTGACAGATAAATGAGTATTAGTGGTCTCCCAGGCTGCTGAAGTTTTAGAATACAAAAACACATCCCACCCTCTTAAGAAAATTTTCTTTGTGAATTTTTGAGGACAAAGATAGTATTTTTGAGCAGCGTGATTTTTTATTAGATGTAAAAGTAGCCTGTATCCCACAATAATAAATACGCAGCCCTCCACGCCTGCTGCATTCAGGATTAATTCTACATTTTTGCAATTTGCACAGAACTATATGAATAGATAACACGAACATCAAAACACAGATTTGTTTTGTCAGACATGCTGAGCTATATGTGATGTTCACATGTGTTTTGTGTGTATGCAGCGTTGTCCCTGCGCCCATAAACTCACACATCTCTGCAGGCACCTGTAGGTAAAGCTGTGCAATTATCCACATGGAGGTCTCAAGGCAGAGCTCCGAGGTTTTTTATCAAATTCTTTGTGGAGAGAATTACTCGCATGTATCTATTTATAGTCCGTGAGGTGTGCGTAGCAGATTTATGTGCTGTACTTTGCCCGCAGACACACCTCTGTGTGCCGGGGCCAGCAGGGCAGGTAGGGGAATATCTATATAATATACATATCAGTGCATTATGAACAGCTCATTGAGTTCAGCACAGTCCTCCTTCTGCTGCTTTTGTGCAGTTCATTATAGAAACATACTTGAGTTTGCTCAGTTGCTTATCCCAAAGGCCAACTTTTGATCTTCTCTTGGGAACCTGTCGCACTGCCTTGGTCTCTAGGTACCACAGCCAATGTGTTTACCAACTCTTTTTCTCTTTCTCGCCCTTTCTATTCTGCGTCCCCTTTTCTCTGTCGCACAAAAGCCCTGCGCGGTGCTTGTGTGTGGTCCCCCAAGAGATGCGGGCAGGGCGAGGAGCCGGGTCCGTGCTCGGCGCTGGGCTGGAGGATCTGTGAACCCGGGCAATTAGCAGTTTAGATCCGGGACCCCACGTGTGGGAGCGGGGCCCGTGGCTGTGCCCCGCCATGGGGACAGCCGCCCCCGGGGCGAGTGCACCGACCCCTGGCAGAAGGGTCACAGACAGCCCCCGAGCTCAGGAAAAACCCGGAGATCAGAGCCGCAATCTGTACTGGGGTGTCCCCCCCGCCCGCGCCGCCCCCTGCACAACACATGGATTCAGAACGGGATCATTTGGAAAGCATTTGCAAACATATGGGTCGTTTTTAAGTCAAGATTTCTTTAATTCGCTGTGTTTCCTAGTTTTTTGGGGTTTTTTTTAAGGAGGAGTTTGGTGGGGGTTTTGAGTGGGGTGTTTTGTTTGGGGGGTGGAGAGGGATGTAGGCTCTTGCTGTAAAAAGCCTGGCTGGGGGAAAAAAAACAAAAAGAGGAGGGGCCGAGTGGTGGAATAAAGAGTGCAGCAAAGCAGCTTGTTCTCAACTCATGTCCCTTACACAGAGATTAAAAGAACAAACACTCTGCTCTTCTTAATGATGGCATTACCAAGTATAATTAATTAGAAGGGTAGCAAAAGGAATCAGATCCCTGATGCTAATTACTTTCCTAAAAGGATAATATGCTCTTATGTTACCAGTCTAGATCTGACAGAAATATGTCTATTACTGCTGCCACTGCTACTAATCAAGTAGTAAAATAAAATACCCAAGGGACACTCGTGCCTGGGTTTATTTATTTGCATGTATTTATGCATATAATGATACAAGCACTATATTATATATATTTAATGCTATATTATACATATACTGTGATGTGTACAAATACACGTTATCAGTTCATGGAATCATAGAACCATTCAGGATGGAAAAGGCCTTTAAGATCATCGAGTCCAACTGCAAACCAGCGCTGCCAAGTCCCAGCTAAGCCGTGTTTATATATTTATAGTTAGAGTGGATTTTAGACATGTATATTGACAGACAGCCAGGCAGAAAGACAAATATTTATGACACCACTTCTCTGCAGTGCTACCACCACAGGACAGGAGTGGTAAACAAAAGCTCCCCCACCTTTGCCAACCCTGGCCTGTGCACTTAGGTCTGGGAAGGAGCAGGCAAGGCTGTGTTTTCCTTTTCTTGGATGGAGATGTGATGGCCCATTAGGCTGGGTCGTGAAGAGCTAATGACTGGATGGCATTGATTTGCAGAGGAATTTTAGCTGCAGAAAATGATCGATGCCTTTCAGCAAAAGATTTGTCTCAGCAGGCTGGACGGATTTTGGGTAGCCTGCTCTGGTTACTGTGAAGGATTGCTAAATAAATGGTGGGTTAGCAGCTGAAGCACACAGGCTTTGGGTATTCAGTGGGAGGCTGGGTTGTGGCGTTGTTATTATCATCACTTCAAGAAGTTGGAAGGGATGTCTAACGCAGCCCACGTAAAATCCCAGCTCTCAAATGACTTTACCATATCCACGTACAGGGTGGGAGTTGTTACTACAAGTTTTACTATCTGTTTATCTCCATCCTTCCCCCACCTCGCTGTGTGGATGAGCCCAGAGGTGTGATGGACCTGGGGACGTACATTTACACATGTGGATGTGAACATACATACGCACATCCCTCCATGAGTGTGTGTGATACCTGTGTGCACAGTTGTGCCTTAGCCCATGAGTATTTTTTGGCCAACATTTGTATGTTTGTCTGTATATGGATGTGTGTGTAGGTGCATTTTACCAGCAGGAGAAAACCCACACGTGTAGAGCGGCATGTGTGTATGCAGGTGTGTGCCACATGCATTAGCACAGACTTCACATGTTGGTTTTAGTTGTTTCCCATCCTTCCAGACAACTTCCCAAAATATCACTCTCTCTCTCCATTCCTGCCTCCCAGTCCTGCCATTGCCCCAGCCTGTGAATATTCTTCAGGACTTGAGGCCTTTGCCCAGTGCTCCTCAGTGAGCAGAAAGCAGTAACTGCAATTTAATGTATTATTTATGAGTGGTGGGAAAGTCTAAGGGGGTTTTAATCTCTGCTTCTCCACTTCCTTCCCAGATGAAAACCATTTCACCTCCCTTCCCAGATATTCAGCTCCAGTGTGCTCCCCCACCCCATTCCCATCTGCGCCTTATTTGTACAAATGTTCCCGTGTCTTTAGAAATCATCTTCAAAAAAAAAAAAAAAAAAAAAGAGAGAGAAAAAGAAAAGAAAACCCCTTGGCAAACCCATATTGTACTTAAACATTTGTGAAGATTTTGTTTCTCTCAATATGGAAGCGAGAGGGGGCTCTGGGAGGGGCTTTGGTGGAGAAATGTCTCATTCAGCCTGCTGAGCCCCCTCCTTGAAGTTTCTTTTCAAGGCTGTTGGAAAGTTGGGCAAACTGAAAAGCAAAACAATAATTAGAGATAATTGCTTGTGTCCAAACACAGGCATCAAAGCCTCGGGGGTCTCATTTGTGATGGGCCTTAGTGTGTGATCCAAAAAAAAAAAAAATAAGAAAAAAAAAAAGGTGACCCTTATTTTATTTATTGAGTGGGGGAACAGAGAGAAAGTGCCAGATGGAAGGACCTCAGAGCAATCTCCAACGGCTCAGCCCTGCCTGCTTGGGCGAACAGGCACTGAGGCCAGGATAAAAGGGATAGAAAGCAGGGTCAGGAGAGGTTGCATAATTACTAGGGTGGAGGTAAAAGGGGTGAGGGGGGGAGACAAGGGTCTGTCCGGCCCCACTGTGGGGATCTGTGCAGTCCCCCAGCTCTGTGTAGCTGGTGACATCCCTCGTACTCAGGATAGGTAGCAGGGATGCTGCAGGATGCCACGGCAGGGGTGGCACAGGAGTTTTCAGGGGGCTGAGTCGCCCCCTTTCCCTCCCTCTAAGCTCGATCCCAAGTGTGGATCTAAATGGGTGCAGACCCAAGAGGCTCTGGCCCAAATTCCTCCCTGATGGGATGCATTGCCAGCAAGAACACGGCAGCCCCTGGGTTACCCACGGCACAGGCAGCACTGAACCCCTGGTGCTTTTATGGAAAACAATGAGTCAGTGAGGGGGACTGGGAAAAGAAATAAAGGGGAAAAGTCAGAAAAAGGAAGGGTGGTATAAAAAAACCCACCCCACCAAAACCAGTGAAATAGTCTCAATCCCCTCAGCCTTCCTGGGAAGATGTGTTGCCCTGGCTGCAAATGACGCAGGAAGGGGTTCAGATAAGGATGGAGGTGTCAGATTTAGGGGTACTGAACCCCTTTCAAGGGGGCCACAGGAGTCTGAAGGAAAGCAGCAAGTGAGAGAAAGGTCCAGAGGACATCCCTGTAGGAGAGGGATAACGAGGGACTCTCTGGGGAGCCCGTGTTTCATTCTCTGGTTTTCAGAGGCTATGATAAGATGTGGCCAAGGTTTGTCCTCACCCCGCCTGTCCCTCGGTAATGGGCTTGTAATGACCTAAACGATTTGCTGATTAGGGACAATAAATCTGCCTTTCCGTGCGGGATGTCCCTCGCCGCGGGGCGGGGGGAGGCAGCGGGGACAGCCGGAGCCGGGGACACTCGCCCGTCCCCTAGCAGGAAGATGACAGTGTTTGTTTATTTAGCCTGCTGGGAATTTGGCTGCAGAGCTGAAGCTATTTATCCCAGGGTCGGCCCCCACCTTTCCAGAGGGGCAATTCCGGGGCTCAGACGGAGAGGAAGGAGCGACTGCGGGGGTGGGTCCCGGTTCCTTCGAGGCGGAGTGGGGGAAAGCAGGAGGCTTTGCTCGGCTCGCCCCTCCGGGGACAGGTGAAGAAGAAAAAGGTGCGTGTGTGTGGAATAGA